>WNWK01002907.1:40000-175000 GCA_009830355.1 Cherax destructor | reverse complement strand
CTTTCTCACTTCATCAAGTGTTCAACACAATCTTTCTCACTTTATCAAGTGTTCAACACAATCTTTCTCACTTTATCAAGTGTTCAACACAATCTTTCTCACTTTATCAAGTGTTCAACACAATCTTTCTCACTTTATCAAGTGTTCAACACAATCTTTCTCACTTCATCAAGTGTTCAACACAATCTTTCTCACTTTATCAAGTGTTCAACACAATCTTTCTCACTTTATCAAGTGTTCAACACAATCTTTCTCACTTTATCAAGTGTTCAACACAATCTTTCTCACTTTATCAAGTGTTCAACACAATCTTTCTCACTTTATCAAGTGTTCAACACAATCTTTCTCACTTTATCAAGTGTTCAACACAATCTTTCTCATTTTATCAAGGCTTCAACTCCAGTTGCTATTTTATACATGTATGGTACACAATACTAGCAAGATGCAGAATTAGACTCAGGTGCAACATCTGTAGACGTTTCGCCCTCCAGTGACTATCAATACAAGGACATAATGGAAGACTGTAGAAATATATACAAGAGATGAGGTAATCAGTCCCTCAGTCTTGGAGGTGAAGACCACCGTAGTCTTGAAGACTCATCAAGATTATGGTGTTACCTGGTATACCTGGAGAGGGTTTCGGGGGTCAACGCCCCCGCGGCTCAGTCTGTACCAGTAATCGACTCTAATATACAGGCCAGCGTTCCATTGTTGCCTCTTGTTTCCACCTCATTAGTTGTAGTCAGGTGTCCAGATTTCGTTATAATAATAATAATAATTATAATAATAATAATAATAATAATAATAATAATAATAATAACAATAATAATAATAATAATAATAATAATAAGGTATACAGACCATAGCTGACATCAATAACATACTACTATATAGAAAGCCCCTGGTTATGCTGAGCATTTCCAGCAAATTAGATCAGTTTTGTCCCAGGATGCGACCCACACCAGTCCACTAACACTCAGGTACCTATTTTACTGATGGGTGAACATAGAAAACCGGTGTGAGGAAATACTTCCAATGTTTCTACCCTCGCCGGAATCAAACCCGGACCCTCACCATGTGAAACAGAGCTTTAGCCACCAGGCCACAGGGCCAGAATAGTGTTAAGAACATAAGAATGGAAGAACACTGTAGCAGGCCTACTGGCCCATACTAGGCAGGTCTTTAATATTGGTCTCTGTGAGAGCCACAGTCATTACAAGCTGTGATTTTGTGGGGTCTCTGTGAGAGCCACAGTCATTACAAGCTGTGATTTTGTGGGGTCTCTGTGAGAGCCACAGTCATTACAAGCTGTGATTTTGTGGGGTCTCTGTGAGAGCCACAGTCATTACAAGCAGTGATTTTGTGGGGTCTCTGTAGAGCCACATTTTACAAGCAGTGATTTTGTGGGGCTCTGTGAGAGCCACAGTTATTACAAGCAGTGATTTTGTGGGGTTTCTGTGAGAGCCACAGTTATTACAAGCAGTGATTTTGTGGGTTAAATTCCCAACTAATGTAGTAACTAAATCTGCACTTTACAGAACCGTAGAGTTGCACTTTGCTAGTTCAGGAGTACAACTTGACTGCTACTAACTCACTAGGCTCTATAGGTCACTGACCAGCCCTGATTTCTGATCCAGCGCGGCCCTGGTCATGGACCAGGGCTGCGGGGGCGCTGACCCCCGCAACACTCTCCAGATAGACAGAACTTACACACGAGGCCTGATAGACTATTACTGTATATTTAGACAAATATGCGTTAAACTCACATGGGGGATAGAGCCTTGTATGAAACTTCGTAATTAGGTCTTTCTCAGACCAGTGCTTTCCAGACCAATGTCTCCCAGACCAATGTCTCCCAGACCAATGTCTCCTAGACCAATGTCTCCTAGACCAATGTCTCCCAGACCAATGACTCCTAGACCAACTTCTCTCAGACCAATATCTCCCAGACCAATGTCTCCCAGACCAGTGTCTCCCAGACCAATGTCTCCCAGACCAGACCAATGTCTCCCAGACCAATGTCTCCCAGACCAATGTCTCCCAGACCAATGTCTCCCAGACCAATGTCTCCCAGACCAATGTCTCCCAGACCAATGTCTCCCAGACCAATGTCTCCCATACCAATGTCTCCCAGACCAGAGTCTCCCAGACCAGTGTCTCCCAGACCAGTGTCTCCCAGACCAATGTCTCCCAGACCAGAGTCTCCCAGACCAGTGTCTCCCAAACCAGTGTCTCCCAGAACAATGTCTCCCAGACCAGACCAATGTCTCCCATACTAATGTCTCCCAGACCAGAGTCTCCCAGACCAGTGTCTCCCAGAACAGTGTCTCCCAGACCAATGTCTCCCAGACCAATGTCTCCCAGACCAATGTCTCCCAAACCAGAGTCTCCCAGACCAGTGTCTCCCAGACCAATGTCTCCCAGACCAATGTCTCCCATACCAATGTCTCCCAGACCAGAGTCTCCCAGACCAGTGTCTCCCAGAGCAGTGTCTCCCAGACCAGTGTCTCCCAGACCAATGTCTCCAAGACCAATGTCTCCAAGACCAATGTCTCCCAGACCAATATCTCCCAGACCATGTCTCCCAGACCAATATCTCCCAGACCATGTCTCCCAGACCAATATCTCTCAGACCATGTCTCCCAGACCAATATCTCCCAGACCAGTGTCTCCCAGACCAATGTCTCCCAGACCAATATCTCCCAGACCAGTGTCTCCCAGACCAATGTCTCCAAGACCAATGTCTCCAAGACCAATTTCTCCCAGACCAATATCTCCCAGACCATGTCTCCTAGACCAATATCTCCCAGACCAGTGTCTCCCAGACCAATATCTCCCAGACCAGTGTCTCCCAGATCAATATCTCCCAGACCAATATCTCCCAGACCAGTGTCTCCCAGATCAATATCTCCCAGACCAATGTCTCCCACACCAGTGTCTCCCAGACCAGTGTCTCCCAGATCAATGTCTCCAAGACCAATATCTCCCAGACCAATATCTCCCAGACCATGTCTCCCAGACTAATGTCTCCCAGACTAATGTCTCTCAGACCAGAGTCTCCCAGACCATGTCTCCAAGACCAATGTCTCCCAGACCAATATCTCCCAGACCAATATCTCCCAGACCAATATATCCCAGACCAATATCTCCCAGACCAATGTCTCCCAGACCAATATCTCCCAGACCAATGTCTCCAAGACCAATATCTCCCAGACCAGTGTCTCTCAGACCAATATCTCCCAGACCAGTGTCTCCCAGACTAATGTCTCCCAGACCATGTCTCCCAGACCAATATCTCCCAGACCAGTGTCTCCCAGACTAATGTCTCCCAGACCATGTCTCCCAGACCAATATCTCCCAGACCAGTGTCTCCCAGACTAATGTCTCCCAGACCAGTGTCTCCCAGACCATGTCTCCCAGACCAGTGTCTCCCAGACCATGTCTCTCAGACCAATATCTCCCAGACGAGTGTCTCCCAGACCAATATCTCCCATACAATTTCACGAAGAATTTCCCATTGTGAGTGGCAACTTTATGACGTCATCAAGTTAAATTAAAGTCGGTCTCAATTTTAATAAAGTTACAGAGACTAACAACTGTACTTTACTATATTATTATTATTACTTGTAGATTATTATTATTATTATTATTACTTGTAGATTATTATTATTATTGACATATTTACCACTTATATACATACATATATACATACACATATAAACAAATACATACTTATATACATACATATATACATACTTATATACATATATATATACACAAATACATACTTATATACATACAACACAGTCCAGGGTCCTCCAGGACACACACTGTGGACACTGACACAGTTCAGGGTCCTCCAGGACACACACTGTGGACACTAACACAGTCCAGGGTCCTCCAGAACACACACTGTGGACACTAACACAGTTCAGTGTCCTCCAGGACACACTGTGGACACTAACACAGTTCAGGGTCTTCCAGGACACACATTGTGGACACTAACACAGTCCAGGGTCCTCCAGGACACACTGTGGACACTAACACATTCCAGGGTCCTCCAGGACACACACTGTGGACACTAACACAGTCCAGGGTCCTCCAAAACACACTGTGGACACTAACACAGTCCAGTGTCCTCCAAGACACACTCTGTGGACACTAACACAGTCCAGGGTCTTCCAGGACACACTGTGGACACTAACACAGTCCAGGATCATCCAGGACACACTCTGGAAACTAACACAGTCCAGGGTCCTCCAGGACACACTGTGGACACTAACACAGTCCAGGGTCCTCCAGGACACACACTGTGGACACTAACACAGTCCAGGGTCCTCCAGGACACACATGTGGACACTAACACAGTCCAGGGTCCTCCAGGACACACACTGTGGACACTAACACAGTCCAGGGTCCTCTAAAACACACTCCGTTGGCACTCTCAGTCCAGGGTCTCCAGGACACACTGTGGAGACTAACACAGTCCAGGGTCCTCCAGGACACACTGTGGACACTGACACAGTTCAGGGTCTTCCAGGACACACTGTGGAGACTAACACAGTCCAGGGTCCTTCAGGACACACTGTGGACACTGACACAGTTCAGGGTCTTCCAGGACACACTGTGGAGACTAACACAGTCCAGGGTCCTCCAGGACACACTCTGGACACTAACACAGTCTAGTGTCCTCCAGGACACACTGTGGACACTAACACAGTCCAGTGTCCTCCAGGACACACTGTGGACACTAACACAGTCCAGTGTTCTCCAGGACACACTCTGGACACTAACACAGTCCAGGGTCCTCTAAAACACACTCCTTGGGCACTCTCAGTCCAGGGTCCTCCAGGACACACTGTGGACACTAACACAGTCCAGTGTTCTCCAAAACACAGTCTGTGGACACTGACACAGTCCAGTATCCTCCAGGACACTTTCTGGACACTAACAAAGTCCAGTGTCCTCCAGGACACACTGTGGACACTAACACAGTCCAGTGTCCTCCAGGACACCTCTGACACTAACAAAGTCCAGTGTCCTCCAGGACACACTGTGGACACTAACACAGTCCAGTGTCCTCCTTCATAAGGCAGGAATTTCTAATATTGACAGAGACAACAGACGGGTTTAGTGCATAGCATGATCTTGCTGTTGCTGCTGTCGCTGTTATTGTTGCTTTTGTTGGTCTTTCTGTTTTTGTTAGCACTGTTCTTGCTGTTGTAACAGCTGCTGTGACTTTTGATGACGCTGCTGCTGCTGATGCTGTTGTTGAAGTTGATGCTGTTCTGGCTTTTGTTACTGTTTCTGTGGCTGTTATTGATGCTGTTGTTACTGATTTTGTTACCAAGAACTTATTGAGGCGAAGAGTCAAAATAATTCTTGGAACACCTAGCATCCAGTAGCTAGGTGTGAACACCAGCATCCAGTAGCTAGGTGTGAACACCAGCATCCAGTAGCTAGGTGTGAACACCTAGCATCCAGTAGCTAGGTGTGACCACCCAGCATCCAGTAGCTAGTGTGAACACCTAGCATCCAGTACAGGTGTGAACACCCAGCATCCAGTAGCTAGGGGTGAACACCTAGCATCCAGTATCTAGTGTGAACACCTAGCATCCAGTAGCTAGGTGTGAACACCAGCATCCAGTAGCTAGGTGTGAACACCTAGCATCCAGTAGCAGGTGTGAACACTCAGCATCCAGTAGCAGGTGTGAACACCAGCATCCAGTAGCTAGTGTGAACACACAGCATCAATAGCTAGGTGTGACCACCCAGCATCCAGTAGCTTGGTGTTAACACTAGCATCCAGTAGCTAGTGTTAACACCAGCATCCAGTAGCTAGGTGTGAACACCAGCATCAGTAGCTAGGTGTGAACACCTAGCATCCAGTAGCTAGGTGTGAACACCAGCATCCAGTAGCTAGGTGTGAACACTCAGCATCCAGTAGCTAGGTGTGAACACCCAGATCCAGTAGCTAGGTGTGAACACCCAGCATTCAGTAGCTAGGTGAACACCCAGCATCCAGTAGTTAGGTGTGAACACCCAGCATCCAGTAGCTAGGTGTGAACACCAGCTATCCAGTAGCTAGGTGAACACCCTGCATCCAGTAGCTAGGTGTGAACACTCAGCATCCAGTAAACTAGGTGTGAACACTCAGCATCCAGTAGCTAGGTGTGAACACCCAGCATCCAGTAGCTAGGTGTGAACACCAGCATCCAGTAGCTAGGTGTGAACACAGCATCCAGTAGCTAGGTGTGAACACCAGCATCCAGTAGCTAGGTGTGAACACCAGCATCAAGTAGCTAGGTGTGAACACCTGCATCCAGTAGCTAGGACTGAGCACCTAGCATCCAGTAGCTAGGACTGAACACCCAGCATCCAGTAGCTAGAACTGAACACTAGCATCCAGTAGCTAGAACTGAACACCTAGCATCCAGTAGCTAGGACTGAACACCCAGCATCAGTAGCTAGTGTGAACACTAGCATCCAGTATCTAGGTGTGAACACCTAGCATCCAGTAGCTAGGTGTGAACACCAGCATCCAGTAGCTAGGGTGAACACTAGCATCCAGTAGCTAGGTGTGAACACCCAGCATCCAGTAGCTAGGTGTGAACACCCAGCATCCAGTAGCTAGTGTGTAACACCCAGCATCCAGTAGCTAGGTGTGAAACATAGCATCCAGTAGGTGTGAACACCCAGCATCCAGTAGCTAGGTGTGAACACCCTGCATCTAGTAGCTAGGTGTGAACACCAGCATCCAGTAGCTAGGTGTAACACCTAGCATCCAGTAGCTAGGGTGAACACCAGCATCCAGTAGCGTGGTGCAGAACACCCAGCATCCAGTAGTAGGTGTGAACACCCAGCATCCAGTAGCTAGGTGTGAACATCCTACATCCAGTAATGGTGTGAACACCCAGCATCCAGTAGTTAGTGTGAACACCCAGCATCCAGTAGCTAGGTGTGAACACCCAGCATCCAGTAAACTAGGTGTGAACACCCAGCATCCAGTAGCTGGTTGAACATCCAGCATTCAGTAGCTAGGTGTGAACACCCAGCATCCAGTAGCTAGGTGTGAACACCAGCATCCAGTAGCTAGGTGTGAACACAGCATCCAGTAGCTAGGTGAAACCCAGCATCCAGTAGCTAGGTGTGAACACCCAGCATCCAGTAGCTAGGTCTGAACACCCAGCATCCAGTAGCTAGGACTGAGCACCTAGCATCCAGTGCTAGGACTGAGCCCCTTAGATCCAGTAGCTAGGACGGGAACCCCCACATCCAGTAGTTAGAACCGAATACTTCAGCATCCAGTAGCTAGAACTGAACACCTAGCATCCAGTAGCTGGGACGAACACCCAGCTTTCCAGTAGTTAGAACTGAACACCTAGCATCCAGAGTTAGGACTGAACACTCAGCAACCAGTAGCTAGGACTGAACACCTAGCATCCAGTAGTTGGGACTGAACACCTAGCACCCCAGTAGCTAGGTGTAGAACACCCAGCATCCAGAGCTAGGTCTGAACACCAGCATCCAGTAGCTAGGACTGAGCACCTAGCATCCGGGCTAGACTGAACACCCAGCATCCAGTGCTGGGACGGGGAACCCCGGGGGGCATCCATTAGCTAGGACTGAACTTTTTGAGCATCCAGTAGGACAAGTTTTAATAAACAAGAAAACAGGAACAGGAAAAAGATTCAATGACCCTTGTTACAACAGGAAGGGCGCCATAGTGTAATTAGTTAATAGTTAGTGGAAACTTTGTCACACGTTTCAGTCTGGGGTTTTCAAGGGGTATTGTGCCTTAAATAATAAATCTCGGAATTTTTTAAACCAAGTTTGAAATTTTCCCTGTACCGAGTAACGCAGCACCACCATGGAGCCTGACGTCTCCAGCAGAGGCTACAGAAGGTTCAGAGTTTTTGCAACTAGATAATAATAATAATAATAATAATAATAATAATAATAATAATAATAATAATAATAATACAATTTATACACAATAGAATGAGGTAGGTGGGGATTTGGTGGAGGCTCCCTCCACCTCACAGCTTTAAGATCAGGAATGACAAATCCCTGGATAGATAGCCCAGTTGATATGTATCAAGCCATCCAAAAACAAGGCCCCGGAGCAGTGTATCAATCCCACAAAACAACCCTTGAACACAACTCTCTTTAAACCCCTCCTCCAAAACCCCCTTTTTCCCCCCCCCAACCCCTGCCAACCTCCTCCACTTCCCCTGCCTCCCTCCACTTGTTAACTCCAAAACAAACTTTAAACCTACTTCCCAAACAAATCTTATATGCAAATCTTCCCCACTTTCCACAAAATATATCCCAATTTAAAGGCGTCGTATTTCCGTCTTGACTCGGCAGTTCCCGTGAAGAGGACTGAAGAATAATGCCAGACCTGGGTATCTTTACTGTTTTTAATGTGGACACCCAGGTGTTTCACATGTGTCTTATTCATCAATAAAGACACCCGGGGTTGAACATGTGTCTTATTCATCAAAAAAACACCATGTTGAACATGTGTCTTATTCATCAAAAAGATACCCAGGTTTGCCCGTGTTCTTATTCATCAATAAAGACACCCCGGTGTTGTACATGTGTCTTATTCATCAATAAAGACACCAGGTGTTGTACCATGTGTCTTATTCATCATTAAAGACACCCAGGTGTTGTACATGTGTCTTATTCATCAATAAAGACACCCAGGTGTTGCACATGTGTCTTATTCATCAATAAAGACACCCAGGTGTTGTACATGTGTCTTATTTTATCAATAAAGACACCCAGGGGTTTTAACATGTGTTTTATTCATCAATAAAGACACCCAGGTGTTGTACATGTGTCTTATTTTATCAATAAAGACACCCAGGTGTTGCACATGTGTCTTATTCATCAATAAAGACACCCAGGTGTTGTACATGTGTCTTATTCATCATTAAAGACACCCAGGTGTTGTACATGTGTCTTATTCATCAATAAAGAACCCAGGTGTTGTACATGTGTCCCTCATTAAAGACAATTTTCCCGGTGTTCATTGTGTCTTATTCATCAATAAAGACAACCAGGTGTTGGGACATGTGTCTTATTCATCAATAAAGACACCCAGGTGTTGTACATTGTCATCATCATTAAAGACACCCAGGTGTTGTACATGTGTCTTATTATCAATAAAGACACCCAGGTGTTGTACATGTGTTTTTTCATCATTAAAGACACCCAGGTGTTGTACATGTGTCATTCATCAATAAAGACACCCAGGTGTTGTCATGTGTCTTATTCATCATTAAAGGCAACCAGGGGTTGTACATGTGTCTTATCCTTCAATGTTGCCCCACTGTTGATGTAATGAGAATGACTGGTTCAAGCCTCTGCCTGTATTATATCTTTTCAAGATTTGCATGATTAATATATATGCTAATTATTGCAAAGTTCGTGTGCACCCCATAACGCACACGCGCACATAATGTACACTCCACACTGTACACGCACGTGTACACTTCATATAATGTGAAGGCCAAATGTTTACAATTTAGAAGGGTAGGGATGTGTAGACCAAGTGTACATACCAGAAGCATAGAAGTCAACAATGTTTAGATAAAAGTAGGGTTCTTGTTGCATTTGTGAAAGGGTGGGTAGGGGTGGGAATGTTGCAGATGTTGCAAATGTAAGGAATTTCTGGGGTGGATAGCGAGGCTCAGTTAGGGTATGTAGAGAGAGAGAGAGAGAGAGAGAGAGAGAGAGAGATAGAGAGAGAGAGAGAGAGAGAGAGAGAGAGAGAGAGAGAGAGAGAGAGAGAGAGAGAGAGAGAGAGAGAGAGAGAGAGAGAAGCGTGTCAAGACAACTCACAGCGTGGAAGAAGACAAACTGACTCAGGTCTGGAAGAAGACAAACTGACTCAGGTCTGGAAGAAGACAAACTGACTCAGGTCTGGAAGAAGACAAACTGACTCAGGTCTGGAAGAAGACAAACTGACTCAGGTCTGGAAGAAGACAAACTGACTCAGGTCTGGAAGAAGACAAACTGACTCAGGTCTGGAAGAAGACAAACTGACTCAGGTCTGGAAGAAGACAAACTGACTCAGGTCGGGAAGAAGACAAACTGACTCAGGTCTGGAAGAAGACAAACTGACTCCAGGTCTGGAAGAAGACAAACTGACTCAGGTCTGGAAGAAGACAAACTGACTCAGGTCTGGAAGAGACAAACTGACTCAGGTCTGGAAGAAGACAAACTGACTCAGGTCTGGAAGAAGACAAACTGACTCAGGTCTGAAGAAGACAAACTGACTCAGGTCTGGAAGAAGACAAACTGACTCAGGTCTGGAAGAAGACAAACTGACTCAGGTCTGGAAGAAGACAAACTGACTCAGGTCTGGAAGAATTAAGGGAATTACGGTGCAAATTGAACGAAAAATCACGTCAAAATATCGAGTTTCAACGCCGCAGATAACTGGGTATGAACCAACACGAGGAGGCTTCCAGAAGGCTTGAAGGTTTCAGAAGACTTCCAGGGGCTTTAGGTTTCTAGAACGCTTTCAGACTTCCAAAAGGCTTCCAGGAGGCTTCAGAAGGTTTTCCAGATTTCCAGAAAATTTCAAAGAGGTTTTCATATCTACGCTTAAAAGTTTCCAGGCTTCCAAAAAGGGCTCCATTAGGCTTCCAGATCTACTCTTCCAGGTTTCCACGCTTCCAGGACTATGCATTCAGAAGGCTTTCATGAAGCTTCAGAATTATGCTTCGAGAAGGTTTTCAGGCTTCCAGAAAAGGCTTCAGAGCCCGCTTTTCTGTTAATGTTGAGCCACTGTTTAGGTGGGGGGTTTCCTGGCCAAGTGTTCCTAGTAGAGGTTTCCATGACTCACTGTTCGTCGTGGAGGTTTCATTGATATATTCTTCCTGGAGGCTTTCATGGCTCACTGTTCTTTCTGAAGGTTTCCATGATCCACTGTTCTTTCTGGAGGCTTCTGTGACCCAGTGTTCTTCCTGGAGGCTATCATAACGCAGTGTTCTTCATGGAGGCTTCATTATCTAACTGTACATTCTGTAGGCTTCCAGAGCACTGCTCTTCCTGGAGGCTTCAGACCACTGCACTTCCTAGAGGATTCCAGAACACCATTTTTAGTGGAGACTTCCAGATCACTATTCTTCTGGAGGCTTCTAGCTCACTGCTTTTCCTGGAGGCTTCCAGACCACTGTTTTCTCTGCAGGCTTCCGGAACACTGTTCTTTCTGGTTGCTTCCAAAACACTCTTCTTCCTGGAGGATTCCAGAGGTTTTCAGAATAGTTCTGAAGGCTTCCAGAACAGTTCTGGAGGCTTACAGGACACTTCTATAGGCTTCCTGAACACTTGACGCTTTCAGAGCACTTCTGGAGGCTTCCAGACCACTGTTCTCACTGGAGGCTTCCACAACAATTCTGGAGGATTCCACTATACTTCTGGAGGCTTCCAGACCACTGTTCTCCCTGGAGGCTCCCAGTCCACTGTTCTCCCTGGAGGCTTCCGCAACACTTCTGGAGGATTCCACTATCCTTCTGGAGTCTTCCAGACCACTGTTCTCCCTGGAGTCTTCCAGACCACTGTTCTCCCTAGAGGCTTCCACAACACTTCTGGAAGATTCCACTATACTTCTGGACGCTTCCAGAACACTGTTCTCCTTGGAGGCTTCCAAAACACTTCTGGAGGATTCCACTAGACTTCTGGAGGCTTCCAAACCACTGTTCTCCATGGAGGCTTCCAGACCCCTGTTCTCTTGGAGGCTTCCAGACCCCTGTTCTCTTGGAGGCTTCCAGACCACTGTTGTCCCTGGAGGATTCCAGACCCTTGTTCTCCCTGGAGGCTTCCAGACCACTGTTCTCCCTGGAGGCTTCCAGACCACTGTTCTCCCTGGAGGCCTCCAGACCACTGTTGTCCCTGGAGGCTTCCAGACCACTGTTCTCACTGGAGGCTTCCACAACAATTCTGGAGGATTCCACTATACTTCTGGAGGCTTCCAGACCACTGTTCTCCCTGGAGGCTCCCAGTCCACTGTTCTCCCTGGAGGCTTCCACAACACTTCTGGAGGATTCCACTATCCTTCTGGAGTCTTCCAGACCACTGTTCTCCCTGGACGCTTCCAGAACACTGTTCTCCTTGGAGGCTTCCAAAACACTTCTGGAGGATTCCACTAGACTTCGGGAGGTTTCCCAAAAACCACTGTTCTCCATGGGGGCCCCAGACCCCTGTTCTCTTGGGGGCCCTTCCAGACCCCGTTCTTTGGGAGGTTTCCCAGACCACTGTTGCCCCCGGGAGGATTCCAGACCACTGTTCTCCCTGGAGGTTTCCCAGACAACTGTTCTCCCTGGAGGTTTCCCCAGACCACTGTTCTCCCTGGAGCTCCAGCCCCTGTTGTCCCTGGGGGGCTTCTAGACCATTTTTCCCCCTGGAGGCTTCCAGACCACTGTTCTCCCTGGAGGCTTCCAGACCACTGTTGTCCCTGGAGGCTTCCAGACCACTTTTCCCCTCCCTGAGGCTTCAAGACCACTGTTGTCCCTGGGGGCCCTTAAACCACTGCCCCATGGGGGCCCTTGGGACCCCTGCCCTCTTGGAGGCTTCCAGACCCCTGTTCAGGGAGGCTTCCAGACCACTGTTCCCTGGAGGATTCCAGACCACTGTTCTCACTGGAGGCTTCCCAGACCACTTTTCCCTCCTGGAGGCTTCCAGACCACTGTTCCCTGGAGGCTTCCAGCCCACTGTTGTCCCGGAGGCTTCTAGACCATTGTTCTCCCGGGAGGCTTCCAGACTACTGTTCCCCCCGAGGCTTCCAGACCACTGTTGTCCCTGGAGGCTTCCAGACCCCCGTTCCCCCTGGAGGCCCCAGAACCACTTTTCTCCTTGGGGGCCCTTAGATCACTGTTCTCCCTGGAGGCTTCCAGACCACTGTTGTCCCCGGAGGCTTCCAGACCACTGTTCTCCGGGAAGGCTTCTAGACCACTGTTGTCCCTGGAGGCTTCCAGACCACTGTTCCCCCCTGGAGGCTTCCAGACCACTGCCCTCCTGGAGGCTTCCAGACCACTGTTCTCCCTGGAGGCTTCCAGACCACTGTTCTCCCTGGAGGCTTCCAGACCACTGTTCCCCCTGGAGGCTTCCAGACCACTGTTCCTGGAGGCTTCCAGCCCCCTGTTCCCCCTGGAGGCTTCCAGACCACTGTTCCCCCTGGAGGCTTCCAGACCCCCTGTTCTCCTGGAGGCTTCCAGACCCCTGTTCTATTGGAGGTTTCCCCCAGACCACTTTTCTCCTGGAGGCTTCTAGTCCACTGTTCTCCCTGGAGGCTTCCAGTCCACTGTTGTCCCTGGAGGTTTCCCTGCCCGGGCTGTTGCCCCCGGAGGCTTCCAGACCACTGTTCTCCCGGGAGACTTCCAGACCACTGTTGTCCCTGGAAGTTTCCGGCACTGTTCCCTGGAGGCTTCCAGACCACTGTTGCCCCTTTGAGGTTTCCAGACCCCCTGTTCTCCCCTGGAGGCTTCCAGTCCACTGTTCTCCTGGAGGCTTCCAGACCACTGTTGTCCCGGGGAGGCTTCAGACCACTGTTGTCCCTGGGGGCCCTTCAAGACCACTTTTCCCTCCCTGGAGGCTTCCAGACCACAGTTGTCCCTGGAGGCTTCCAGACCACTGTTCCCCCTGGAGGCTTCAGACCACTGTTGCCCCCCTGGAGGCTTCCAGACCACTGTTTTCCCTGGAGGCTTCCCCAGACCACTGTTGTCCCTGAGGCTTCTATGACCACTGTTCTCCTGGAGGCTTCCAGACCACTGTTGTCCCTGGAGGCTTCCAGACCACTGTTGTCCCTGGAGGTTTCCCAGACCACTTTTCCCCCCGGAGGCTTCCAGACCACTGTTGTCCCTGGAGGTTTCCCCAGACCACTGTTGTCCCTGGAGGTTTCCGGGACCACTGTTCTCCCTGAAGGCTTCCAGACCACTGTTCCCCCTGGAGCTTCCAGACCACTGTTTCTCCTGGAGGTTTCCCCAGACCACTGTTCTCCCTGAAGGCTTCCAGACCACTGTTCTCCTGGAGGTTTCCCAGACCACTGTTTCCTGGAGGCTTCCAGACCACGGGTTCTCCCTGAAGGCTTCCAGACCACTGTTGTCCCTGGAGGCTTCCAGACCACTGTTGTCCCTGGAGGCTTCCAGACCACTGTTGTCCCTGGAGGCTTCCAGAACACTGTTCTCCTGGAGGCTTCCAGACCACTGTTCCCCCTGGAGGCTTCCAGACCACTGTTCTCCTGGAGGCTTCCAGACCACTGTTCCCTGGACGCTTCCAGACCACTTTTTCCTGAGGCCCCAGACCACTGTTGTCCCTGGAGGCTTCCAGACCACTGTTCTCCCTGGAGGCTTCCAGACCACTGTTCTCCCTGGAGGCCGCCACCAAATTTAAATAACTGACCCCTCCCATACGTTAATAAAGTAATTAAGTCAAAGGGGTTTTATTAATCACCCGTTAATCAATATTTTTATTAATTAAGAACAAAATTTACCATATAATCTTCAATAATCGATAATTATAAGAGATTAATAGTATGAGTGTTTTCCCTATTGCACGAAAAGTTTAAGGGTGAGAATTGCTTGAAATGATGATGGTTAGCTGGGGAGATTGGGACAAGGATTATGGGGTTTATTGTATGAGTGTTTAAAGGTGATATTTGCCTGTAAAGGCGCCCCCTCTATGAGGGGTTTGGTTGTTTCCACCACACACAACTATTACTGTCACCACCACTACTGCAAGTACCATTACTATCACTACCACCATCTACCATCACCACCACTACTATTACAATAACCACTACCACCAGCATCACCATCACTACTACGCATCACCCACTACTATTACCATCACCACTACCCAGCATCACCACCACTACTATTAAAAAACCACTACCACCAGCATCACCACCACTACTATTACCATCACCACTACCACCAGCATCACCACCACTACTGCAAGTACCATTACTATCACTACCACCATCTACCATCACTACTACTACTACCACCACCACCACTACTATTACCATAACCACTACCACCAGCATCACCACCACTACTACCACCACCGCCACCACTACTATTACCATCACCACTACCACCAGCATCACCACCACTACTACCACCACCGCCACCACTACTATTACCATCACCACTACCACAAGCATCACCACCACTACTACTACCATCACCACCATCACCACTACTACTACCATCACCACCATCACCACTACTACTACCATCACCACTACTACTACTACTATCACCACCACTGCTACAACTACTACCACAACCACTACCACTACAACCACCATTGTTACCACCACAACAACACGCATTATGTTTGATACACGATCAAGGTATCCCCGGATCCCACAAGCCCAGCCTCATCTACCTCAAAGCACACAAAATCAACAATCGAGGAGGGCCATAAAATTCCTTAACAGAAAACACATACGCAGCTTCACGAATACTTATAGTATGGCTGGAAGTAACCCTCACACACTGAGGTCCGGGGATCGATTTCCCGGTACAGTTGGAAAACATTAAGATGTGTCTCCTTAAGACACCTGCTGTCCCTGTTCACCTAGCAGTAAGTTGGTACCTGGGTGTTAGTGGACTGGTGTGGGTGGCATCCTGGGTGTTAGTGGACTGGTGTGGGTCGCATCCTGGGTGTTAGTGGACTGGTGTGGGTCGCATCCTGGGTGTTAGTGGACTGGTGTGGGTGGCATCCTGGGTTAGGTGACTGGTGTGGTGGCATCCTGGGTGTTATGGACTGGTGTGGTGGCATCCTGGGACAACACTGACCTAATTTGCGGGAAATTCTCAGCATAACAAGTGGCTTTCATATAGTAGTATGTCATTGATGTCAGCTATGGTCTGATACTACCTTGTACATGTACTGGTAGAAATAAAGATAGTATTATTATTATTATTATTCTTATTATTATTATTATTATTATTATTATTATTATTAGTACAGGAACACATAAATACAGTTACACAAATTAACATACATAGTAGCCTATGTAGTATTCGCGGACAAGCTATGCAAGATGCAAAGCAACCACAGGGAGATTTGGGAATGATAGTTCTAGGCCTTTTGTGTTGCAATCAACAATATTTCTGGCACTGGTGTGCCTGGGGCACCTGGTGTGCCTGGAGCACCTGGTGTGCCTGGGGCACCTGGTGTGCCTGGAGCACCTGGTGTGCCTGGGCACCTGGTGTGCCTGGGGCACCTGGTGTGCCTGGGGCACCTGGTGTGCCTGGGGCACCTGGGGGCCTGGGGCACCTGGTGTCTTTCGATCAAAAACGTTCCTCTGAACGACTCTAATTGGACTTCATCATTTCTGCAACATTGCAAGCTCATGATGTGTTGATCGCAACACGAAAGGCCTAGAGCTATCATTCAACTCCCCTGTGGGGTATAACCCAAAAGTCAGACCCAGTAAACTTCGATGAAGTTCAGCTGAACCAGGAACCAGGATTCGACCCCGGAAGTTCAAATCTGACAAAGACAAACACCCACTTGCAGCAGCCCAGCCTTAACAAATACAGTATAGAAATATCGTCGAGTTCTTCCTCCAGGGTGTTTGGGGACTTCCTACTCTGGGATGTTTTACACGAGAGTTGCTCAGTACACAACACTGCCAAACTTTGCTATGCCATTATAATCTTCATTATAACTTCAGCTATGATGGTGCCTTATTTTGTCACCGGCACAAGTTTGTCATATGCACACACCACTGACCCTGCAACCACAACTAGGTGAGTACACACACAATATATATATATATATATATATATATATATATATATATATATATATATATATATATATATATATATATACATATATATATATATATATATATATATATATATATATATATATATATATATATATATATATATATTTTTTTTTTTTTTTTTTTATTAACACATCGGCCGATTCCCACCAAGGCAGGGGTGGCCTGAAAAGAAAAACTTTCATCATCATTCACTCATCACTGTCTTGCCAGAAGGGTGCTTTACACTACAGTTATAAAACTGCAACATTAACACCCTCCTTCAGAGTGCCGGCACTGTACTTCCCATCTCCAGAACTCAAGTCCGGCCTGCCGGTTTCCCTGAATTCCTTCATAAATGTTACTTTGCCACACTCCAACAGCACGTCAAGTATTAAAACCCATATGCCTCCATTCACTCCTATCAAATACGCCTCACACATGCTTGCTGGAAATCCACCCTGCACACAAAACTTCCTTTACCCCCCCCTCCAACCTTTCCTAGGCCGACCCTACCCCGCCTTCCTCCACTACAGATTTATACACTCGAAGTCACCTGTCTCGTTCCATTCTCTCTACATGTCCAAACCACCTCAACAACCCCTCCTCAGCCTCTGGACAATCGTTTTGGTAATCCGCACCTCCTCCTAATTTCCAAACTCCGAATTCTCTGCATTATATTCACACCACACATTGACCTCAGACATGACATCTCCACTGCCTCCAGCCTTCTCCTCGCTTTCAAAAATTCATCACCCATGCTTCACACCCATATAAGAGCGTTGGTATAACTATACTCTTACTTCCCTTTACTTCCATGGACAAGGTTCTTTGTCTCCACAGACTCCGAAGTGCTCCACTCACCCTTTCCCTCATCAATTCTATGATTCACCTCATCCTTCATAGACCCATCCGCCGACATGTCCACTCCCAAATATCTGAATACATTCACCTCCTCCATACTCTCTCCCTCCAATCTGATATCCAATCTTTCGTCACCTATTCTTTTTGTTATCCTCATCACCTTACTCTTTCCTATATTCACTTTCAATTTTCTTCTTTTACACACCCTACCAAATTCATCCACCAACCTCTGCAGCTTCTCTTCAGAATCTCCCAAAAGCACAGTGTCATCAGCAAAAGCAACTGTGACAACTCCCACTTTGTATTTGCTTCTTTATCTTTTAGCCCAACACCTCTTGCCAAGACCCTCGCATTCACTTCTCTTACAACCCCATCTATAAATATATTGAACAACCACGGTGACATCACACATCCTTGTCTAAGGCCCACTTTTACTGGGAAATAGTCCCCTTCCCTCCTACACACTCTAACCTGAGCCTCACTATCCTCATAAAACTCTTCACTGCTTTCAGTAACCTTCCTCCTATTCCATACACCTGCAACATCTGCCACATTGCCCCTATCTACCCTATCATACGCCTTTTCCAAATCCATAAATGCCACAAAAACATCTTTACCCTTATCCAAATACTGTTCACCTATATGTTTCACTGTAAACACTTGGTCTACACACCCCTACCTTTCCTAAAGCCCCTTGTTCATCTGCTATCCTGCTTTCTGTTTTACTCTTAATTCTTTCAATAATAACTCTACCATACACTTTACCAGGTACACTCAACAGACTTATTCCCCTATAATTTTTACACTTCTTTTGTCCCTTTGCCTTTATACAAAGGAACAATACACGCTCTCTGCCAATCCCTAGGTACCTTACCCTCTTCCATACATTTATTAAATAATAGCACCAACCACTCCAAAATTATATCCCCACCTGCTTTTAACATTTCTATCTTTATCCCATCAATCCCAGCTGCCTTACCCCTTTCATTCTACCCACTGCCTCACGAACTTCCCTACACCCACAACTGGCTCTTCCACACTCCTACAAGATGTTATTCCTCCTTGCCCTACACACGAAATCACAGCTTCCTGTCTTCATCAACATTTAACAAATCCTCAAAATATTCTCTCCATCTTCCCGATACCTCTAACTCTCCATTTAATAACTCCCCTCTCCTATTTTTAACTGTCAAATCCATTTGTTCTCTAGGCTTCCTCAACTTATTAATCTCATTCCAAAACTTTTTCTTATTTTCAACAAAATTTGCTGATAACATCTCACCCACTCTCTCATCTGTTCTCTTTTTACATTGCTTCACCACTCTTTAACCTCTCTTTTTCTCTCCATATACTCTTCCCTCCTTGCATCACTTCTACTTTGTAAAACCTCTCATATGCTAACTTTTTCTCCCTTACTACTCTCTTTACATCATCATTCCACCAATCGCTCCTTTTCCCCTCCGCACCCACTCGCCTGTAACCACAAACTTCTGCTGAACACTCTAACACTACATTTTTAAATCTACCCCATACATTTTCGACCCCATTGCCTACACTCACTAGCCCATCTATCCTCCAATAGTTGTTTATATCTTACCCTAACTGCCTCCTCTTTTAGTTTATAAACCTTCACCTCTCTTTACTTACACCGAGGCAGGGTGACCCGAAAAGAAATACTTTTATCCAATACTCACTCCATTACTGTCTTGCCAGAGGTGCCCAGATACAAAGGTTCAGATGTCCTTCCAAACTGCAGATATCTCAACAACTCCTTCAGAGTGCTGGCACTGTACTTCCCACCTTCAGAGTGCTGGCACTGTACTTCCCACCTTCAGAGTGCTGGCACTGTACTTCCCACCTTCAGAGTGCTGGCACTGTACTTCCCACCTTCAGAGTGCTGGCACTGTACTTTCCACCTCCAGGACTCAAGTTTTCCTGAATTCCTTCATAAAATGTTGCCTCACACTCCAACAGGACGTCAAGACCCAAAAGCTACTTGTCTCCACTCACTCCTATCTAACATGCTCATGCATGCTTGCTGAAAGTCCAAGCCCCTGCACACAAAACCTCCTTTACCCCCTCCCTCCAACCTTTCCTAGGCCGACCCCTACCCCGCCTTCCCTCCACTACAGATTTATACGCCCTCTAAGTCATCCTATTTTGTTCCATCCTCTCTAAATGTCCGAACAGCCTCAACAACCCCTCCTCAGCCCTCTGGATAATAGTCTTGGTAATCCCGCACCTCCTCCTAATCTCCAAACTACGGATTCTCTGCATTATATTCACACCACACATTGCCCTCAGACATGACATCTCCACTGCCTCCAGCCTTCTCCTTGTTGCAACATTCACAACCCATGTCTCACACCCATACAAGAGTGTTGGTATAACTATACTCTCATACATTCTCCTCTTTACTTCCATGGATAAAGTTCTTTGTCTCCACAGACTCCTCAGTGCACCACTCACCTTTTTCCCCTCATCAATTATTTGATTCACCTCATCTTTCAGAGACCCATCTGCTGACACATCCACTCCTAAATATCTGAACACATTCACCTCCTCCATACTCTCTCCCTCCACTCTGATATCCAGTCTTTCATAAGAACATAAGAACATAAGAAAGAAGGAACACTGCAGCAGGCCTACTGGCCCATGCGAGGCAGGTCCAAATTCCAACGGCTTAAGCCAATGCCCCGACCCAGCCAGGTCAGGTTACATTCACTTAAGGAAGGAACACTGCATCTGACCTAGCACAAGCTAGTCAGGACCAACTCACACCCAACCGCACCCACTCATATAATTGTCTAGCCTACCACCTGGTCAGCCGACCACCTGGTCAGGTCACTTCCACTTAAGGAATTAGTACAGCTACTGACCTGGTAGTAAAAGCTAGTCAGGTCCAAACTCACACCCATCCACACCCACCCATGTATTTATCTAACCTATTTTTAAAACTACACAACGTCCCAGCCCTATGACAGTACTCGGGAGTTTGTTCCACTCATCCTCAACTCTATTACCAAACCAATGCTTTCCTATATCCTTCCTGAATCTGAACTTTTCCAACTTGAAACCATTGCTGCGAGTCCTGTCTTGGCTGGATATTTTCAGCACGCTATTTACATCCCCTTTATTTATTCCTGTTTTCCATTTATACACCTCAATCATATCCTCCCTAATTCTACGTCTTTCTAGAGAGTGCAGATTCAAGGCCCTCAGTCTATCCTCATAGGGAAGATTTCTGATACATGGGATCAACTTTGTCATCCTCCTTTGTACGTTTTCCAGTGCATTTATATCCATTCTGTAATACGGTGACCAGAACTGTGCAGCATAATCTAAATGAGGCCTAACCAAAGATATATAGAGTTGAAGAACAACCTGAGGACTTCTATTATTTATACTTCTTGATATGAAGCCAAGGATTCTGTTAGCTTTATTGCGAACACTTATGCACTGTTGTCTTGGCTTCAGATTACTACTAACCAGAACTCCTAAATCCTTCTCGCAATCACAAGTAATAAGATCTACATAATTCAGCTTATATGTGGCATGGTTATTGTCCTACCCAACATTTAGAACTTTGCATTTGTTTACATTAAACTGCATCTGCCACTTCTCCGACCACTGCATCAGTCTATTCAAATCATCCTGGAGTGTTCTAATGTCCTCATTTGAATGAATTGGACAGCCTATTTTGGTGTCATCAGCAAATTTACTTATGTTACTATTTATTCCCTCATCTATGTCGTTTATGTAAATTGTAAACAACAGGGGGCCCAAAACTGACCCCTGTGGAACACCGCTTGAGACGCGCCCCCATTCTGATTTCTCTCCATTTATGCAAACTCTCTGCCGCCTATTTGTCAACCATGCCTCTACCCAGGAAAAAATTTCTCCTCCTATTCCGTGTGCCTTAAGTTTTCCCAGTAGCCTCTGATGTGGAACTTTATCGAAAGCCTTACTGAAGTCCATAAACACAATATCATATTCATTACCATGATCTACCTCCTCAAACACTTTAGTGAAAAAAGTTAGTAAATTCGTAAGACAGGAACGCCCCTTAGTAAAACCGTGTTGAGATTCATTAATCAATTTATGCTTTTCAAGATGGCTACGAATTGCCTCGGCAATTATTGATTCCATAAATTTACCAACTATGGAGGTAAGGCTTATTGGTCTATAGTTCGAAGCTAAGGACCTGTCACCTGCCTTATAAATAGGTATTACATTTGCCCTTTTCCACTTGTCTGGCACTATGCCAGTTTGTAGTGATATATTGAAAAGATTTGCCAAAGGTTTGCTAAGTTCCTCTTTACATTCCTTTAAAAATCTTGCAAACAGTTCATCAGGGCCTGGGGATTTGTTAGGTTTTAATTTCTCTATTTGTCTATTATCTTCCAGTTCTACATAATTTATTATTTCTGGAATTCCGCTAGTATCTTCCTGAGTAAAAACTGAGAGGAAGTAAGTATTGAAAATTTCACACATATCCTTATCACTGTCCGTGATCTGTCCTGAGTTACTCTTAAGTGGGCCTATCTTGTCCCTAATCTTCGAATCCCTTGCTACCTTAGCCTCATAATCCCTTTTTGCTTTTCTTATTCCTTTTTTTATTTCTCTCTTTAATTGAAAATATTGATTTCTTATCTGTCCATCCCCTCTTTTGATATGCCTATATATGCCTCTCTTTTGTTATCCTCATCACCTTACTATTTCCTATATTCACTTTTAATTTCCTTCTTTTACATACCCTACCAAACTCATCAACCAACCTCTGCAACTTCTCTTCAGAATCTCCCAAAAGCACAGTGTCATCTGCAAAGAGCAACTGTGACAACTCTCACTTTGTGTTAGATTATTTATCTTTTAACCCCACACCTCTTGCCAACACCCGCGCATTCACTTCTCTTACAACCCCATCTATAAATATATTGAACAACCACGGTGGCACCACACATCCCTGTCTAAGATCTACTTTTACTGGGAAATAATCTCCCTCTCTCCTACACACTCTAACCTGAGCCTCACTATCCTCGTAAAAACTCTTCACTGTTTTCAATAACCTTCCTCCTATTCCATACACCTGCAACATCTGCCACATTGCCCCCCTATCCACCCTATCATACGCCTTTTCCAAATACATAAATGCAACGAATACTTCTTTACCTTTATCTAAATACTGTGCAGCTATATGTTTCACTGTAAACACTTGGTCTACACACCCCTACCTTTCCTAAAGCCTCCTTGTTCATCTGCTATCCTGCTCTCTGTATTACTCTTAATTCTTTCAATAATAACTCTAACATACACTTTACCAGGTACACTCAACAGACTTATTCCCCTATAATTTTTGCACTCTCTTTTGTCCCCTTTGCCTTTATACAAAAGAACTATGCATGCTCTCTGCTAATCCCTAGGTACCTTACTCTCTTCCATACATTTATTAAATAATAGCACCAACCACTCCAAAACTATATCCCCACCTGCTTTTAACATTTCTATCTTTATCACATCAATCCCAGCTGCCTTACCCCCTTTCATTCTACTCACTGCATCACGAAGTTCCCCCAAACTCACAACTGGCTCTTCCTTACTCCTAAAGGATGCTATACCTCCCTGCCCAGTGCATGAAATCACAACCTTCCTTCATTAACATTTAACAGCTCAAAATATTCCCTCCATCTTCCCGATACCTCCAACTCCCCATCTAAGAACTCTCCTCTCCTGTTTTTAACTGTCAAAGCCATTAGCTTCTTAGGCTTACTCAACGTATTAATCTCACTCCAAAACTTTTTCATATTCTCAGCAAAATTTGTTGACAAGATCTCACCCACTCTCTAATTTGCTCTCCTTTCACATTGCTTCACCACTCTCTTAACCTCTCTTCTTCTCTCCATATATTCCTCTCCATGTATCACTTCTGCTTTGTAGAATCCTCTTATATGCTACCTTTAAATGTGTGTACTCACCTATTTGTGATGAGTACAAATAGGCAAGTACAAATAGGTCTCTACTAGAGCCACTCTCTCCCTGCTCCATAAGCTTTATGTGTGTGTACCAGAAGATATGGGCACCTTATAATGGAGTTACAACAATAGCTTGTAATCAACAAGGCCTACGAGGATTACGATCATGGGGTGTGTGTGAAGACCTGAAGACCTGAAGACCTGAAGACGGCTCTGGGGCGGCAAGAAACCCCGACACTTCACTCATTTATCAGGATTAACGAAAGTAGTGCGTTTGGAGAATTTAATACCACAGTGGTTGGTCTTAGTGGGAAGTACAGTTTGCGTACGAGAGAGAGGCAGGAGAGAGAGTGATGTATTGGAGGAGAAGGAAGAGTGAGGGGAGGAGGAGGAGATATAAGATTAAGAGAGAGGGGGAAGAAAGAAGAGAAAACTAGGAGAACAGCTTCTATCTGCCAACACATTCTTTCAACGCCAACAGCAAGTGTGTTGAATCTTGTGTTTCGTAAACTGTGAAGTGTGTTGTGTTACCCTTGATGGTGTGACGTAGTCAGTGTGTCTAACACTGGTGTTGCAACACATCATGGGTGTTCCCACAATGTAACTATCACATAGAATAGTGTAGCAACACTGCTGGTGTTCCCACAATGTAACTATCACATAGAATAGTGTAGCAACACTGCTGGTGTTCCCACAATGTAACTATCACATATAATAGTGTAGCAACACTGCTGGTGTTCCCACAATGTAACTATCACATATAATAGTGTAGCAACACACTGCTGGTGTTCCCACAATGTAACTATCACATAGAATAGTGTAGCAACACTGCTGGTGTTCCCACAATGTAACTATCACATAGAATAGTGTAGCAACACTGCTGGTGTTCCCACAATGTAACTATCACATAGAATAGTGTAACAACACACTGCTGGTGTTCCCACAATGTAACTATCACATATAATAGTGTAGCAACACACTGCTGGTGTTCCCACAATGTAACTATCATATAGAATAGTGTAGCAACACTGCTGGTGTTCCCACAATGTAACTATCATATAGAATAGTGTAGCAACACTGCTGGTGTTCCCACAATGTAACTATCATATAGAATAGTGTAGCAACACTGCTGGTGTTCCCACAATGTAACTATCATATAGAATAGTGTAGCAACACTGCTGGTGTTCCCACAATGTAACTATCATATAGAATAGTGTAGCAACACTGCTGGTGTTCCCACAATGTAACTATCATATAGAATAGTGTAGCAACACTGCTGGTGTTCCCACAATGTAACTATCATATAGAATAGTGTAGCAACACTGCTGGTGTTCCCACAATGTAACTATCACATAAAATACTGTAGCAACACTGCTGGTGTTCCCACAATGTAACTATCACATAGAATAGTGTAGCAACACTGCTGGTGTTCCCACAATGTAACTATCACATAGAATAGTGTAGCAACACACTGCTGGTGTTCCCACAATGTAACTATCACATAGAATAGTGTAACAACACACTGCTGGTGTTCCCACAATGTAACTATCATATAGAATAGTGTAGCAACACTGCTGGTGTTCCCACAATGTAACTATCATATAGAAGACTGTAGCAACACTGCTGGTGTTCCCACAATGTAACTATCATATAGAATAGTGTAGCAACACTGCTGGTGTTCCCACAATGTAACTATCACATAGAATAGTGTAGCAACACACTGCTGGTGTTCCCACAATGTAACTATCACATAGAATAGTGTAACAACACACTGCTGGTGTTCCCACAATGTAACTATCATATAGAATAGTGTAGCAACACTGCTGGTGTTCCCACAATGTAACTATCATATAGAATAGTGTAGCAACACTGCTGGTGTTCCCACAATGTAACTATCATATAGAATAGTGTAGCAACACTGCTGGTGTTCCCACAATGTAACTATCACATAGAATAGTGTAACAACACACTGCTGGTGTTCCCACAATGTAACTATCACATAGAATAGTGTAGCAACACACTGCTGGTGTTCCCACAATGTAACTATCACATAGAATAGTGTAACAACACACTGCTGGTGTTCCCACAATGTAACTATCATATAGAATAGTGTAGCAACACACTGCTGGTGTTCCCACAATGTAACTATCATATAAAATAGTGTAGCAACACTTCTGGTGTTCCTACAATGTAACTATCATATAGAATAGTGTAGGAACACACTGCTGGTGTTCCCACAATGTAACTATCATATAGAATAGTGTAGCAACACTGCTGGTGTTCCCACAATGTAACTATCATATAGAATAGTGTAGCAACACTGCTGGTGTTCCCACAATGTAACTATCATATAGAATAGTGTAGCAACACTGCTGGTGTTCCCACAATGTAACTATCATATAGAATAGTGTAGCAACACTGCTGGTGTTCCCACAATGTAACTATCATATAGAATAGTGTAGCAACACTGCTGGTGTTCCCACAATGTAACTATCATATAGAATAGTGTAGCAACACACTGCTGGTGTTCCCACAATGTAACTATCATATAGAATAGTGTAGCAACACTGCTGGTGTTCCCACAATGTAACTATCATATAGAATAGTGTAGCAACACACTGCTGGTGTTCCCACAATGTAACTATCATGTAGAATAGTGTAGCAACACTGCTGGTGTTCCCACAATGTAACTATCATATAGAATAGTGTAGCAACACACTGCTGGTGTTCCCACAATGTAACTATCATATAGAATACTGTAGCAACACTGCTGGTGTTCCCACAATGTAACTATCATGTAGAATAGTGCAGCAACACTGCTGGTGTTCCCACAATGTAACTATCATATAGAATAGTGTAGCAAAACACTGCTGGTGTTCCCACAATGTAACTATCATATAGAATAGTGTAGCAACACACTGCTGGTGTTCCCACAATGTAACTATCACATAGAATAGTGTAACAACACACTGCTGGTGTTCCCACAATGTAACTATCATATAGAATAGTGTAGCAACACACTGCTGGTGTTCCCACAATGTAACTATCATATAGAATACTGTAGCAACACTGCTGGTGTTCCCACAATGTAACTATCATGTAGAATAGTGCAGCAACACTGCTGGTGTTCCCACAATGTAACTATCATATAGAATAGTGTAGCAAAACACTGCTGGTGTTCCCACAATGTAACTATCATATAGAATAGTGTAGCAACACTGCTGGTGTTCCCACAATGTAACTATCATATATGAATAGTGTAGCAACACACTGCTGGTGTTCCCACAATGTAACTATCACATAGAATAGTGTAGCAACACTGCTGGTGTTCCCACAATGTAACTATCATATAGAATAGTGTAGCAACACTGCTGGTGTTCCCACAATGTAACTATCATATAGAATAGTGTAGCAACACACTGCTGGTGTTCCCACAATGTAAATATCACATAGAATAGTGTAGCAACACTGCTGGTGTTCCCACAATGTAACTATCATATAGAATAGTGTAGCAACACTGCTGGTGTTCCCACAATGTAACTATCATATAGAATAGTGTAGCAAAACACTGCTGGTGTTCCCACAATGTAACTATCATATAGAATAGTGTAGCAACACTACTGGTGTTCCCACAATGTAACTATCATATAGAATAGTGTAGCAACACACTGCTGGTGTTCCCACAATGTAACTATCACATAGAACAGAGTTCATAGTTATACAAAGAGTTAACAGTGCCCTTAACAACGGAACTAACAGTGCCATTAACAACGGAACTAACAGTGCCATTAACAACAGAACAATGCCCTTAACAACGGAACTAAGAGTGCCACTAACAACGGAACTAATAGTGCCACTAACAACAGAACTAACAGTACCCTTAACAACGGAACTAACAGTGTCATTAACAACAGAACTAACAGTGCCAATAACAACAGAACTAACAGTGCCACTAACAGAGCTAACAGTGCCAATAACAACAGAACTAACAGTGCCACTAACAACAAAACTAACAGTGCCACTAACAACGGAACTAACAGTGCCACTAACAACGGAACTAACAGTGCCACTAACAACAGAACTAACAGTGCCACTAACAACATAACTAACAGTGCCACTAACAACAGAACTAACAGTGCCACTAACAACAGAACTAACAGTGCCAATAACAACATAACTAACAGTGCCACTAACAACAAAACTAACAGTGTCACTAACAACGGAACTAACAGTGCCACTAACAACGGAACTAACAGTGCCACTAACAACAGAACTAACAGTGCCATTAACAACAGAACAATGCCCTTAACAACGGAACTAAGAGTGCCACAACAACTGAACTAATAGTGCCACTAACAACAGAACTAACAGTACCCTTAACAACGGAACTAACAGTGTCATTAACAACATAACTAACAGTGCCAATAACAACAGAACTAACAGTGCCACTAACAGAGCTAACAGTGCCAATAACAACAGAACTAACAGTGCCACTAACAACAAAACTAACAGTGCCACTAACAACGGAACTAACAGTGCCACTAACAACGGAACTAACAGTGCCACTAACAACAGAACTAACAGTGCCACTAACAACATAACTAACAGTGCCACTAACAACAGAACTAACAGTGCCACTAACAACAGAACTAACAGTGCCAATAACAACATAACTAACAGTGCCACTAACAACAAAACTAACAGTGCCACTAACAACAGAACTAACAATACCATTAACAACGGAACTAACAGTGTCAATAACAACAGAACTAAGAGTGCCACTAACAACAGAATAAACAGTGCCACTAACAACAGAACTAACAGTGCCACTAACAACAAAACTAACAGTGTCACTATCTCACGTCCATTCATTTTACAAGAGTCATATATTCGTAAAACGCCCAATAAACCCATATAAACCTTGTATATACCTCTGCTGGAGTTATACTGGTATATGACCACAGTAATTCATGTTTAACACAGTGTATATACACCGAGAAGTATATCTTATAGTGAGTATATACTAAGAGGTATCTCTCAGCATATATACAGGGAGATGTGTGTATCTCTCAGCATATATACACAAGATGTATGTATCTCTCAGCATATATACAGGGAGAGGTATGTATCTCTCAGTATATATACAGTAAGATGTGTGTATCTCTCAGCATATATACAGGGAGAGGTATGTATCTCTCAGCATATATACAGGGAGAGGTATGTATCTCTCAGTATATATACAGGGAGAGGTATGTATCTCTCAGCTTATATACACAAGATGTATGTATCTCTCAGCATATATACAGGGAGATGTGTGTATCTCTCAGCATATATACAGGGAGAGGTATGTATCTCTCAGCATATATACAGGGAGAGGTATGTATCTCTCAGTATATATACAGGGAGAGGTATGTATCTCTCAGCATATATACACAAGATGTATGTATCTCTCAGCATATATACAGGGAGATGTGTGTATCTCTCAGTATATATACAGGGAGATGTATGTATCTCTCAGCATATATACAGGGAGAGGTATGTATCTCTCAGTATATATACAGGGAGAGGTATGTATCTCTCAGCATATATACACAAGATGTATGTATCTCTCAGCATATATACAGGGAGATGTGTGTATCTCTCAGTATATATACAGGGAGATGTATGTATATCTCAGCATATATACACAAGATGTATGTATCTCTCAGCATATGTACAGTGAGAGGTATGTATCTCTCAGTATATATACAGGGAGATGTATGTATCTCTCAGCATATATACACAAGATGTATGTATCTCTCAGCATATATACAGGGAGAGGTATGTATCTCTCAGTATATATATATGGAGATGTATGTATCTCTCAGCATATATACACAAGATGTATGTATCTCTCAGCATATATACAGGGAGAGGTATGTATCTCTCAGCATATATACAGGGAGAGGTATGTATCTCTCAGCATATATATAGGGAGATGTGTGTATCTCTCAGCATATATACACAAGATGTATGTATCTCTCAGCATATATACAGGGAGAGGTATGTATCTCTCAGCATATATACAAGGAGAGGTATGTATCTCTCAGCATATATACAGGGAGATGTGTGTATCTCTCAGCATATATACAGGGAGAGGTATGTATCTCTCAGCATATATACAGGGAGATTTGTGTATCTCTCAGCATATATACACAAGATGTATGTATCTCTCAGCATATATACAGGGAGAGGTATGTATCTCTCAGTATATATACAGGGAGAGGTATGTATCTCTCAGCATATATACAGGGAGAGGTATGTATCTCTCAGCATATATACACAGGGAGAGGCATGTATCTCTCAGCATATATACAGGGAGATGTGTGTATCTCTCAGCATATATACAGGGAGAGGTATGTATCTCTCAGCATATATACAGGGAGAGGTATGTATCTCTCAGCATATATACAGGGAGAGGTATGTATCTCTCAGCATATATACACAGGGAGAGGTATGTATCTCTCAGCATATATACAGGGAGATGTGTGTATCTCTCAGCATATATACACAGGGAGAGGTACGTATCTCTCAGCATATATACAGGGAGAGGTATGTATCTCTCAGCATATATACACAGGGAGAGGTATGTATCTCTCAGCATATATACACAGGGAGAGGTATGTATCTCTCAGTATATATACAGGGAGAGGTATGTATCTCTCAGCATATACAGGGAGAGGTATGTATATCTCAGCATATATACACAGGGAGATGTATATATCTCTCAGTATATATACAGGGAGAGGTATGTATCTCTCAGCATACATACAGGGAGAGGTATGTATCTCTCAGCATATATACAGGGAGAGGTATGTATCTCTCAGCATATATACAGGGAGATGTGTGTATCTCTCAGCATATATACAGGGAGAGGTATGTATCTCTCAGCATATATACAGGGAGATTTGTGTATCTCTCAGCATATATACAGGGAGAGGTATGTATCTCTCAGCATATATACACAGGGAGAGGCATGTATCTCTCAGCATATATACAGGGAGATGTGTGTATCTATCAGCATATATACAGGGAGAGGTATGTATCTCTCAGCATATATACACAGGGAGAGGTATGTATCTCTCAGCATATATACAGGGAGAGGTATGTATCTCTCAGCATATATACAGGGAGAGGTACGTATCTCTCAGCATATATACAGGGAGAGGTATGTATCTCTCAGCATATATACACAGGGAGAGGTATGTATCTCTCAGCATATATACACAGGGAGAGGTATGTATCTCTCAGTATATATACAGGGAGAGGTATGTATCTCTCAGCATATATACAGGGAGAGGTATGTATATCTCAGCATATATACACAGGGAGATGTATATATCTCTCAGTATATATACAGGGAGAGGTATGTATCTCTCAGCATATATACAGGGAGAGGTATGTATCTCTCATCATATATACAGGGAGATGTATATATCTCTCAGCATATATACACAGGGAGAGGTATGTATCTCTCAGCATATATACACAGGGAGATGTATATATCTCTCAGTATATATACAGGGAGAGGTATGTATCTCTCAGTATATACACAGGGAGAGGTATGTATCTCTCAGTATATACACAGGGAGAGGTATGTATCTCTCAGTATACATACAAGGAGAGGTGTATATCTCAGTATACATACAAGGAGAGGTGTATATCTCAGTGTATATACACTGGTAGTTTACATTAATCAGTATTTTAGGTAATAAAGTATTCTTGACTGGTGGTGTAGAGGTGACCTGCAGCCTTACTGACCCTCGTGTAGTAAGGCTCTCATTCATTTAGGCCTACCCTCAGTAGGGCTCTCATTCATTTAGGCCTACCCTCAGTAGGGCTCTCATTCATTTAGGCCTACCCTCAGCCACCATGCATTTCCCTACACCAGTGGATGGCTCCGGTGAATACAGCTTAATTTGATTTAACAAACATGAAATATTAATTACGCCATTTTTTTTTTTGGCTTTCATACATCTGTAAATAATGGTTTTTCCAAAAATGATTTAAATTTGTCAGACGTAGATCTGTAGGTTGTTGTTTGTAGATGTAAGATTGATGGGGGGAATGAGGGGTGGGCAGAAGACTCGCAATATTATCTTAACGTATTGTAGAATTGGCGACATAAGTGGCTGCTTGAATTCAACCCCCGGTAAGTGCAACAGTGTTGAAATTACACGAAAGTGGAGAAAATACCTTAAATTGAGTATAAAACTTTGAGAAAAAGCTACAGTTATAAGAACACAAGAAAGGAGGAACACTGCAGCAGACCTACTGGCCTATACTAGGCAGGTCCTTCTCAAAACCAACCATTCCCGCCAACCTAACAGACAAACCCTTTCAGAAAGCTGGACAGCTCTGGAAGGGTTTGTCTGCTAGGTTGGTGGGAATGGTTGGTCTTGAGAAGGACTTGCCTTGTCTGGGCCAGTAGGCCTGCTGCAGTGTTCCTCCAGTATATAAGCTCCATCTCCACGAATATGCTGCAGTTTTGTCAAGATTAATGGACTGAACACATTATATCAAAGCTAAGGGACTGATTACCTCAAACTTCTCCTCTTATTCCACCTTTTTCTGCATTGGACCGAAGAAGTCACTGTGTGGCGAAACGTTCCCAGAATAAAGGTGCCTAAATGTTGCAAAAGTGTCTCATGGTGAGAACAGATTCCATACACAGCTTAAATAATACGTACGACAGTGCTAGTTAATAGTTGAAGTTAGAGCACAAGATTATCCCTTCAAAACACAATTACCTGTAAAAAAATAACTGAATCTAACAACCCTGGGAGAACAAAGGAGGGATATAATCACGACGTATGAAATCCTCAGAATTTACAGAATCTGTTTTAGATACCAGATCTGTTTCTTGGTGGACACATGAGCTAAAGACACAGATGAACCATTGGGATTACAGAAAATATTTACTCAGTCTGAGGCAGCCTCCACCACTACAGAAATGGAGGCTCTCTTTCTCTATTCACAGCTTTAAGAGTTGGTACGACAGGGTTCAGGATGTTCGTTTAGTAGGTGAGAACAAATACACACACACACACACGATGAAGCTCTTGGAACAGGAAGAGAGTAGACCTAGTAGCGACCAACTAAGAGGAGGGGGCAGGAGCTGTGACTCGACCCCTGCAACCAAATATAGGTGAGTACATCACACACGGCTGCACGGAAGAGGCCAAGTGTCTATCGACAAATTCCTTTGACAGCTAGTAACTTTTAATACACACAAATTCAGTAGCTTCTCACACTCACACTCTCCCTCACACTCTCCCTCACACTCTCCCTCACACTCACACTCCCTCTCACTCTCACACTCTCCCTCACACTCACACTCTCCCTCACACTCCACTCTCCCTCACACTCACCTCTCCCTCACCTCACTCTCCCTCACACTCACCTCTCCCTCACACTCACCCTCCACTCTCCTCCACACTCACACTCTCCCTCACACTCACACTCTCCCTCACACTCACCCTCACACTCTCCCTCACACTCACACTCTCCCTCACACTCACCCTCACACTCTCCCTCACACTCACACTCTCCCTCACACTCACCCTCACACTTTCCCTCACACTCTTCCTCACACTCACACTCTCCCTCACACTCTCCCTCACACTCACACTCTCCCTCACACTCACCCTCACAATCACCCTCACTCACACTCTCCCTCACACTCACCCTCACACTCACCCTCACACTCACACTCTCCCTCACACTCTCCCTCACACTCACACTCTCCCTCACACTCACACTCTCCCTCACACTCACACTCTCCCTCACACTCACACTCTCCCTCACACTCACCCTCACCTCACCTCTCCCTCACACTCACCTCTCCCTCACCTCACCCTCACCTCCACTCTCCCTCACACTCACCTCCACACTCACACTCTCCCTCACACTCACACTCACCTCACCCTCACACTCACACTCTCCCTCACACTCACCCTCACACTTTCCCTCACACTCTCCCTCACACTCACACTCTCCCTCACACTCACACTCTCCCTCACACTCACCCTCACACTCACACTCTCCCTCACACTCACCCTCACACTCACCCTCACACTCACACTCTCCTCACACTCACCCTCACACTCACACTCACCCTCACACTCACCCTCACACTCACACTCTCCCTCACACTCACCCTCACACTCACACTCTCCCTCACACTCACCTCACACTCACCTCACACTCACACTCTCCCTCACACTCACCTCACCCTCACCTCACACTCTCCCTCACACTCCACCTCACCCTCACACTCCACTCACACTCACACTCACACTCTCCCTCACACTCACCCTCACACTCACACTCTCCCTCACACTCACCCTCACACTCACACTCTCCCTCACACTCACCCTCACACTCACACTCTCCCTCACACTCACCATCACACTCACACTCTCCCTCACACTCACCCTCACACTTTCCCTCACACTCACACTCTCCCTCACACTCACACTCTCCCTCACTCTCACCCTCACACTCACACTCTCCCTCACACTCACACTCTCCCTTACTCTCACACTCACCTTCACACTCACCTTCACACTCTCCCTCCCACTCTCCCTCACCTTCACACTCACCTTCACACTCTCCCTCACACTCACACTCTCCCTCACCTTCACACTCACCTTCACACTCTCCCTCACACTCACCCTCACACTCACACTCTCCCTCACTCTCACACTCACCCTCACACTCACCTTCACACTCTCCCTCACACTCTCTCACACTCACACTCTCCCTCACTCTCACACTCACCTTCACACTCACCTTCACACTCTCCCTCACACTCTCAGTCACCTTCACACTCACCTTCACACTCTCCCTCACACTCTCCCTCACTCTCACACTCACCTTCGCACTCTCCCTCACACTCTCCCTCTCACAATAGCATATATCCCACATGGAAGGGAGCGTCCAGTGGGTCCTGGGGCAGTAATGGTGTGGAAGGCAGAAGCACTGAGGCTCCAGCCACTGGTGTTAGTAATACTGGATTTTCTGCACGATGGAAGAGCTACGAGCCACGTACCTCCCTCCAAGATTGATTTCCACTACGCACAGCTCTCTGTATCCTTCAAAACTCTCTCTGTATCTTCCAGATCTATATTCTGGAACACTGTATCTTCCAGATCTATATTCTGGAACACTGTATCTTCCAGATCTATATTCTGGAACACTGTATCTTCCAGATCTATATCCTGGAACACTATGTATCTTCCAGATCTATATTCTGGAACACTGTATCTTCCAGATCTATATCCTGGAACACTCGCTATGTATCTTCCAGATCTATATCCTGGAACACTATGTATCTTCCAGATCTATATCCTGGAACACTATGTATCTTCCAGATCTATATCCTGGAACACTATGTATCTTCAAGATCTATATCCTGGAACACTCGCTATGTATCTTCTAGATCTATATCCTGGAACACTCGCTATGTATCTTCTAGATCTATATTCTGGAACACTCGCTATGTATCTTCCAGATCTATATCCTGGAACACTATGTATCTTCCAGATCTATATCCGGGAACACTATGTATCTTCCAGATCTATATCCTGGAACACTCGCTATGTATCTTCTAGATCTATATCCTGGAACACTCGCTATGTATCTTCCAAATCTATATCCTGGAACACTATGTATCTTCCAGATCTATATCCTGGAACACTATATATCTTCCAGATCTATATGTGGAAGTACATGATACAACTTATACAGACCATAGCTGACATCAGTGACATACTATATAGTAAGTCCCGCAACTTAGGTTAATTTTGTCCCCAGGAAGTGACCCAAACCAGTCGACTAACACCCAGGTACCTACTTACTTCTAGGTGAACATGGACAGCAGGTGTCTTAAGGAAACACGCTCAAATGTCTCCACCCATACCAGGGATCAAACCACGAACCTCAGTGTGTGAGCTGAGTGCGATACCAACCCAGCTACGGGTGTTGCTATCACAGACAATCTGTGACCAGGAGTAAATAGCTTATGTGGACCAGCCGCCTTTGGATGCAGTGTTGACATCAGTAATCCAGCGATGCTATAAGTCTTGCCAGTGTTACCCTTCGGGTAGTGAGGGAACGTTGTGTGTCAAGCTTAGGGGCAAGTCCATGCCCAAGTGCCAAGCTTTTTCCACTGCTGACAGCTTGGTAATCTATCTTCCACCGAGACAGCTGCTTACATATCCCCACTGACATTTATAGCCAGTAAAAGAAGTGATTTATTTCGCATCGTTTCGACTTTCTGCACGGCTGTCATCCTCACGGCTGTCATCCTTACCCTGAAACCTTCTCAGTTAATGTTATGGTATCTTTGTTTATACCCAAGCTTACCTTCACCCTCCATATGTATGACATGATCAAGCTCTTCACAGTGAGAAACATGACTTGATTAACCTCTTCACAGTGAGAAACATGACTTGATCAACCTCTTCACAGTGAGAAACATGACTTGATCAACCTCTTCACAGTGAGAATCATGACTTGATCAACCTCTTCACAGTGAGAATCATGACTTGATCAACCTCTTCACAGTGAGAAACATGACTTGATCAACTTCTTCACAGTGAGAATCATGACTTGATCAACCTCTTCACAGTGAGAAACATGACTTGATCAACCTCTTCACAGTGAGAAACATGACTTGATCAACCTCTTCACAGTGAGAATCATGACTTGATCAACCTCTTCACAGTGAGAAACATGACTTGATCAACCTCTTCAGTGAGAAACATGACTTGATCAACCTCTTCACAGTGAGAAACATGACTTGATCAACCTCTTCACAGTGAGAATCATGACTTGATCAACCTCTTCACAGTGAGAAACATGACTTGATCAACCTCTTCAGTGAGAAACATGACTTGATCAACCTCTTCACAGTGAGAAACATGACTTGATCAAGCTCTATACAGTGAGAAACATGACTTGATCAACCTCTACAGTGAGAAACATGACTTGATCAACCTCTTCACAGTGAGAAACATGACTTGATCAAGCTCTACACAGTGAGAAACATGACTTGATCAACCTCTACAGTGAGAAACATGACTTGATCAAGCTCTACACAGTGAGAAACATGACTTGATCAAGCTCTACACAGTGAGAAACATGACTTGATCAAGCTCTACACAGTGAGAAACATGACTTGATCAAGCTCTACACAGTGAGAAACATGACTTGATCAAGCTCTACACAGTGAGAAACATGACTTGATCAACCTCTACAGTGAGAAACATGATTGATCAAGCTCTACACAGTGAGAAACATGACTTGATCAACCTCTACAGTGAGAAACATGACTTGATCAAGCTCTACACAGTGAGAAACATGACTTGATCAACCTCTTCACAGTGAGAAACATGACTTGATCAACCTCTTCACAGTGAGAAACATGACTTGATCAACCTCTACAGTGAGAAACATGACTTGATCAAGCTCTACACAGTGAGAAACATGACTTGATCAACCTCTACAGTGAGAAACATGACTTGATCAACATCTACAGTGAGAAACATGACTTGATCAACCTCTACAGTGAGAAACATGACTTGATCAAGCTCTACACAGTGAGAAACATGACTTGATCAACCTCTTCACAGTGAGAAACATGACTTGATCAACCTCTTCACAGTGAGAAACATGACTTGATCAACCTCTACAGTGAGAAACATGACTTGATCAACCTCTTCACAGTGAGAAACATGACTTGATCAACCTCTACAGTGAGAAACATGACTTGATCAAGCTCTACACAGTGAGAAACATGACTTGATCAACCTCTACAGTGAGAAACATGACTTGATCAACCTCTACAGTGAGAAACATGACTTGATCAACCTCTTCAGTGAGAAACATGACTTGATCAAGCTCTACACAACGTGTGTGTGTGTCAGGAGGCAGCTTCCCCTCTCACAACACAGGCACTAGGAACTACACCATAAACAACACTGCTGGTCTACCCCTGAAACAACACTGCTGGTCTACCCCTGGAACAACACTGCTGGTCTACCCCTGGAACAACACTGCTGGTCTACCCCTGGAACAACACTGCTGGTCTACCCCTGAAACAACACTGCTGGTCTACCCCTGAAACAACACTGCTGGTCTACCCCTGAAACAATACTGCTGGTCTACCCCTGGAACAACACTGCTGGCCTGTAACAACACTGCTGGTCTACCCCTGGAACAACACTGCTGGCCTGTAACAACACTGCTGGTCTACCCCTGGAACAACACTGCTGGCCTGTAACAACACTGCTGGCCTGTAACAGCACTGCTGGTCTACCCCTGAAACAACACTGCTGGTCTACCCCTGAAACAATACTGCTGGTCTACCCCTGGAACAACACTGCAGGCCTGTAACAGCACTGCTGGTCTACCCCTGGAACAACACTGCTGGCCTGTAACAGCACTGCTGGTCTACCCCTGGAACAACACTGCTGGCCTGTAACAGCACTGCTGGTCTACTCCTGGAACAACACTGCTGGCCTGTAACAACACTGCTGGTCTACCCCTGGAACAACACTGCTGGCCTGTAACAACACTGCTGGTCTACCATTGGAACAACACTGCTGGTCTACCCCTGGAACAACACTCACACAACCATCTCAGTCATCTGGACGACACCCTGAACAAACACTCACAATCATACACTTTATCTGACCTTTCTAAGAACATAAGAAGGAAGGAGCACTGCAGCAGGCCTACTGGTCCATGCTAGGCAGGTCCAAGTCACCAAGTATGATAATTGTACATATGTGTAAGTCCCTAAATAAACTTGAATTTATCACCTAAACTGTTTATATTAATTAAGTTTATTTCTAAATAGTGTAATATATGTTTATTCCAACTGGAAATTAAGTAGGAGAAAAGAAGCAAGTTGCTTCTTGCTTCTTAGAAAGAAGTGACTGATGGTTTCAGAGTGCGTCTTGAAGAATAAGCTGTCAGAGAAGCTGACTACACCTGAGGCATCTGCTATCAGAACCATTATTGCTGTCAGTCGACACTACTGTGTCACGGACCGGGCCGCGGGGGCGTTGACCCCTGGAATTCTCTCCAGGTAAACTGTCAGCACCAGTAGACAACGCTGCTGTCAGTCAACACCAGTAGACAACACTGCTGTCAGCCAACACTAGTAGACAACACTGCTGTCAGCCAACACTAGTAGACAACACTGCTGTCAGTCAACACCAGTAGACAACACTGCTGTCAGCCAACACTAGTAGACAACACTGCTGTCAGTCAACACCAGTAGACAACATTGCTGCTGTCAGCCAACACTAGTAGAAAACACTGCCATCAGTCAACACCAGTAGACAACATTGCTGTCAGTCAACACCAGTAGACAACACTGCTGTCAGCCAACACTAGTAGACAACACTGCTTTCAGCCAACACTAGTAGACAACATTGCTGTCAGCCATCACTAGTAGACAACATTGCTGTCAGTCAACACCAGTAGACAACACTGCTGTCAGCCAACACTAGTAGACAACACTGCTGTCAGTCAACACCAGTAGACAACGCTGCTGTCAGCCAACCCTAGTAGACAACGCTGCTGTCAGCCAACACCAGTAGACAACACTGCTGTCAGCCAACACTAGTAGACAACACTGCTGTCAGTCAACACCAGTAGACAACACTGCTGTCAGCCAACACTAGTAGACAACACTGCTGTCAGTCAACACCAGTAGACAACATTGCTGCTGTCAGCCAACACTAGTAGAAAACACTGCCATCAGTCAACACCAGTAGACAACATTGCTGTCAGTCAACACCAGTAGACAACACTGCTGTCAGCCAACACTAGTAGACAACACTGCTTTCAGCCAACACTAGTAGACAACATTGCTGTCAGCCATCACTAGTAGACAACATTGCTGTCAGTCAACACCAGTAGACAACACTGCTGTCAGCCAACACTAGTAGACAACACTGCTGTCAGTCAACACCAGTAGACAACGCTGCTGTCAGCCAACCCTAGTAGACAACGCTGCTGTCAGCCAACACCAGTAGACAACACTGCTGTCAGCCAACACTAGTAGACAACACTGCTGTCAGTCAACACCAGTAGACAACGCTGCTGTCAGTCAACACCAGTAGACAACACGGCTGTCAGTCAACACCAGTAGACAACACTGCTGTCAGTCAACACCAGTAGACAACACTGCTGTCAGTCAACACCAGTAGACAACACTGCTGTCAGTCAACACCAGTAGACAACACTGCTGTCAGTCAACACCAGTAGACAACACTGCTGTCAGTCAACACCAGTAGACAACGCTGCTGTCAGTCAACACTAGTAGACAACACTGCTGTCAGTCAACACCAGTAGACAACGCTGCTGTCAGTCAACACCAGTAGACAACACTGCTGTCAGCCAACACTAGTAGACAACACTGCTGTCAGTCAACACCAGTAGACAACACTGCTGTCAGTCAACACCAGTAGACAACACTGCTGTCAGCCAACACTAGTAGACAACACTGCTGTCAGTCAACACCAGTAGACAACACTGCTGTCAGTCAACACCAGTAGACAACAGTGCTGTCAGTCAACACCAGTAGACAACGCTGCTGTCAGTCAACACCAGTAGACAACACTGCTGTCAGACAACACTAGTAGACAACACTGCTGTCAGTCAACACCAGTAGACAACACTGCTGTCAGCCAACACAAGTACACAACACGGCTGTCAGTCAACACCAGTAGACAACACTGCTGTCAGTCAACACTAATGTCAGCCAACACTAGTAGACAACACTGCTGTCAGTCAACACCAGTAGACAACGCTACTGTCAGCCAACACTAGTAGACAACACGGCTGTCAGTCAACACCAGTAGACAACACTGCTGTCAGTCAACACCAGTAGACAACACGGCTGTCAGTCAACACCAGTAGACAACACGGCTGTCAGCCAACACCAGTAGACAACACGGCTGTCAGCCAACACCAGTAGATAACACGGCTGTCAGTCAACACCAGTAGACAACACGGCTGTCAGCCAACACCAGTAGACAACACTGCTGTCAGCCAACACTAATGTCAGCCAACCTACTAACTAGTCACAGTAAAGATTAAGCCAATAGGATAGTTCCCACAGTAGTTACAATAGTTACCACAGTAGTTACAGTAGGTAATACAGTAGGTACCACAGTAGTTACAGTAGGTAATACAGTAGGTACCACAGTAGGTACCACAGTAACAGACTCCTCACTGACTAACCCTCATCGCCCAGATACATTCATTATTCACTAACAACCTCACAAAACACAATATATACTGTGTTTCTCTTCCAAGATAAAGCGACACAAGTTAATATCCTGCACAATACTCTATAAATCACACAATACGGTAATTAATTTCTCTCGCTCCCAGCTGTGAATTATGCAGGAATATTTTGTATACAAATCAATTAACATCTGTGGGTGTACAGATGTGTAAAATTATTATTAGCACTAATGTGTATGATTATACATGATATTCATATGAATAATGCGTATACAGATAGTTTACATACAAAAAAAAAATATATATATATATATATATATATATATATATATATATATATATATATATATATATATATATATATTTTTATTATTATTATTATTATTAATCACGAACGAGTGGTATTGATCAATAACTACACTGCACTAGCCAGGGTCGAACCCATGATGCTTTGGCCCGCCTCATGGGGAGCAGAGAGGAGAATGAAATTAGCTTAGAGGCGTCCACACCACCGTATGTCCTGGGTAGCGAGTACAACATCCAGTTCTACTGGATGCGCTACTCTTAAGGATTGTGTGGTTCAGTGGACTAGAGCGTCATGTGTTTTCGCTCATCATGAGGCGGGCCAAAGCATGATGGGTTCGACCCTGGCTAGTTCAGTGTAGTTATTATTATATATACATATATATATATATATATATATATATATATATATATATATATATATATATATATATATATATATGTATATGAGTAACTTTAGATCTTTCGCACTGCAATCAGCACATCATCAGGAACTTGCAATGTTGCAGAAGTCAATAAGAGATCTCAGCAGATTCGTTCCCTTGAACGAATCTATCCGGACTTCCTACTCATTTCTGCAACTTTGCAAGCTCCTGAAGATGTGCTGATTGCAACACGAAAGGCCTAGATCTATCAATCATCTCCCCCAGTGGTTGTTTTTCCTCGTTTTCTATCTTATAAACGACAGCAAACACGTCGTGTTTCACAGAGATGTTCAACCAACTTGTTGGGGTAACTTACCTGTCCTCTTCTGACCTACGACCTTCATATGTATAGCCTGGCAAAAAGTAGGGAAGTCCCTGTTCACCTAGCAGTAAGTGTTCATCGACTGGTGTGGGTGGCATCCTGGGGGACAAGATCGAAGGACCACAGTGGAAATAAGACAGACAGTCCTCCATGACGCACTGACTCTCTTGGGTTATTCTGGGTGGCTAACCCTCCGGGGTCAAAAATCCGCACGAAATCTTATCTCTCGCCCCAGGCCAAACTATCGTATAAACCATACCACGGGTGGGGTTCGAACCCGCGATCATGAAAACTATCGTATCTTCAACAATCACAAATTCATGCCCGCTATGGACTACGTTTAGTCCTTAGTCCTTAGATTTTGACCCTTCCTGTAGGTCAGGGTTTTTATCCATACCCCTGGTTAAGAACCCCTAATTACATCTACTCCAGGCTTGGGGACTGATTACCTCAGTCTCCTGAAGCCACTATGGGGCGAAACGTTTACTCAGTAAATATACCCAAGTGTTGCACATATGTCTAATTCATCATCCTGTCGGTCTTTGAACCGACTCGATTGGTGGCGCATTCAGCTCACACATTGAGGTCCGTGGTTCGATCCCCGGTACGAGTGAAAACATTAGGACGTGTTTCCTTAAGACACCCTCTGTCCGTGTTCACCTAGCAGTAAATAGGTACCTGGATGTTAGTCGCTTTACACCTGCTATCCCTATTCACCTAGCAAGCAAGTAGGTACCTGGGTATTAGTCGACTGGTGTGGGTCGCATCCTTGGACAAAACTGACCTAATTTGCCCGAAATGCTCTGCATAACGGGACTTACTATATAATAGATGTTAGCTATGGTCTGTATAAGTTGTATCATGTACTTGTAGAAATAAAGATTATTATTATTATTTATCTATATTCTGGGAGGACATAAACAGTCGTTGCCCTTAAAAGAGGATCAACAACATTAACCTCCTTAATATAACCCAAATCCAGGCGGATAAAGAGAGAAAACAAGGTATTTCTACACAAGAAACTGGAATTACATTTCCCCAGTAAGGTCAGGGTGGATCAGCCTAAACCCGGACAGATCCAGACACCCCCCACACCGTCCCAGCTTCCTGAGTCAACAACAACAGGCTTCTTGTGGGGTTAGGTAAGACTAGTCGGGTTTGTTGACATCTGCTGTGTTTGGTCAACCTGCATTTTGATTGGCGGACGAGCCCTTGATAAATAAGTAAGTTTATTCAGGGATACACAAATACAGTTACATAGATCATCATACATAGCCACTAGGGGCTTCTTCAGTCTTGAAGAAGCCACTAGTGGCGAAGCGTTTCCTCTGCCCAATCTCTTTATAGAGCTACCTAACTGTAGCTCGGTTCGTAGCGCACTTAGTTCACACGTTGAGTGTCCGTGGTTCGATCCCCGGTACGGGTGAAAACACTGGGGCGTGTTTCCATATAACACCTGCTATCACTGTTCACCTATCAGTAAGTAGGTACCTGGATGTTAGTCACCTTACACCTGCTGTCACTGTTCACCTAGCAGTAAGTAGGTAACCTGGGTGTTAGTCGGCTGGTGTGGGTGGCATCCTGGGGACAAACTTAACCTAGTTGCGGGAAATGCTCTACATAACCAGGAACCTTCTATATAGTATGTCATTGATGTCAGCTATGGTCTGTATAAGTTGTATCATGTACTGCTAGAAATAAACATTATTATTATTACAAACTCCGTTTGGATTGCCTCCCACTCCACGAAGTAGAAAGCAACGTAGTCCTTCTCAGACAACAACAATGACTGGCAAGGGTACACAAAAGCTGTCTAGTGAGACAATAGAAAGTTTTCCCCACAATGGGACACAATAGTCTCTTGTATCCCAGGAGGCAACTTTATTTATATTGCAATGTGAGTCAAGACAGAGAGTCCTGGTCTATGTTTAATGACAGATAACCTGATATTAACTTCCTCACCAATAATAATAATAATAATAATAATAATAATAATAATAATGTTAATAATAATAATAATAATAATAATAATAATTATAGTATAATAATAATAATAATAATAATAATAATATTGTTATTATTATTATTACTGGGATCCCAGTGGAAATAAATCAGTTTGCTTTATTTTTCTTAATTATGCCAAGTAATTTACACACATGTTACTATGCACAACAACCACAGTGAAAAAATTATGAATTTCCAATCCCTTTCGTGATTTCTCACATTATCAAAGACCCTTGATAATGTGAGAAATCACGAAAGCGATTGGAAGTTCACTATTTTTTTCACAGTGGTTGTTGTGCATATTGTAGTGTCACCTGTTTGCTGTGATCTATATAGGATCATTGTAAAATTATCCGAAATTATATAAAATTGTACCTAAATTTAATTAAGATCATAAGGAGGAACACTGCAGCAGGCCTACTGGCCCATGCGATGCAGGTCCAAGTCTCCTACCGGCTTAAGCCCAACCTAGTCAGGTCAGGTAAGCTTGAATGCTTAATTTACCTTCTAAATTACAGGATGCGGAGGTGTGGCAAAGCACTTGGGTCTCTCGGAAGCCTAGAAGACCTTAGCTAATTCATGTGAGGGAGGCTTGCCGGAAGCCTGCCCCAGTTCCCTTAAATTACGCGAGGCGTTACAACCACGTTGGTCACATCAGTGATAAGAGTGAACTATATCTCCTGGCTCAGAAAGCCACGTAAGCGAACACTAGGACATAATGTTGCACTCCTGGAACGTTGTTCACTTGATCAAGGTCCCATTAGCGAAACGTTTTCTGATACATATGTCCTAGTGTTTGCTTATGTCTTATGTCTAAACAAACTTGACGGTATCTAATACCGAGGTTTATACTAGTATATATCCTGTAGAAACAGTGGCCCGCCCTAGTGTAGTGTACATAAGAACATAAGAATGGAGGAACACTGCAGAAGGCCTACTGTCCCATACAAGGCAGGTCCTTATCAAAACCACCACTACCTAAGAATTTACTCCCGTACTCACGACACCAATCAAACCCAGCCCCTCCCACTCATATATTTGTCCAATCTCTTTTAAAAGCCACCAAAGGTTCTAGCCTCTATCACCCTACTTGGAAGATTGTTCCACGCATCTACAACTCTGTTCGAAAACCAGTACTTGCCTATGTCCTTTCTAAATCTAAATCTATCCAATTTAAATCCGTTATTTCTGGTTCTTACTTGGTTCGATATCCTCAGTAGGGTGACCTGACGAGGTGTAGGGTGACCTGACGAGGTGTAGGGTGACCTGACGAGGTGTAGGGTGACCTGACGAGGTGTAGGGTGACCTGACGAGGTGTAGGGTGACCTGACGAGGTGTAGGGTGACCTGACGAGGTGTAGGGTGACCTGACGAGGTGTAGGGTGACTCGACGAGGTGTAGGCTGACTCGACGAGGTGTAGGCTGACCCGACGAGGTGTAGGCTGACCCGACGAGGTGTAGGCTGACCTGACGAGGTGTAGGCTGACCTGATGAGGTGTAGGCTGACCTGACGAGGTGTAGGCTGACCTTACGAGGTGTAGGCTGACCTGACGTGATGTAGGCTGACCTGACGAGGTGTAGGCTGACCTTACGAGGTGTAGGCTGACCTGACGTGATGTAGGCTGACCTGACGAGCCAGCGGAGCTGTAGGTTCCGCTGGTAAGCCAGTGGAAGGCTTCCAGCAAACAATCAATACCTCTTAAAGACTTAAACCCTCGTCAGGATATATATACATAAAAAATCTCAGCCATCCCTACTGTGACTAAATGTCTGGTTTATACTTAAACCAGGACACATAAACCAACTCACCCACACAACAAACCACGATACAACAAACCTCCCCTTCATTATTTTCACACAATCTTAATGCAATTTCAGAAATTACTTACTGGATCACTACAATAAATTCCCCTCTGCAGTTTCTGGTGCAATTAAGATATTTTTGTGCCCACTGGGCATAGTTTACGATGCCTGGGTAGTTTTTGCTGAAAAATTATGCAATAAACACACACTTAACAGAGAAACTGTCAGACGTATGTTATGTGTGTGCTCACCTATTTGTAGTTGCGGGGGGTCGATTCACATGACCCTACTTTGTTTTTTCCCACACCTGCCTTGTGGGTTGTGTCGTATTTGGTCTTGAAGCTGTGTTTAGTTGTGTGTTTTGAAGCGTAGGGAGGAGTAACACAGGTCAGTCCATTCGATCTATCGTGGAGAACAACAAGGGGAGATTCTTCTACTTGATCAATCGTGGAAAACAAGTGTCTTAGTCTTCGCCTGTCTATCAAGTTACTTACAAGTATGAGAAACAGAGAAGTCCTAGTACTAACCCTTGGGGGACCCTGTTGTTTACCATCACCCAGACTGAGGCTTCACCCCACACTGTTTATATATATATATATATATATATATATATATACACACTAGCCAAGGTGTACATATCTAGTCGTGTGAGTAGAGAACTGAACCCCCATCCGGCTACTATTTGGTCGTGTCTGGGGAGAAGTGAAGCCCCATCGGGCAGCCGGTTGGTCGGGTAGTTTGTCATGTCATTGGGAAAGCCATTTGTTGTGTTCACCATAAACTGACTCAACTAATGTGCATCGAATGAATTAGCACCAGGTTACACCTCTCCATTTAAGGTGATTACCTCCCTAGGGTAACATAACTCACACTGTACCACAGTAACGTAACTAATACTGTACCACAGTAACATAACTCATCCTGTACCACAGTAACATAACTCAGAATGAGACACTTGTGCAATATTTGGGAATCTTTATTGAAATGTTTCGCCAGCCAGTGGCTTCATCAGTCCAATACAGAGAAGAACGGTGGAAGACGAAGAGCAGTTTGAGGTAATCAGTCCCTCGACTCCAGGCGGAAGGACTGATTACCTCAACACCTCATATTACACCTTTCCCTACAATGGACTGAAGAAGCCACTGGCTGGATAAACGTTTCCCCAATACAGATTCCCAAATAATGCACAAGGTGCAATGAGATCAGATAATATATCACCCTGGGTGCTAAGCGAGGGAGCAGAACCACCGTATAACCAAGTGTCAGAATATTAAAAATCAGGGAGATGTGGTCCCTAATATGTAAACAGAGGGACATTTAAGGTCTGAACTATACCCTGGTATCTTTAACATTAACAATGTCAGAAGTTCTGGTGAAAATCTTAAGAATTAAACACATGTCCAATATCTGGGTATATTTAATTTGCAGACGTTTCCCCAGATGTTGCACATGTGTTTGAAGATTAAGACACATGTGCAACAGTTGGGTATCTATATTGATGGAACGTTTCGCCTACACAGTAGACTTCTTCAGTCAAATACAAAGGCAGCAGTAGTAATGAAATAAAGATGGAATCAGTATGAGGTGGTCAGTCCCTCATCTTGTCAGTACTGTAAGTCAGTCATATACAAAATCGTAATCAAAAAAGTTATAGTGTATTTGGGGAGACGTTTCTCCCCAGAAAACCAGGATACATACAGAATAAAAGGTCACAATAGTGTGACTGGAACAATACACCAATAACCCCCACCTAGGTGAGAGAAACTTGCCACGATGTTTCGATCCCACTTGGACCATTTACAAAGCCACAGCAAGCATTTAAAAATGGAAAATCCTGTCTGGCAAATTTGTTGGAGTTCTGTGACTGACAGACATGAAACAATACAGCCAGGGCTTGGTCGACTGCACCTCTGTGACTGACAGACATGAAATAATACAGCCAGGGCTTGGTCGACTGCACCTCTGTGACTCACTGATATGAAACAATACAACCAGGGCTTGGTCGACTGCACCTTTGTTGTTGCGAGGGGTGTCTTTCGTAGATAGGGTAATGAACAGACGAGATTGGGTGGTTACTTGCTGTATTGAAGGTAGAATATGGGTGATATGCTCTGAGATCTAGCCTGCTGCCTGTCCTACACTGAGTCTGGCTGGTAACTCCGTGTGGAGGGCCAAGGAGCGTTCTATTCGAAGACTGACCTTTGACATTGCTTAGGTCATCAAGAAAGGCTGTAACGGCCAACAGTCACTCATGACTCAGTAACGGTTATATGCTACTAATACTATCACTGAATGTACTATCACTGTACTGACAGTGACAGCTCGGCTACGGTACGTATGTCGTCTTGACATACATCTATACAAACTAAAGACGACAGGCGTACGGCTCTGAGTGGAGGCTATACAATGTCAAAGTACACAACAGTTGAACATCATACTACACATAGATATTTTCGTGATGGAAACAATCTACATTACTATATGATATATCATAATACATAGGAATTAATGATGAGCTCAATACTAGAACTAATGATAAAAGAGATAAAAAAAATTCTGATCGATCGATCTGTCTTCATGTGATCTACGAATTCTGAGGAAATATATTTACAAGAAGGTAGTGATTAACAGACAAGGTAGATCTGGTGCACTCAAATCTATACTGTTAAATCTCAGAATTCGGAGAGAACGTGAACAAATAAAAAAAATTTCTTTGAATAATACTAAGTTGATATTGTAACATACAGTTGAAATACAATTACTACATTATTTATCTATACAGGTTATTTACATTTAACCCCAACTCTGCTAGGGTGAGATTGATATAGGCTGTATATTTATCATCTCTGGGTGGATCAAACTCTGTTACAATTGATAATGCAATTTCTGATTGAGAAGGATCTACACTGGTATCCACAAATGATACTTGAGGATTTCTCAACACTTGTTGTGTACATAGGGAATAACGACATTCAGGTTGATCATCTGACTGATCATTAGAAGTAGAGGGAACAGCAACAGGAGAATTATCAGAGTCTGTCTCGCTTGTCTGGTTGTCAGGGACATCGTCATCATTGCATACTAATTTCATATGATCTAAATGCTATTCTTTAAACTGACCCGTACTAATTTCTCTAACTTTATACTTATTGACATTAATATGTTCAACTACTCTGTAAGGACCAACAAACTTTTGGTCAAGTTTTGGCATTGCTGAAGTTCTGTTAAAGTTAGTCAACATAACTCTCGAACCTACTTTAACTTTGGTCAGTTTGGCTCGAGTGTTAGTTACTCTAGTAAATTCTGCTGTTGACTTATGAAGTGTTTCACGAATTCGTCTGAAAACACTCTGAGCTTGACTGGTACGAACTGCTAAGAAATCATCAGGATTGTAAGTCGGTTTTGGATAAGAATATAACAGCTCATAAGGCAAACGCTTATCAACACCATACAATGCATAATGTGGGGTGTCACCTATAGAAGCATTAAAAGCAGAATTTATTGCACACTGAACATCAGGTATAACCTCATCCCAGGTTGCACTATTGGGATTGATGGTGGCTCTCAAGACGTCAAGTACTTTCTTATTCGTTCTTTCCGCTAAACCATTACTGGCAGGATGGTGCGGAACAATAGTTGATTTTGTAATCTTGTACAAGGTACACAAGTTTTCTAAGATCTCATTACAAAATTTGCCTCCATTATCTGTTATGAGGGACTTAGGAGTTGTATGTCTGCAGATTATACGTTCCTTGAACGCTTTTGCTACTGTCTCGGCAGTCTTATCTGCAATAAGCACTAACTCACAATATCTGGTAAAATGATCAACCATCACACACAGATGTTTGTTTCCTTGGAGGGAACATTGGAAATTAGTCAACAGATCTAGTGCAACTCTTTCCCATGGCTCGCTAGTTGTTGGAAAGACTTGGATTGGATTAGGACCAGTAACATTACCTTTATGTTTCATACAGACGCTACATTTCTTAACATACTCAGTAATATCAGTTGACATACGAGGCCAAAAGTATTTCAATCTGGCTTGTTTTACGGAACAATCCATACCAGGGTGTGCAACACCTGATACACTGTGAACTAGCTGTAAGGCTACTTTTACTAGTGACTGTGGAATTACTAACTAGTATACCCTTCTACTAGGAGTACCCAGCTCGGTAGTGCGATACAGTAATTCTTGGTTTATAACAAAGTCACTGATGGGTGCTGGTGGCTTCACAGTAAGAATAAGATCTTCCTGGAGCAGAAATCGAATCACACCAGACCACATGGGATCTATTCTTTGGGCATTCTTTACATCCTCAGCACTAAACGGAGGATCAGCAGTTACTACACTAACATGTCGTGATAAAGCATCTGTAACTACATTTGACTTGCCAGGTAAATGTTCAAAGGTAGGGTTGAACTCTTGGATAGTCAAGGACCATCTGGCTAGTCTTCCAGTAGGTTGTTAATTCTGGAATAATGGTATTAGAGGAGCATGATCTGTCAAGACATGGACAGGGTACTGATATATGATGTCTCGGAAGTGCTTTAAAGACCATACTATAGCTAAAGCTTCTTGCTCAGTAACTGTATAATTATGTTCAGCTTTAGTAAGGACTCGGCTAGCAAATGCAACTGCGTTGTACTTGCTACCGGTCTTTTGTGTAACGACTGCACCAATGCCTATTGAACTAGCATCAGTAGTCAGGTAGAAAGGCTGTGAAAAATCGTCCAGTGTGTCAAGGAATACTTGAATAATGGGGTACAGTGGTCCAGTGGGCCAAGGAATACCTGAATGACGAGGTACAGTGGTCCAGTGGGTCAAGGAATACCTGAATGACAGAAAGGTTGGGAGTACCAGTAAGATATGATACATCAGAATGGGAGAGAGTAACTAGTGGGGTTCCACAAGGATCAGTGCTAGGCCCATTACTGTTCCTCATATTCTTGAATAACCTTCCAGAGGACACAGATGAAGGCACACATGAGTCACAGTGATGTTACGAAGTATTTCTTTAGTCTCAATGTAGTTGAAAAGTGGATAAGACAGTGGTGCAGGCAAATTCAATACACAGCTTCAAGAGTAGATATGATAATATCCAAGAACCTACAAGTGATACACATCAAAGGGGTCTAGAAGGCAGGGCCAGGAGCTAAGTCTCGACCCCTGGAAATTCAAAACACACACACAAACACAGGAGCTGTGAATCGACCTCTGCAACTACAAATAGATGAGTACACACACAAAAAAAACCACACAAAACACACACAAAAAAAAAAACACAAAACACACACACACACACATACACAGATGAAAGCTGAAGACACAGATGAGTCACTGACATGTATAGTATGCAAGGTCATGGAGAAGATTATCAGAAGAGTGGTGGAGCACCTAGAAAGGAATGAGCTTATCAACGACGGCCAGCATGGTTTCAGGGACGGAAAATCCTGTGTCACAAACCTACTGGAGTTCTATGACAGGGTGACAGCAGTAAGACAAGAGAGAGAGAGAGATATGGGTATGCACTTTCTTGGACTGTAAGAAGGCGTTTAACACAGTTCCACACACGAGATTAGTGCAAAAGCTGGAGGACTAGGCAGGTATAACAGGGAAGGTACTGCAATGGATCAGGGAATACCTGTCAGGAAGACAACAGCGAGTCATGGTACGGGCGCCTGTGACGAGCGGGGTTCCACAGGGGTCAGTCCTAGGACCGGTGCTGCTTCTGATATTTGTGAACGACATGACGGAAGGAATAGACTCCAAAGTGTCCCTGTTTGCAGATGATGTGAAGTTGATGAGAAGAATTCAATCGGACGAGGACCAGGCAGAACTACAAAGGGATCTGGACAGGCTGCAGGCCTGGTCCAGCAACTGGCTCCTGGAGTTCAACGCCACCAAGTGCAAAGTCATGAAGATTGGGGAAGTGCAAAGACGACCTCAGACGGAGTACAGTCTAGGGGGCCAGATACTACAAATCTCACTCAAGGAAAAGGATCTTGGGGTGAGTATAACACCGGGCACATCTCCTGAGGCGCACATCAATCAAATAATTTCTGCAACATACGGGTGTCTAGCAAACCTAAGAACAGTATTCCCACATCTCAATAAGGAATCGTTTAGGACCCTGTACACCGTGTATGTCAGGCCTATATTGGAATATGCAGCACCAGTTTGGAACCCACACCTAGCCAAACACGTAAGAAAACTAGAGAATGTGCAAAGGTTTGCAACAAGACTAGTCCCGGAGCTAAGGGGTATGTCCTACGAGGAGAGGTTAAGGGAAATCGACCTGACGACACTGGAAGACAGGAGAGATAGGGATGATATAATAATGACATATAAAATACTGAGAGGAATCGACAAGGTGGACAGAGACAGGATGTTCCAGAGATGGGACACAGCAACAAGGGGTCACAATTGGAAGTTGAAGACTCAGATAAATCACAGGAAAGTTAGGAAGTATTTCTTCAGTTACAGAGTTGTCAGGAAGTGCAATAGTTTGGGAAGTGATGTAGGGGAGGCAGGATCCATACATAGCTCTAAGAAGAGGTATGATAAAGCTCATGGAGTAGGAAGAGTGACCTAGTAGCGACCAGTGAAGAGGCGGGGCTAGGAGCTGTGACTCGACCCCTGCAACCACAACTGAGTACACACACACTCCTCACTGAGGTATTCTTGACCGATCAAGTTAATCCAATTCTGTGGTGGTGACTGAAACAGTATGGCAGAATTCTGGTGCCAGGGAGAACATCATCCATATTGACGAGGAAGGAAGAGGCAGACGAGGGAGAACAAGGGAGAACGAGGGAGACGTGAGATGAGAGAAGGGAGAGGGACAGGCAAGTGAATGGAGTGGATGAGAGACAGCAATAATAATCTTTATTTCTAGCAGTACATGATACAACTTATACAGACCATAGCTCACATCAGTGACATACTATATAGAAAGTCCCTGGTTATGTAGGGCATTTCCCGCAACTTAGGTTAATTTTGTCCCCAGGATGCCACCCACACCAGTCCACTAACACCCACGTGAACATGGACAGTAGGTGTCTTAAGGAAACACGGCCGAATGTTTTTGGGGATCGAACCACGGACCTCAGTGTGTGAGGTGAGTGCGCTACCAACCCAGCTACGGGGCTGTGAACATAAAATACCTGTAGATATACAATACCTGAAGACATACAATACCTGTAGACATGCAATACCTGTAGACATACAATACCTGTAGACATACAATACCTGTAGACATACAATACCTGTAGACATACAATACCTGTAGACATGCAATACCTGTAGACATACAATACCTGTAGACATACAATACCTGTAGACATACAATACCTGTAGACATGCAATACCTGTAGACATACAATACCTGTAGTCATACAATACCTGTAGACATATAATACCTGTAGACATACAATACCCGTAGACATACAATACCTGTGAACCACACAATACCTGTGAACCACACAATACCAGTGAACCACACAATACCTGTGAACCACACAATACCAGTGAACCACACAATACCAGTGAACCACACAATAACTGTGAACCACACAATACCTGTGAACCACACAATACCAGTGAACCACACAATACCAGTGAACCACACAATACCTGTGAACCACACAATACCTGTGAACCACACAATACCTGTGAACCACACAATACCTGTGAACCATACAATACCAGTGAACCACACAATACCAGTGAACCACACAATACCTGTGAACCACACAATACCTGTGAACCACACAATACCTGTGAACCACACAATACCTGTGAACCACACAATACCAGTGAACCACACAATACCAGTGAACCACACAATACCTGTGAACCACACAATACCTGTGAACCACACAAAACCAGTGAACCACACAATAACTGTGAACCACACAATACCAGTGAACCACACAATACCAGTGAACCACACAATACATGTGAACCACACAATACCTGTGAACCACACAATACTTGTGAACCACACAATACCAGTGAACCACACAATATCAGTGAATCACACAATACCAGTGAATCACACAATACATGTGAACCACACAATACCAGTGAACCACACAATACCAGTGAACCACACAATACATGTGAACCACACAATACCTGTGAACCACACAATACTTGTGAACCACACAATACCAGTGAACCACACAATATCAGTGAACCACACAATACCAGCGAACCACACAATACCTGTGAATCACACAATACCAGTGAACCACACAATAACTGTGAACCACACAATACCAGTGAACCACACAATACTAGTGAACCATACAATACCAGTGAACCACACAATACCTGTAAACCACACAATACCTGTGAACCACACAATACCAGTGAACCACACAATACCTGTGAACCACACAATACCATTGAACCACACAGGTTGCCAGACTGGCAACAGAGGAATTTTTTTTTCTCCGATTCAAAGCATTGAAAATACTTCTATATACAATAGTGTAATTATGTACTACGGGTTTGTCTATTCCTCAAGACCTTTTAGGGTTTAGGTCTAGTGGTCTGAAGACCAATAGATGTGGCTGTGGAGACCACACCAGCAGTCTATCAAGAACCCTAATGAAACTGTCAGTTTGTCTGGCTTTCTTAGGGTTGTAAGTTTATTCTGGTAATGCTTCACAAATACAGTTACATTAATTATCATACATAGCAGCATATGTGTAGATTACTTAGGATAACTCAGAAATTCAGACAAATGACTTATTTCCACTGGGGACCTTGTATTTCCACTGGGGACCTTGAATTTCCACTGGAGACCTTGTATTTCCACTGGAGAAGTTGTATTTCCACCGGGGACCTTGTATTTCCACTGGAGACCTTGTATTTCCACTGGAGAAGTTGTATTTCCACCGGGGACCTTGTATTTCCACTGGAGACCTTGTATTTCCACTGGAGAAGTTGTATTTCCACCGGGGACCTTGTATTTCCACTGGAGACCTTGAATTTCCACAGGGGACCTTGAATTTCCACTGGGGACCTTGAATTTCCACTGGGGACCTTGCATTTCCACTGGAGAAGTTGTATTTCCACTGGGGTCCTCGTATATCCATTGGGGACCTTACACATAACTGCTATGTATGTAGCTGTACTTATGTGTACCTGTACCTAAATTACTTATTTCTTATCTCACCATAAACCCGATAAGTTGTGGCAGTCTTGAGGTAAACCAGGCATCTGGAAGACTTTAAAACTAAACCCAGGAATGCTGCTTCCAGGTCTAATTAAAACTTCCTTGAGAAGTCTGGCTGGAAGTTGTGTTGAGGGTTGTGGTGTGGCTGAGGTACGTGGTTCGATCCCCGGTACGGGTGTGGAAATATTGGGGGCGTGTTTCCTAAAGACACCTACTGTCCCTGTTCACTTGGTAGTAAGTAGGTACCTGGGTGTTAGTCACCTTACGCCTGTTGTCCCTGTTCACCTAGCAGTAAGTAGGTACCTGGGTGTTAGTCACCTTACACCTGATGTCACTCTTCATCTAGCACTAAGTAGGTACCTGGATGTGGGTGGCATCCTGGGGACATAATTAACCTAAGTTGAAGGAAATGCTCAGCATAACCAGGAACTTTCTATACAGTATGTCATTGATGTCAGCTATGGTCTGAATAAGTTGTAGAAATAAACATTAGTATTATTATTATTATTATTATTATTAATTTAAAGGCGATACACCAATGGAATTTGCGAACGGGGATTCGAACCCGGGCATGCGAGACTTAAATTTGGAAGGCCAGTGTACTAACCACTCTACAATGCTTCCCATTATACCTTCCTCATTCTTCCCAGGGTAGACACAACTGGCAGCCATGGTAGACACAACTGACTACCAGGGTAGACATAACTGACAGACAGGAGCGACCTGCTCTAAACCCATGCTGCCCTGGGTTGTGTAATTGATGGTTATCTAGATGAGTGGCGATCTTGCTTCTTAGAACCCTTTCAAAGATTTTTATGATATAGGACGTTAGCGCTATTGGTCTGTAGTTCTTTGCTATTGCTTTACTGCCCCCTTTGTGGAGTGGGGCTATGTCTGTTTATTTTAGTAGCTGCGGGACGACCCCAGTGTCCATGCTCCCTCTCCATAGGATGATAAAAGCACGTGATAGGGGCTTCTTGCAGTTCTTGATGAACACGGAGTTCCATGAGTCGGGGCCTGGAGCGGAGTGCATGGCATGTCATTTATTGCCTTTTCAAAGTCATTTGGCGTCAGGGTAATGTCAGATAGGCATGCGTCTGCCAAGTTCTGTGGCACTCTCATAAAAAATTCATTTAGGTCTTCGACTTTCAGTCTGGTTAGCGGCTCGCTAAAAACTGAGTCATACTGGGACTTTAATAACTCACTCATTTCCTTGCTGTCATCTGTGTAGGACCCATCCCGTTTAAGTAGGGGCCCAATACTGGATGTTGTTCTCGACTTTGATTTTGCATAAGAAAAGAAATACTTTGGGTTTCTTTAAATTTCATTTATGGTTTTTAGTTCTTCCCGCGTTTCTTGATTCCTGTAAGATTCCTTTAGTTTTAATTCGATGTTTGCTATTTCTCTGACCAGCGTATTTCAGATATATTGGCCTCTTGTAGTCGCTCCGTTATTCTCTGCCTTCGCCTGTATAGGGAGCGCCTCTCTCTTTCTAGTTTACATCTTCTCCTTCTTTTCCTTAAGGGAATTTGCCTTGAGCAAACCTCAAATGCCACAGAGTTAATTTGTTCTAGACATAGGTTAGGATCCGTGATGCTTAGGCTATCTTCCCAGTTTATATCATTTAGGACTTGGTTTACTTGGTCCCACCTTATGTTTTTGTTATTGAAGTTGAAATTGGAGAAAGCTCCCTCGCGGCTGATCATATTTTGTTGATCTGGGGCTCCCCGCATGCATGTCTGGACCTCTATTATGTTGTGATCTGAGTATATCGTTTTTGATATTATGACATTTTGTATCAGATCATCATTGTTGGTGAAGATGAGGTCCAGCGTATTCTCTAATCTTGTAGACTCTATTATTTGCTGGTTTAAGGTGAATTTGGTGCAGAGATTTAAAAGTTCATGTGTGTGCGAGTTTTCATCTGAGCTGCCTCCTGGTGTTATCTCTGCTACCACATTATTTGCAATATTCCTCCATTTTAGGTGCCTTAGGTTGAAATCCCCCAGGAGCAAGATGTTGGGGGCAGGAGCTGGAAGATTTTCCAGACAGTGGTCAATTTTCAGAAGCTGTTCCTGAAATTGTTGGGACGTTGCATCCGGGGGCTTGTAGACAACCACGATGACCAGGTTTTGATTCTCGATCTTTATTGCTAATACTTCAACTACATCATTTGAGGCATTTAGTTTAGTAGTTCTGAACATATAAGTGACTCTGTGATATACAGACCAACCCCCCCTTTTTGCCTGTTCACTCTGTCACATCTGTATAGGTTGTAGCCCGGGATCCATATTTCATTGTCCAAGTGATCCTTTATGTGGGTCTCTGTGAAAGCCGCAAACATAGCATTTGACTCTGTAAGCAGTCCACGGATGTAAGGTATCTTGTTGTTTGTTGCTGGCTTTAGACCCTGTATATTAGCAAAGATGAATGTCGTTGGATTGGTGGTATGGGAGGGAAGGGGTCTATTTTTCCTGGCACTAATATCTGTTGTGTTGGAGTGGAGGCCATTGACTGTGATTCCACTCCAGAAATGATTGCAGTTGGTGTACGATTTCTGTCATTTCCTGCCAGCTTTTTTTCCTTCCTGGCTCTAAAAAACCTCTCTCTCCGGAGTGGCTGTGGCTACCCAGGTTTTGCCATGGTCTGGATGTTCTGTGCCGTCTTGTACCCTTTAGGTGGTATGCCTGGCAATATAAGTTATAGCTCTGTCTTTCCTGAACTGATGAGTGGCACATTTCAGGGTGGAAAAGCTTACAGGACAGGAGGTTGCATTTTCATGTTTTCATATGGGCACGGCATTTTCTGGTGTGATCATAATTGCATGTCCCATCTGATTTCCCAGATATTCCATGCCTGCAGATACCAAGTGAATAATATTCACATAGGCCTGGTTTCCGTTTGCCCTGTTTTTTTTGTGACTGTGTTCCCCATTGTATTCCCTATTGGTGGGTGTGTTCCTGTCTCGTTTCTATCTTTGGCATTAGTGCTAACAATGGAGCCTTCATCAGTTTCTGGTAATTTATCTTCAGTATTTCCCGGGGCATCCCCCTGTTTACTATCTACCGTGGTATTGCTAGTTTGTAACACTGGTTTTTGTGTGTCCTTGTCTACACCTGTTTCCCCACTGGAGCTCCTGTCCCCCTTCAGGTCACCATCATTTATTTCTCCATTCTGACAGTTACTGTCTACCAGAGCAACATCTGTACCAAGGGCGATAGCTCCATCTGGCCCAGATTTTTTACTTTCCCAACTGTTATAGAATGCTGTCATGTTTTTTATGAAGGCCGATTTGATGTTGTCATCTTTTAACATCAATGTGATTTTATTCCACAGTTTTGTCTCATTTGGGCATACCAGCCAGGGCTGTCGTACAACAGACAGCCAGGGCTGTCATACAACAGACAGCCTGGGCTGTCATACAACAGACAGCCTGGGCTGTCATACAACAGACAGCCAGAGTTGATAAATAATTTATACAATAAATTATGCAATTTTCCAGCACCAGTGACTATGATAAATATCCAATGTTGGTGGTGGTGCTTCACCAGTTGTGCACCACCACCAGTAAAGCACTACCAGCGTGGCACCACAAGTGTAGCACCACCAGTAAAACACCACCAGTGTAGCACCGCCAGTGTAGCACCACCAGTGTAGCACCATCAATAAAGCACCACCAGTAATGCACCACCCCCAGTGCAGCACCACCAGTAATGCACCCCCCCCAGTGCAGCACCACCAGTGTAGCACCGCCAGTGTAGCACCACCAGTGTAGCACCACCACCAGTGTAGCACCATCAATAAAGCACCACCAGTAATGCACCACCCCCAGTGCAGCACCACCAGTGTAGCACCACCAGTAAAGCACCACCAGTGAAGCACCACCAGTGAAGCACCACCACCAGTGTAGCACCATGAGTGTAGCAACACCAGTGCAGCACCACCAGTAAAGCACCGCCAGTGTAGCACCACCAGTGTAGCGGCACCAGTGTAGCACCACCAGTGAAGCACCACCACCAGTGTAGCATCACCCCTAGTGTAGCACCACCAGTAAGGCACCACCACCGGTGTAGCACCACCAGTGTAGCATCACCAGTGTAGCACCACCATTAAAACACCACCAGTGTAGCACTACCAATGAAGCACCACCACCAGTTTAACACCATCAGTGTAGCACCACCAGAGTAGCACGACCAGTGAAGCACCACCACCAGTGTAGCACCACCAGTGTAGCACCACCAATGTAGCAACACCAGTGAAGCACCACCAGTGTAGCACCACCAGTGAAGCACCATCACCAGTGCACCACCACCAGTATAGCACCAACAGTGTAGCGGCACCAGTGTAGCACCACCAGTGAAGCACCATTAGCGTAGCATCACCACTAGTGTAGCACCACCAGTAAGGCACCACCAGTGTAACACCACCAGTGTAGCACCACCAGTGTAGCACCACCAGTACAGCACCACCAGAAAGGCACCACCAGAAAGGCACCACCAGTAAAGCACCACCAGTGAAGCACCACCAGTGAAGCACTATCACCACCAGTGTAGCACTACCACCAGTGAAGCACCACCAGTGTAGCACCACCAGTACAGCACCACCAGTGTAGCACCACCATAAAGTCACCACCAGTGAAGCACCACCACCAGTATAGCACCAACCACCACCAGTGAAGCACCACCAGTGTAGCACCACCAGTGTAGCACCACCAGTGAAGCACCACCACCAGTGAAGCACCACCACCAGTGTAGCACCACCCCAGTGAAGCACCACCACCAGTGAAGCACCACCACCAGTGTAGCACCACCACCAGTGAAGCACCACCAGTGTAGCACCACCAGTACAGCACCACCAGTGTAGCACCACCAGAAAGGCACCACCAGTGAAGCACCACAACCAGTGAAGCACCACCACCAGTATAGCACCACCACCAGTGTAGCACCACCAGTGTAGCACCACCAGTACAGCACCACCAGTGTAGCACCACCAGAAAGGCACCACCAGTGAAGCACCACCACCAGTATAGCACCACCACCAGTATAGCACCACCACCAGTGTAGCACCACCAGTGTAGCACCACCAGTACAGCACCACCAGTGTAGCACTACCAGAAAGGCACCACCAGTGAAGCACCACCACCAGTGTAGCACCACCACCAGTGAAGCACCACCACCAGTGTAGCACCACCACCAGTGAAGCACCACCAGTGTAGCACCACCAGTGTTCCTTGCAACACCTTCATGGGCAATATTTCAACGTGAGTTGCATTAACTCGCAGCTTTACGAGGTGACTGTCAAATACATAACATCAAGAACACATAGAACACTGGAAAAATGTTCCAATGGACAGCCTATGTAACACATGGTGATGTATTGCTTGTGTTAGTGTTGTTGTATTGGTGATGTATTGCTTGTGTTAGTGTTGTTGTATTGGTGATGTACTGGTATTGTAGTGCTGTTGTATTGGTGATGTACTGGTATTGTAGTGCTGTTGTATTAGTGATGTATTGGAACTGTAGTACTCTTGTATTGGTGATGTTGCAATGCTGTTGCAATGGATTTGATGAGTTTGCTTAGCTTGTGTAAATTTGTTGTGTTAAGATAGGTTAAGTATGTTGATTTTGGGTAAGTTAGGGTGTTGAACTTGGATAAGTTAGGGTGTTGAACTTGTGTAAGTTAGGGTGTTGAACTTGAGTAGTTGAATTGGGTAGAGTTTGAACTTGGGTAAGTTAGGGTGTTGAACTTGTGTAAGTTAGGGTGTTGAACTTGGGTAAGTTAGGGTGTTGAACTTGGGTAAGTTAGGGTGTTGAACTTGGGTAAGTTAGGGTGTTTGTCTAGGTCATAGGATTCTCCAAAGTGGTCAATATATACCACTTAAAAGGTCGGTGGGACTATCTCAGGGTCGATAAATGGCCAGGGGTCAAAAGGGGGTCAGTAAATGTCTAGGAAAGTGATTATGTTGAGTATCTGTGACTTTCCAGCCTCCCCTTGTCTCTCCTATCTCTGGTAGGCTATACTTCCAGCCTCCCCTTGTCTCTCCTGTCTCTGGAAGGCTATACTTCCAGCCTCCCCTTGTCTCTCCTGTCTCTGGAAGGCTATACTTCCAGCCTCCCCTTGTCTCTCCTGTCTCTGGAAGGCTATACCTCCAGCCTCCCCTTGTCTCTCCTGTCTCTGGAAGGCTATACTTCCAGCCTCCCCTTGTCTCTGGAAGGTTATACTTCCAGCCTCCCCTTGTCTCTGGAAGGCTATACTTCCAGCCTCCCCTTGTCTCTGGAAGGCTATACTTCCAGCCTCCCCTTGTCTCTCCTGTCTCTGGAAGGCTATACTTCCAGCCTCCCCTTGTCTCTGGAAGGCTATACTTCCAGCCTCCCCTTGTCTCTGGAAGGCTATACTTCCAGCCTCCCCCAGCTGGTGTTAGCCATACAAACGCAACTTTAACTAAGTAGAGGATGAGAGTGAACCTGGTCACTCACCACTATAAATCACCAACCAGATATAAGTCTCCTTGTTGACGTTCTTCAGATGCATTCTTCTCATAAATGATATCACCAGTTTCAGTAGAAAACAGCATGTTATATCTTATATATTTTCAGAATTTAAATATTACCTATTTTTATGAAGTCATTATTATTATTATTATAATTCTTATTAATATAGTATTATTCGTAGTCTACCTGGAGGGCATTCCGGGGATCAACGCCCCCGGGGCCCGGTCCACGACCAGGCCTCCCGGTGGATCAGGGCCTGATCAACCAGGCTGTTACTGCTGGCTGCACGTAGTCCAACGTACGAACCACAGCCAGCCTGATCCGGCACCGACTTTAAGTATCTATCCAGCTCCCTCTTGAAGGCAGCCAGAGGCCTATTTGTAATTTCCCTTATGCCTGGTGGGAGGCTGTTGAACAGTCTTGGGCCCCTGACACTTATTGTGTTTTCTCTTAGTGTACTAATGGCGCCCCTACTTTTCACTGGAGGTACTATTAGTTAAAGTACTATTTATTAAATTACTTACATATACTAAATGTTTGGGGGGTTAGATGAATAATCTGAAACTCCAGGAAGGTGACTATGATCTGATGAGTTTGGGGACCTTCCTCTAGGATATGTTAGTGTTGATCTAGGACTTTAGATTTTTGACTCCGAAGTGGCTAGTTTATTGTGTACCTCATATCCATCCTGTGGATGGTAGTGGCTAGTTTATTGTGTACCTCATATCCATCCTGTGGATGGTAGTGGCTAGTTTATTGTGTACCTCATATCCATCCTGTGGATGGTAGTGGCTAGTTTATTGTGTACCTCATATCCATCCTGTGGATGGTAGTGGCTAGTTTATTGTGTACCTAATATCCATCCAGTGGATGGTAGTGGCTAGTTTATTGTGTACTCATATCCATCCTGTGGATGGTAGTGGCTAGTTTATTGTTCCTCATATCCATCCTGTGGATGGTAGTGGCTAGTTTATTGTGTACCTCATATCCATCCTGTGGATGGTAGTAGCTAGTTTATTGTGTACCTCATATCCATCCTGTGGATGGTAGTGGCTAGTTTATTGTGTACCTCATATCCATTCCTCTGGATGGTAGTGGCTAGTTTATTGTGTACCTCATATCCATCATGTGGATGGTAGTGGCTAGTTTATTGTGTACTCATATCCATCCTGTGGATGGTAGTGGCTAGTTTATTGTGTACCTAATATCCATCCAGTGGATGGTAGTGGCTAGTTTATTGTGTACCTCTATCATCCTGTGGATGGTAGTGACTAGTTTATTGTGACCTCATTCCATCCTGTGGATGGTAGTGGCTAGTTTATTGTGTACTCTCATATCCATCCTGTGGATGGTAGTGGCTAGTTTATTGTGTACCTCATATCATCCTGTGGATGGTAGTGGCTAGTTTATTGTGTACCTCATATCCATCCTGTGGATGGTAGTGGCTAGTTTATTGTGTACCTCATATCTCATCCTGTGGATGGTAGTGGCTAGTTTATTGTGTCCTAATATCCATCCTGTGGATGGTAGTGGCTAGTTTATTGTGTACCTCATATCCATCCTGTGGATGGTAGTGGCTAGTTTATTGTGTACCTAATATCCATCCTGTGGATGGTAGTGGCTAGTTTATTGTGTACTCATATCCATCCTGTGGATGGTAGTGACTAGTTTATTGTGTACCTCATATCCATCCTGTGGATGGTAGTGGCTAGTTTATTGTGTACTCATATCCATCCTGTGGATGGTAGTGGCTAGTTTATTGTGTACCTCATATTCATCCTGTGGATGGTAGTGGCTAGTTTATTGTGTACTTATCCATCCTGTGGATGGTAGTGGCTATATTGTGACTCTATTCATCCTGTGGATGGTAGTGGCTAGTTTATTGTGTACTCTAAAATCCATCCTGTGGATGGTAGTGGCTAGTTTATTGTGTACCTCATATCCATCCTGTGGATGGTAGTGGCTAGTTTATTGTGTACCTCATATCCATCCTGTGGATGGTAGTGGCTAGTTTATTGTGCACCTCATATTCATCCTGTGGATGGTAGGGTAGTTTTTGTGTACCTCATATCCATCCTGTGATGGTAGTGGCTAGTTTATTGTGACTCATATTCATCCTGTGGATGGTAGTGGCTAGTTTACTGTGTACCTAATATCCATCCTGTGGATGGTAGTGGCTAGTTTATTGTGTACTCATATCCATCCTGTGGATGGTAGTGGCTAGTTTACTTGTACTATATCCATCCTGTGGATGGTAGTGGCTAGTTTATTGTGTACCTAATATCCATCCTGTGGATGGTAGTGGCTAGTTTATTGTGTACCTCATATTCATCCTGTGGATAGTAGTGGCTAGTTTATTGTGTACTCATATCCATCCTGTGGATGGTAGTGGCTAGTTTATTGTGTACTCATATCCATCCTGTGGATGGTAGTGACTAGTTTATTGTGTACTCATATCCATCCTGTGGATGGTAGTGGCTAGTTTATTGTGTACCTCATATCCATCCTGTGGATGGTAGTGGCTAGTTTATTGTGTACCTCATATTCATCCTGTGGATGGTAGTGGCTAGTTTATTGTGTACTCTCATATCCATCCTGTGGATGGTAGTGGCTAGTTTATTGTGCACTCATATTCATCCTGTGGATGGTAGTGGCTAGTTTATTGTGTACTAATATCCATCCTGTGGATGGTAGTGGCTAGTTTATTGTGTACTAATATCCATCCTGTGGATGGTAGTGGCTAGTTTATTGTGTACTCATATCCATCCTGTGGATGGTAGTGGCTAGTTTATTGTGCACCTTATATTCATCCTGTGGATGGTAGTGGCTAGTTTATTGTGTACCTCATATCCATCCTGTGGATGGTAGTGGCTAGTTTATTGTGCACCTCATATTCATCCTGTGGATGGTAGTGGCTAGTTTACTGTGTACCTAATATCCATCCTGTGTATGGTAGTGGCTAGTTTATTGTGTACCTCATATCCATCCTGTGGATGGTAGTGGCTAGTTTACTGTGTACCTAATATCCATCCTGTGGATGGTAGTGGCTAGTTTATTGTGTACCTAATATCCATCCTGTGGATGGTAGTGGCTAGTTTATTGTGTACCTCATATTCATCCTGTGGATAGTAGTGGCTAGTTTATTGTGTACCTCATATCCATCCTGTGGATGGTAGTGGCTAGTTTACTGTGTACCTAATATCCATCCTGTGGATGGTAGTGGCTAGTTTATTGTGTACCTCATATTCATCCTGTGGATGGTAGTGGCTAGTTTATTGTGTACCTCATATTCATCCTGTGGATGGTAGTGGCTAGTTTACTGTGTACCAAATATCCATCCTGTGGATGGTAGTGGCTAGTTTATTGTGTACCTCATATCCATCCTGTGGATGGTAGTGGCTAGTTTATTGTGTACCTCATATCCATCCTGTGGATGGTGGTAGCTAGTTTATTGTGTACCTCATATCCATCCTGTGGATGGTAGCAGAAGAGCATATGGATATACAATAGACCTAGGAACTAGGCCTAAAAAAGGGTTAACAGGAGAACATATGTTACAAGCAAATTTAGGAAATTTGCTTAATATATCTGGTATCTTATTATACTGTCTCTATATTCCTCAATAATTGGACAGTTAAGCACACAGTGTTCAAGATAGTGACCATAGGCCTGGCCACACAAGATAGTGACCACTGGCCTGGTCACACAATATAGTGACCATAAGCCTGGCCACACAGGATAGTGACCACAGGCCTGGCCACACAAGATAGTGACCAAAGGCCTGGCCACACAAGATAGTGACCACAGGCCTGGCCACACAAGATAGTGACCACAGGTATGGCCACACAAGATAGTGACCATAGGTCTGGCCACACAAGATAGTGACCACAGGCCTGGCCACACAAGATAGTGACCACAGGCCTGGCCACACAAGATAGTGACCATAGGCCTGGCCAAACAAGATAGTGACCACAGGTCTGGCCACACAAGATAGTGACCACAGGCCTGGCCACACAAGATAGTGACCAAAGGCCTGGCCACACAAGATAGTGACCATAGGCCTGGCCACACAGGATAGTGACCACAGGCCTGGCCACACAAGATAGTGACCAAAGGCCTGGCCACACAAGATAGTGACCATAGGCCTGGTCACACAATATAGTAACCATAGGCCTGCTACACAAGATAGTAACCACAGGCCTGGCCACACAAGATAGTAACCATAGGCCTGGCCACACAAGATAGTGACCATAGGCCTTGCCACAGAAGATTGTGACCACAAGCCTGGCCACACAAGATAGTGACCATAGGCCTTGCCACAGAAGATTGTGACCACAAGCCTGGCCACACTGCTAAAAAAACAATACCAGATGTAATCGTTCCAATACTTTTTATGAGAACAAAAGCGATATTTTTACCAGAGAAGAATCGTTGTTGCGGTGAATTATGTGACGTAAGTCTTAGGAAGAAAATATATTGTTTTAAAAAGTATATTTCAAGAAAGATAAACTTTTTTTTATTTTTAAGAAAAAATAAAAGATTGGTCTGTATACTGATCAACACTGCCTTTCAGAACACATATGACTATAATTCAACACTGACTTTCAGAACACATATGACTATAAATCAACACTGACTTTCAGAACACATATGACTATAATTCAACACTGACTTTCAGAACACATATGACTATAAATCAACACTGACTTTCAGGACACATATGACTATAATTCAACACTGACTTTCAGGACACATATGACTATAATTCAACACTGACTTTCAGGACACATATGACTATAATTCAACACTGACTTTCAGAACATCAACAAACCTCCCATGAGGAACAATGGTGAGAAACATTTAGTAACAGGTTACACTCTCTTCTCTCTCCCCTCTCTTTCTCTTCTCTCCCCTCTCTTTCTCTTCTCTCCCTTCTCTTCCTCTTTCTCCTCACCTCTTACATCTCACCTCGTTATCTTTCCTCTTTCTCATTCCTTTCCCCTTGCAATAATGTCTCAGCATGATGAGAAACACGTTTTTAAGATACCCAGATCTGCACTTAGCTCTAATTCTTATTTTTCCCCTCTTCCTCCTCTCCCCTCTTCCCTCTTCCTCCTCTCAGCTCTTCCCTCTTCCTCCTATCAGCTCTTCCTCCTTTCCCCTCTTCCTATTCCTCTCCCCTTGCAACAATGTCACAACATAAGAAACACAGGTTTCAAGATACCCAGATGTTGCCTGGGCTCCTCTTATCCCTCTCAGCCAGCAAGACTCCTCGCCTGGGCTCCTCTTATCCCTCTCAGCCAGCAAGACTCCTCGCCTGGGCTCCTCTTATCCCTCTCAGCCAGCAAGACTCCTCGCCTGGGCTCCTATTATCCCTCTCAGCCAGCAAGACTCCTCGCCTGGGCTCCTCTTATCCCTCTCAGCTAGCAAGACTCCTCGCCTGGGCTCCTCTTATCCCTCTCAGCCAGCAAGACTCCTCGCCTGGGCTCCTCTCATCCCTCTCAGCCAGCAAGACTCCTCGCCTGGGCTCCTCTCATCCCTCTCAGCCAGCAAGACTCCTCGCCTGGGCTCCTCTTATCCCTCTCAGACAGCAAGACTCCTCGCCTGGGCTCCTCTCATCCCTCTCAGCCAGCAAGACTCCTCGCCTGGGCTTCTCTTATCCCTCTCAGCTAGCAAGACTCCTCGCCTGGGCTCCTCTTATCCCTCTCAGCCAGCAAGACTCCTCGCCTGGGCTCCTCTCATCCCTCTCAGCCAGCAAGACTCCTCGCCTGGGCTCCTTATCCCTCTCAGCCAGCAAGACTCCTCGCCTGGGCTCCTATTATCCCTCTCAGCCAGCAAGACTCCTCGCCTGGGCTTCTCTCATCCCTCTTAGCCAGCAAGACTCCTCGCCTGGGCTCCTCTTATCCCTCTCAGCTAGCAAGACTCCTCGCCTGGGCTCCTCTCATCCCTCTCAGCCAGCAAGACTTCTCGCCGGGCTTCCTCTCATCCTCTATCCAGCAAGACTCCTCGCCTGGGCTCCTTTATCCCTCTCAGCTAGCAAGACTCCTCGCCTGGGCTCCTCTCATCCCTCTCAGCCAGCAAGACTTCTCGCCGGGCTCCTCTCATCCCTCTCAGCCAGCAAGACTCCTCGCCTGGGCTCCTCTTATCCCTCTCAGCCAGCAAGACTCCTCGCCTGGGCTCCTCTCATCCCTCTTAGCCAGCAAGACTCCTCGCCTGGGCTCCTCTTATCCCTCTCAGCTAGCAAGACTCCTCGCCTGGGCTCCTCTCATCCCTCTCAGCCAGCAAGACTTCTCGCCCGGGCTCCTCTCATCCCTCTCATCCAGCAAGACTCCTCGCCTGGGCTCCTCTCATCCCTCTCAGCCAGCAAGACTCCTCGCCTGGGCTCCTCTATCCCTCTCAGCCAGCAAGACTCTCGCCTGGGCTCCTTCATCCTCTCAGCCAGCAAGACTCCTCGCCTGGGCTCCTTATCCCTCTCAGCCAGCAAGACTCCTCGCCTGGGCTCCTCTTATCCCTCTCAGCCAGCAAGACTCCTCGCCTGGGCTCCTCTTATCCTCTCAGCCAGCAAGACTCCTCGCCTGGGCTCCTCTTTAGATCCCCTCTCAGCCAGCAAGCTCCTCGCCTGGGCTCCTCTTATCCCTCTCAGCCAGCAAGACTCCTCGCCTGGGCTCCTTTATCCCTCTCAGCCAGCAAGGCTCCTCGCCTGGGCTCCTCTCATCCCTCTCAGCCAGCAAGGTTCCTCGCCTGGGCTCACTAAAACCTTCTACAAAGCTCAACAAATCTCAAATTTGTCAGGACAATTTTTTGTCTACGAGTCATTTGCAGAAATATATTGCAAGAGTCTTTCTTGTTGCACCGACAACTCCCTGTGCATCCTCAGTCTAGGACGGGGGGGAGGGGGGTCCTTATCCAAGGTATTTGGCTTATCCTTAACTTTCTAGTATGATCCTTGCGGATTTAACGCTTCTTCTTACATATAATCGTGTGTGTACATCTGTCTAGTCGATGTAAACAGAACAAAATGTAACAATAACAAAGTTGAAATCTCGGTTTATTTAAGGAATGATCTTGGTGCCTCTGCTGTTTGTGTCATAGCAAGGCTAAAACACTAGCCACAGCTTCCTAACACAGCAACACTAGCCACAGCTTCCTAACACAGCAACACTAGCCACAGCTTCCTAACACAGCAACACTAGCCACAGCTTCCTAACACAGCAACACTAGCCACAGCTTCCTAACACAGCAACACTAGCCACAGCTTCTAACACAGCAACACTAGCACAGCTTCTAACACAGCAACACTAGCCACAGCTTCCTAACACAGCAACACTAGCACAGCTTCCTAACACAGCAACACTAGCTACAGCTTCCCTAACACAAGCAAACTAGCCAGCTAACAGCACACTGAGCTTCCTAACACAGCAACACTAGCCACAGCTTCCAACACAGCAACACTAGCCACAGCTTCCTAACACAGCAACATCACTAGCCACGCTTCCTAACACAGCAACACTTAGCCACAGCTTAACACAGCAACACTAGCCACAGCTTCCTAACCACAGTACAGACACTAGCCACAGCTTCTAACACAGCAACACTAGCCACAGCTTCCTAACACAGCAACACTAGCCACAGCTTCCTAACACAGCAACACTAGCCACAGCTTCCTAACACAGCAACACTAGCCACAGCTTCCTAACACAGCAACACTAGCCACAGCTTCCTAACACAGCAACACTAGCCACAGCTTCTAACACAGCAACACTAGCCACACTTCTAACACAGCAACACTAGCACAGCTTCTAACACAGCAACACTAGCACAGCTTCTAACACAGCAACACTAGCCACAGCTTCCTAACACAGCAACACTAGCCACAGCTTCCTAACACAGCAACACTAGCCACAGCTTCCTAACACAGCAACACTAGCCACAGCTTCCTAACACAGCAACACTAGCTACAGCTTCCTAACACAGCAACACTAGCCACAGCTTCCTAACACAGCAACACTAGCCACAGCTTCCTAACACAGCAACACTAGCCACAGCTTCGTAACACAGCAACACTAGCCACAGCTTCCTAACACAGCAACACTAGCCACAGCTTCCTAACACAGCAACACTAGCCACAGCTTCCTAACACAGCAACACTAGCCACAGCTTCCTAACACAGCAACACTAGCCACAGCTTCGTAACACAGCAACACTACCACAGCTTCCTAACACAGCAACACTAGCTACAGCTTCGTAACACAGCAACACTACCACAGCTTCGTAACACAGCAACACTACCACAGCTTCCTAACACAGCAACACTAGCCACAGCTTCCTAACACAGCAACACTAGCCACAGCTTCCTAACACAGCAACACTACCACAGCTTCTAACACAGCAACACTAGCCACAGCTTCGTAACACAGCAACACTAGCCACAGCTTCCTAACACAGCAACACTAGCCACAGCTTCTAACACAGCAACACTAGCCACAGCTTCTAACACAGCAACACTAGCCACAGCTTCCTAACACAGCAACACTAGCACAGCTTCCTAACACAGCAACACTAGCACAGCTTCGTAACACAGCAACACTACACAGCTTTAACACAGAACATTCACAGCTTCAACACAGCAACACTACCACAGCTTCCTAACACAGCAACACTAGCCACAGCTTCTAACACAGCAACACTAGCCACAGCTTCGTAACACAGCAACACTAGCCACAGCTTCGTAACACAGCAACACTAGCCACAGCTTCCTAACACAGCAACACTACAGCACAGCTTCCTAACACAGCAACACTAGCTACAGCTTCCTAACACAGCAACACTAGCACAGCTTCGTAACACAGCAACACTAGCCACAGCTTCGTAACACAGCAACACTAGCCTCAGCTTCTAACACAGCAACACTAGCCACAGCTTCTAACACAGCAACACTAGCCACAGCTTCGTAACACAGCAACACTAGCCACAGCTTCGTAACACAGCAACACTAGCCACAGCTTCCTAACACAGCAACACTAGCCACAGCTTCGTAACACAGCAACACTAGCCACAGCTTCGTAACACAGCAACACTAACCACAGCTTCGTAACATAGCAACACTAGCCACAGCTTCGTATCACAGCAACACTAGCCACAGCTTCGTATCACAGCAACACTTGCTACAGCTTCGTAACACAGCAACACTAGCCACAGCTTCGTAACACAGCAACACTAGCCACAGCTTCCTAACACAGCTGTCGCGTGGGTCTTGAGAGAGATATATAGGAGGTCAAAGATACTCCTTGTTGGATGGTTACGGTATATTTACAGTAAGCGAAGGAGAGTCCAGCCACACCGTCTGTCTCGCCTGTAGGTCTAACGTTAGTGAGAAGCCCGCCTATATGAGGCTGTGCACATGCGCTGAGCCTCTGACGTCAGCGGGTACCGTGACGTCACACGCAAAGGGGCCAGCTGTATAAGTAAGAGGAAAGATACACTACACAAGTGTATATATGATACTGACACGACACAGCAACACTAGCCACAGCTTCGTATCACAGCAACACTCCCCTTATCAAGAACTTGCACGTGAACATAGCAACACTAGCCACAGCTTCGTATCACAGCAACACTAGCCACAGCTTCGTATCACAGCAACACTTGCTACAGCTTCGTAACATAGCAACACTAGCCACAGCTTCGTATCACAGCAACACTAGCCACAGCTTCGTATCACAGCAACACTTGCTACAGCTTCGTAACATAGCAACACTAGCCACAGCTTCGTATCACAGCAACACTAGCCACAGCTTCGTATCACAGCAACACTAGCCACAGCTTCGTATCATACAACACTGCCAGCATCCCCATCTCCACTACCACTGTCATCACAACACTGCCAGCATCCCATCTCCACTATCACTGTCATCACAACACTGCCAGCATCCCCATCTCCACTACCACTGTCATCACAACACTGCCAGCATCCCCATCTCCACTACCACTGTCATCACAACACTGCCAGCATCCCATCTCCACTACCACTGTCATCACAACACTGCCAGCATCCCCATCTCCACTACCACTGTCATCACAACACTGCCAGCATCCCATCTCCACTACCACTGTCATCACAACACTGCCAGCATCCCCATCTCCACTATCACTGTCATCACAACACTGCCAGCATCCCATCTCCACTACCACTGTCATCACAACACTGCCAGCATCCCCATCTCCACTACCACTGTCATCACAACACTGCCAGCATCCCCATCTCCACTACCACTGTCATCACAACACTGCCAGCATCCCCATCTCCACTACCACTGTCATCACAACACTGCCAGCATCCCCATCTCCACTATCACCGTCATCACAACACTGCCAGCATCCCCATCTCCACTACCACTGTCATCACAACACTGCCAGCATCCCCATCTCCACTACCACCGTCATCACAACACTGCCAGCATCCCCATCTCCACTACCACTGTCATCACAACACTGCCAGCATCCCCATCTCCACTATCACCGTCATCACAACACTGCCAGCGTCCCATCTCCACTACCACTGCCAGCATCCCCATCTCCACTACCACTGTCATCACAACACTGCCAGCATCCCCATCTCCACTACCACCGTCATCACAACACTGCCAGCGTCCCATCTCCACTACCACTGCCAGCATCCCATCTCCACTAGTTAGCATCATTCACTCACAAACAGCTGTATTCCTGCACTGCTGCACAGAACAGCACAAATCATATTCATTACCAGCACAATTCACTGCAGTAATTTTGTATAAATCACGCGATATAAGCTCAATTATGAATGTAAATTAAGGTACACAAAATCCTCATTAAGCTTAATGGATTTTTAGGTACATATTTTTTAATAGTAATTGTGTTCCAACTGTTCATTCTGAACAATAACTGTTCATCACTTGCTGAACCGATGGTTATGGTTAATAGGGTTTAAAGCCTAACTACTACACGAGGGTTATTAAGGTTGGTTAATGGGGTTTAAAGCCTAACTACTACACGAGGGTTATTAAGGTTGGTTAATGGGGTTTAAAGTCTATCTACTACACGAGGGTTATTAAGGTTGGTTAATGGGGTTTAAAGTCTATCTACTACACGAGGGTTATTAAGGTTGGTTAATGGGGTTTAAAGTCTATCTACTACACGAGGGTCACCTGTACACCACCAGTCAAGAATAAATACCCAAAATATTGATTAATTAATGTAAACTACCAGTGTATATACACTTAGAAGTTAGTAGACTAATTTTAATAGTTCACTAACCAGGACTAATAGAATGGGCAAGTCAGCTTTCACCTGCTGTCACTGTTCACCTAACAGTAAGTAGGTACCTGGGTGTTAGCACACTGTTGTAGGAGGCATCCTGGGGGAGTGCTAGTATAGAACTAAGCCTAGGTTAGCTGAGTTCGGAAACTACTGTGTACCAGCAGGATAGTACTGATAGTGTACCAGCAGGATAGTACTGATAGTGTACCAGCAGGATAGTACTGATAGTGTACCAGCAGGATAGTACTGATAGTGTACCAGCAGGATAGTACTGACAGTGTACCACCAGGATAGTACTAATAGTGTACCAGCAGGATAGTACTGATAGTGTACCAGCAGGATAGTACTGATAGTGTACCAGCAGGATAGTACTAATAGTGTACCAGCAGGATAGTACTGATAGTTTACCAGCAGGATAGTACTGACAGTGTACCACCAGGATAGTACTGATAGTGTACCAGCAGGATAGTACTGATAGTGTACCAACAGGATAGTACTGATAGTGTACCAGCAGGATAGTACTGATAGTGTACCAGCAGGATAGTACTGATAGTGTACCAGCAGGATAGTACTGATAGTGTACCAGCAGGATAGTACTAATAGTGTACCAGCAGGATAGTACTGATAGTGTACCAGCAGGATAGTACTGATAGTGTACCAGCAGGATAGTACTGATAGTGTACCAGCAGGATAGTACTGATAGTGTACCAGCAGGATAGTACTGATAGTGTACCAGCAGGATAGTACTGATAGTGTACCAGCAGGATAGTACTGATAGTGTACCAGCAGGATAGTACTGACAGTGTACCACCAGGATAGTACTGATAGTGTACCAGCAGGATAGTACTGATAGTGTACCAGCAGGATAGTACTGATAGTGTACCAGCAGGATAGTACTGACAGTGTACCACCAGGATAGTACTGATAGTGTACCAACAGGATAGTACTGATAGTGTACCAGCAGGATAGTACTGATAGTGTACCAGCAGGATAGTACTGATAGTGTACCAGCAGGATAGTACTGATAGTGTACCAGCAGGATAGTACTGATAGTGTACCAGCAGGATAGTACTGATAGTATACCAGCAGGATAGTACTGACAGTGTACCACCAGGATAGTACTGATAGTGTACCAACAGGATAGTACTGATAGTGTACCAACAGGATAGTACTGATAGTGTACCAGCAGGATAGTACTGATAGTGTACCAGCAGGATAGTACTGATAGTGTACCAACAGGATAGTACTGATAGTGTACCAGCAGGATAGTACTGATAGTGTACCAACAGGATAGTACTAATAGTGTACCAGCGGGATAGTACTGATAGTGTACCAGCATGATAGTACTAATAGTGTACCAGCGGGATAGTACTGATAGTGTACCAGCAGGATAGTACTAATAATGTACCAACGGGATAGTACTAATAGTGTACCAACAGGATAGTTCCTGACGATGACCCGCAGTTGGTCATCTGACCGAGACCTTCCACTGGCTTACCGCTCAACTTAAACATAATCAAGGGAATAATTATAAACATTAGCAATTTCTATAAAACACGAAGATGAGGGAGCTAGTATATATGTCGTGCCGATTAGGTAAAACTTGCGATTTTGGCTTAAATAGCAAACGCTATTCTTGCCATATAAGACAAGCGAAATTTTGTGTATGCAATAATTTCGCCAAAATCATTCTAAACCTAACGAAAAAAATATATTTAATTGTGTTTGTTTATTATTAAATTATTGTAAACGTATCAAAAATATATTTAGTTGGATTAGGCTAAATTAAATTGCGCTTGTTATAATAAGGTTAGGTAAGTTTTCTATGGTTCTTTTGATACAAAATTATAAATTTTTACATTAATATAAATGAAAAAAATATATCTTTAAACGTATAAGAGACAAAATTTTAAAAAAGGACTTAATTTTAAATGAGTTCTTGCTAATTGACCAGTTTTACCTATTAGGCACGACATATATATGGTAGTCACACCCTGACACTATACACAGAGTACACTGTATGACGGGCTACACCTTGCTTCCCCACACTGTAACTATCACCTGGTCCGCCTGACAAGTTATTTAAGGGTGTAACAAGGCAATTTGCACATAGTTTAAGTGTGCTGTGACTTATGAGAAATTCCTAAAAACACTTTCAACGCTTTGTGCTTAATGTTATATTGTGGGATGGTGACTCTTCTTGGTAGACGGGATGGTGACTCTTCTTGGTAGACGGGGTGGTGACTCTTCTTGGTAGACGGGGTGGTGACTCTTCTTGGTAGACGGGGTGGTGACTCTTCTTGGTAGACGGATGGTGACTTTCTGATAGACGGATGGACTCTTCTTGTTAGACGGGATGGTGACTCTTCTTGATAGACGGGATGGTGACTCTTCTTGATAGACGGGATGGTGACTCTTCTTGGTAGACGGGATGGTGACTCTTCTTGGTAGACGGGATGGTGACTCTTCTTGGTAGACGGGGTGGTGACTCTTCTTGGTAGACGGGGTGGTGACTCTTCTTGGTAGACGGGATGGTGACTCTTCTTGTAGACGGGATGGTGACTCTTCTTGGTAGACGGATGGTGACTCTTCTTGGTAGACGGATGGTGACTCTTCTTGGTAGACGGATGGTGACTCTTCTTGGTAGACGGGATGGTGACTCTTCTTGGTAGACGGATGGTGACTCTTCTTGGTAGACGGATGGTGACTCTTCTGGTAGACGGGTGGTGACTCTTCTTGGTAGACGGGATGGTGACTCTTCTTGGTAGACGGGATGGTGACTCTTCTTGGTAGACGGGATGGTGACTCTTCTTGGGTAGACGGGATGGTGACTCTTCTTGATAGACGGATGGTGACTCTTCTTGGATAGACGGGATGGTGACTCTTCTTGATAGACGGATGGTGACTCTTCTTGGTAGACGGATGGTGACTCTTCTTGGTAGACGGATGGTGATTCTTGAGACGGATGGTGACTCTTCTGGTAGACAGGATGGTGACTCTTCTTGGTAGACGGGATGGCGACTCTTCTTGGTAGACAGGATGGTGACTCTTCTTAGTAGACGGGATGGTGACTCTTCTTGGTAGACGGGATGGTGACTCTTCTTGGTAGACGGATGGTGACTCTTCTTGGTAGACTGGATGGTGACTCTTCTTGGTAGACGGAATGGTGACTCTTCTTGGTAGACGGGATGGTGACTCTTCTTGGTAGACGGGATGGTGACTCTTCTTGGTAGACGGGATGGTGACTCTTCTTGGTAGACGGGATGGTGACTCTTCTTGGTAGACGGGATGGTGACTCTTTTGTAGACGGGATGGTGACTCTTCTTGTAGACGGGATGGTGACTCTTCTTGGTAGACGGGATGGTGACTCTTCTTGGTAGACGGATGGTGACCCTTCTTGTAGACGGATGGTGACTTTCTTGGTAGACGGATGGTGACTCTTCTTGGTAGACGGGATGGTGACTCTTCTTGGTAGACGGGATGGTGACTCTTCTTGGTAGACGGGATGGTGACTCTTCTTGGTAGACAGGATGGTGACTCTTCTTGGTAGACGGGATGGTGACTCTTCTTGGTAGACAGGATGGTGACTCTTCTTGGTAGACGGGATGGTGACTCTTCTTGGTAGACAGGATGGTGACTCTTCTTGGTAGACGGGATGGTGACTCTTCTTGGTAGACGGGATGGTGACTCTTCTTGGTAGACGGGATGGTGACTCTTCTTGTTAGACGGGATAGTGACTCTTCTTGGTAGACGGGATAGTGACTCTTCTTGGTAGACGGGATGGTGACTCTTCTTGGTAGACGGGATGGTGACTCTTCTTGGTAGACGGGATGGTGACTCTTCTTGGTAGACAGGATGGTGACTCTTCTTGGTAGACGGGATGGTGACTCTTCTTGGTAGACAGGATGGTGACTCTTCTTGGTAGACGGGATGGTGACTCTTCTTGATAGACGGGATGGTGACTCTTCTTGATAGACGGGATGGTGACTCTTCTTGGTAGACAGGATGGTGACTCTTCTTGGTAGACGGGATGGTGACTGTTCTTGGTAGACAGGATGGTGACTCTTCTTGGTAGACGGGATGGTGACTCTTCTTGATAGACGGGATGGTGACTCTTCTTGATAGACAGGATGGTGACTCTTCTTGGTAGACAGGATGGTGACTCTTCTTGATAGACAGGATGGTGACTCTTCTTGGTAGACAGGATGGTGACTCTTCTTGATAGACAGGATGGTGACTTGCAGTCTACCTAGAGTCTACCTGGAGTATACCTGGATTCTACCAAGAGTCTACCTGGAGTCTTCCTGGACTCTACCTGAAATCTTCCTGGAGTCTACCTGGACTCTACCTGGGGTAGACGCTACGTAATTCTACGTAACTCTACGTTACTCTAACTTAATCTAATCTTGAATAACTTATGTAAATATTAAAATTAAAAAGAAATTAAAAAAAAATCCATATATATTTAGAACAATATTTTCTCCATGGATTTTTAGATTAAAAAAAAAATCCAAGATGTTTAGAAAAAACTCAGTGTTTAGGTCAGATTTTCCCCCCAGATGTTTAAATCGGAAAAAATCACGGATGTTTAAATCAAATTTTCCCAGATGTTTAGATCAGAAATAAAATATTTAATAGCCCCAGATGTTTAGATAAAATATATACCATTTAATTTGCCCCCCAGATGTTTACATATGAAAGAAATTAAACATTACCTTCACCCAGATATTAACATCAGAATAACATCATTAACCTCACTCAGATATTAACATCAGAATAACATCATTAACCTCACCCAGATATTAACATCAGAATAACATCATTAACCTCACCCATATATTAACATCAGAATAACATCATTAACCTCACCCAGATATTAACATCAGAATAACATCATTAACCTCACTCAGATATTAACATCAGAATAACATCATTAACCTCACCCATATATTAACATCAGAATAACATCATTAACCTCACCCAGATATTAACATCAGAATAACATCATTAACCTCACCCAGATATTAACATCAGAATAACATCATTAACCTCACCCAGATATTAACATCAGAATAACATCATTAACCTCACCCATATATTAACACAGAGAAGAGAATAAATCGGTACATAAATTCCCGTAGTGTTAGTCTGAGAAGTTAACAGTGTTAATTAGTGTAGCAAGTTCAGTATTAATGGGTCAGTTTAAGCAGGTGGGTGAATTAAGAGGTATCGACATGAGAGTAACTTGGCCTGTGTGTCACACTAGTTAAGTGATTTAAGTTACAAACTTTGTCCGGGAATGAATAATGGGAGGTGTGTTGTTACAGGTGTTGTTGCAAGTGTGCTGTGGCACATGTGTGGTGTCACAGGCGTGCTGTGCCACAGGTGTGGTGTCACAGGTGTGCTGTGTCAAAGGTGTGTTGTGTCACAGGTGTGTTGTGTCACAGGTGTGTTGTGTCACAGGTGTGCTGCGTCACAGGTGTTTTGTGTCACAGGTGTGTTGTGTCACAGGTGTGTTGTGTCACAGGTGTTTTGTGTCACAGGTGTGTTGTGTCACAGGTGTGCTGCGTCAAAGGTGTGTTGTGTCACAGGTGTGCTGTCACAGATGTGCTGTGTCACAGGTGTGCTGTGTCACAGGTGTATTGTGTCACAGGTGTGCTGTCACAAGTGTGTTGTGTCACAGGTGTATTGTGTCAGGTTTGCTGTGTCACAGGTGTGGTGTTACAGGTATATTGTGTCACAGGTACGTTGTGGCACAGGTGTGCTGTGTCACAGGTGTGCTGTGTCACAGGTATGCTGTGTCACAGGTATGCTGTAACACAGGTATGCTGTGTCACAGGTATGCTGTGTCACAGGTATGCTGTGTCACAGGTATGCTGTGTCACAGGTATGCTGTGTCAAAGGTATGCTGTGTCACAGGTATGCTGTGTCACAGGTATGCTGTGTCACAGGTATGCTGTGTCACAGGTATGCTGTGTCACAGGTATGCTGTGTCACATGTATGCTGTGGCACAGCTATACTGTGTCACAGGTATGTTGTGTCACAGGTATGCTGTGTCACAGGTATGCTGTGTCACAGGTATGCTGTGTCACAGGTATGCTGTGTCACAGGTATGCTGTGACACAGGTATGCTGTGACACAGGTATGCTGTGGCACTGGTCAACACTACACCAGTAACCAATTATTAATAGTAGTATTGGCAGTAATATTAACACTAATAGTAGTAGTTATAGTAGTAGTAGTAGTTATGGTAGAAGAAGTAGTAGTAGTAGTAGAAGTTTTGGTAGACTACTACCATTACAACTACTAATATTATTATTATTAATAATAATAATAATAATAATAATAATAATAATAATAATAATAATAATAATAATAATAATCGTAATGAACTTGTTCACTTGCGTCCTGAAGACAGCCACTGAATATTTCGTCAATATCTATGACACTTTATGGACTCTGATTACCTTCGTATACTTTATCCCTAACCTCCAATCTCTAAAGATTTCTCTGTCAACCTTGCTACCCAGGAACTGTACCACGCCTTCCCTTGCTACCCAGGAACTGTACCACGCTTTCCCTTGCTACCCAGGAACTGTACCACGCCTTCCCTTGCTACCCAGGAACTGTACCACGCTTTCCCTTGCTACCCAGGAACTGTACCACGCTTTCCCTTGCTACCCAGGAACTGTCCACGCCTTCCCTTGCTCCCAGGAACTGTACCACGCTTTCCCTTGCTACCCAGGAACTGTACCACGCTTTCCTTGCTACCAGGAACTGTACCACGCCTTCCTTGCTACCCAGGAACTGTACCACGCCTTCCTTGCTACCAGGAACTGTACCACGCCTTCCTTGCTACCCAGGAACTGTACCACGCCTTCCTTGCTACCCAGGAACTGTACCACGCTTTCCTTGCTACCAGGAACTGTACCACGCCTTCCTTGCTACCCAGGAACTGTACCACGCCTTCCTTGCTACCCAGGAACTGTACCACGCCTTCCTTGCTACCCAGGAACTGTACCACGCTTTCCTTGCTACCCAGGAACTGTACCACGCTTTCCTTGCTACCCAGGAACTGTACCACGCTTTCCTTGCTACCCAGGAACTGTACCACGCCTTCCCTTGCTACCCAGGAACTGTACCACGCCTTCCTTGCTAACCAGGAACTGTACCACGCTTTCCTTGCTACCAAGGAACTGTACCACGCTTTCCCTTGCTACCCAGGAACTGTACCACGCCTTCCTTGCTACCCAGGAACTGTACCACGCCTTCCCTTGCTACCCAGGAACTGTACCACGCTTTCCTTGCTACCCAGGAACTGTACCACGCCTTCCTTGCTTCCCAGGAACTGTACCACGCCTTCCCTTGCTACCCAGGAACTGTAACACGCCTTCCTTGCTACCCAGGAACTGTACCACGCCTTCCTTGCTACCCAGGAACTGTACCACGCTTTCCTTGCTACCCAGGAACTGTACCACGCTTTCCTTGCTACCCAGGAACTGTACCACGCCTTCCTTGCTACCCAGGAACTGTACCACGCCTTCCTTGCTACCCAGGAACTGTACCACGCTTTCCCTTGCTACCCAGGAACTGTACCACGCTTTCCCTTGCTACCCAGGAACTGTACCACGCCTTCTCTTGCTACCCAGGAACTGTACCACGCCTTCCCTTGCTACCCAGGAACTGTACCACGCCTTCCCTTGCTACCAAGGAACTGTACCACGCCTTCCCTTGCTACCAAGGAACTGTACCACGCCTTCCCTTGCTACCCAGGAACTGTACCACGCCTTCCCTTGCTACCCAGGAACTGTACCACGCCTTCCCTTGCTACCCAGGAACTGTACCACGCCTTCCCTTGCTACCCAGGAACTGTACCACGCTTTCCCTTGCTACCCAGGAACTGTACCACGCTTTCCTTGCTACCCAGGAACTGTACCACGCCTTCCTTGCTACCCAGGAACTGTACCACGCCTTCCCTTGCTACCCAGGAACTGTACCACGCTTTCCTTGCTACCCAGGAACTGTACCACGCTTTCCTTGCTACCCAGGAACTGTACCACGCCTTCCTTGCTACCCAGGAACTGTACCACGCCTTCCCTTGCTACCCAGGAACTGTACCACGCCTTCCTTGCTACCCAGGAACTGTACCACGCTTTCCCTTGCTATCCAGGAACTGTACCACGCCTTCCCTTGCTACCCAGGAACTGTACCACGCCTTCCTTGCTACCCAGGAACTGTACCACGCCTTCCTTGCTACCCAGGAACTGTACCACGCTTTCCTTGCTACCCAGGAACTGTACCACGCTTTCCTTGCTACCCAGGAACTGTACCACGCCTTCCCTTGCTACCCAGGAACTGTACCACGCTTTCCTTGCTACCCAGGAACTGTACACGCTTTCCCTTGCTACCCAGGAACTGTACCACCCCTTTCCCCTTGCTACCCAGGAACTGTACCACGCCTTCCCTTGCTACCCAGGAACTATACCACGCCTTCCTTGCTACCCAGTAACTGTACCACGCCTTCCTTGCTACCCAGTAACTGTACCTAGCGCTTCCTTGCTACCCAGGAACTGTACCACGCCTTCCCTTGCTATCCAGGAACTGTACCACGCCTTCCCTTGCTATCCAGGAACTGTACCACGCCTTCCCTTGCTACCCAGGAACTGTACCACGCCTTCCCTTGCTACCCAGGAACTGTACCACGCCTTCCCTTGCTATCCAGGAACTGTACCACGCCTTCCCTTGCTACCCAGGAACTGTACCACGCCTTCCCTTGCTACCCAGAAAATGTACTACGCCTTCCCTTGCTACCCAGGAACTGTACCACGCCTTCCCTTGCTACCCAGAAAATGTACCACGCCTTCCCTTGCTACCCAGGAACTGTACCACGCCTTCCCTTGCTATCCAGGAACTGTACCACGCCTTCCCTTGCTATCCAGGAACTGTACCACGCCTTCCCTTGCTACCCAGGAACTGTACCACGCTTTCCCTTGCTACCCAGGAACTGTACCACGCCTTCCCTTGCTACCCAGGAACTGTACCACGCCTTCCCTTGCTAACCAGGAACTGTACCACGCCTTCCCTTGCTTCCCAGGAACTGTACCACGCTTTCCCTTGCTACACAGGAACTGTACCACGCTTTCCCTTGCTACCCAGGAACTGTACCACGCCTTCCCTTGCTACCCAGTAACTGTACCACGCCTTCCACTCACGTAAGGAGTCGTTCCAGTGTGAAAATTTACAACTAGTTCATCTACTATTCTCTCAATGAGATAAATGATGCTAGATCTTTCTCGCTTGCTCTGTTTTTTCCCATAAATATTCCAGTACAGATATTACAAGGGTCTTAAATACTCCAGTACAAGGGTCTTTAATACTCCAGTACAAGGGTCTTTAATACTCCAGTACAAGGGTCTTTAATACTCAAGTACAAGGGTCGTAAATACTCCAGTATAAGGGTCTTAAATACTGCGGTACAAGGGTCTTAAATACTCCAGTACAAGGGTCTTAAATACTCCAGTACAAGGGTCTTAAATACTCCAGTTCAAGGGTCTTAAATACTCCAGTACAAACAGTATAAGGTTAAATACTCTAGTACAAAGAGTACAAGGATCTTAACCCCAGAAAACCTTCTTCAAGTATCCTTCAGGTAAGAGATTGCTGGAAACTTGGTCTAGCTGTGGCTTGTTGTCAGTGTTGTTGGTGAGTGAGGATCTCTGAGAGGCAGGTCCTGGGGCAAGACCTGGGACAAGACCTGGGGCAAGACCTGGGCAAGACCTGGGGCAAGACCTGTGCAAGACCTGGGCAGGACCTGGGGCAAGACCGGGGCAGGATCTGGGGAAGGACCTGGGGCAAGACGGATCCTGGCAGGTCAGAGGACCTGGGACAGTTCTGGGGCAGGACTGAGCAGGTCCTGATAGACATGGGCAGGGCGCTATGCCGTCGGGCAGGCGCATTGGTCGTCTGGGGCAGGATGTGCAGGTCTGGGGAGGACATGCGTGCCGTCAGGCAGGCGCATATGCGTGCCGTCTGGGGCAGGGCGCATTTGCGTGCCGTCTGGGGCAGGGCACATATGCGTGCCGTCTGGGGCAGGGCACATATGCGTGCCGTCTGAGGCAGAGCGCATATGTGTGCCGTCTGGGGCAGGGCACATATGCGTGCCGTCTGGGCAGGGCGCATATGCGTGCCGTCTGGGGCAGGGCACATATGCGTGCCGTCTGAGGCAGAGCGCATATGTGTGCCGTCTGGGGCAGGGCGCATATGCGTGCCGTCTGGGGCAGGGCACATATGCGTGCCGTCTGAGGCAGAGCGCATATGCGTGCCGTCTGGGGCAGGACATATGCGTGCCGTCTGGGGCAGGACACATATGCGTGCCGTCTGGGGCAGGACACATATGCGTGCCGTCTGGGGCAGGACACATATGCGTGCCGTCAACAAATCTCTCGATACAAAATGCGGCCAGAATCCTGCGGAAATGACTATTTGGGAGAAATTGGTGTCGCATCCATGAAAATCATACACCTGGAAGGGAAGACATTATTGCTCCCTTCCTTTACCCCTACACACCCTCCCTTCAACTCTCTGCCCTTCCCTCTCTCACACCCTCACCCACCTCCCACCCTTCCGTCAGTCTACCTGGCCACAGCCAGACGAGGTAATCACAACTCAACATGGCATCCCCACATATATTTCCTCTTCTCATTTGGTATATATTTTCATTTTTCCTCCTCATGGCTGGTAATACACAAGTGCAGGGATGACTGAGGAGGGGAAACGTTGCTTTGTTGATGTCGGTTCCTCTATCTGTCCAGAAACTGGTTCAAAAAGAAACGGAACGGGTGGGATTTGAACTCATGGCGGGTGAGACGTAAAACTCCAGGCCAGTGCGTAAGCCATGAGTTCAAACCCCACCCGTTCCGTTTCCGTGGTTTGTTTACAATCGTGTTATTACGATTTCGTTATTCAGTAGGTTAAGGACCGTTCCTTGATAATGTGAGAAATCACGAAAGCGCTTGGATTTCACTTTTTTCCAAAGTGGTTGTTTTGTATATTGTCATATCACCTGTTTGCTGTGACCTTATTCCGTAGTAACATATGTGTAAAGCCCCTACGATAACCCAAATAAAGGTCAGACTAAGTGACTTATTTCCAGTGTGGTCCTTGTAATTATAATAATTATAATTAATAAAAGATAGGTTAAGAACGAGAAAGAAAGATAATGAGTCTGTGAAACAAGCAGCAGACACGTCTCATCATGTCTGTGAAACAAGCAGCAGACACATCTCATCATGTCTGTGAAACAAGCAGCAGACACGTCTCATCATGTCTGTGAAACAAGCAACAGACACGTGTCATTATGTCTGTGAAACAAGCAGCCGACACGTCTCATCATGTCTGTGAAACAAGCAGCAAACACCTTTCATCATGTCTGTGAAACAAGCAGCAGACACGTGTCATTATGTCTGTGAAACAAGCAGCCGACACGTCTCATCATGTCTGTGAAACAAACAGCAAACACGTGTCATTATGTCTGTGAAATAAGCAGCAGACACATGTCTCATCATGTCTGTGAAACAAGCAGCAGACACGTCACTTCTTGTAATAATGTTGGTAGATTTACCAACAGAGATGGAAAAATAAACACATAAACCCACTGGGTGGGCGAAACGTTGTCAATAAAGGATCACATTATAATGCTTATGTGTTTATTTTTCCATTGTGTCGGTATTTTATACCATTTATTTCCACCAAGAGAGATGAAGCTGCCTTAAAGACACCATCATCTCTGAGGCATTAGCAAGAATCCTCCAATAAACCCGCCATCACATAACTGCTACAACTACTACTACCACCACTACAAGTACTACAACTACTACTAATTCTACTACCACGAGTACTACAACTACCTACAATGATTATATTATGTTTTGCACTTCTATATTTATATATACCCTGTGTCCATGTATTGTTTGTACTGGCTTGACAAAGCTCCTGGAGATTGATTGCATGATTGATTCGTCAGGAGCTGCGTCCTGACACGGGTCTTAATCCTAAGATGACTCGTCTGAGGATCTCGAAGATGTCAATATAATTCAGTTGTTGTGACGCCACAATCAGGGTCTTGATGTATTGTAGTCCCTCTGTGTTCCACGAAAAAAACATTTTATATACAACAGTTGACTGAGGTCATCAGGCCCCCCATCATTGTCTCCGGGTCCTGTGTTGGGTGAGGTCATCAAGCCCCCCATCATTGTCTCTGGGTCCTGTGTTGGGTGAGGTCATCAGGCCCCCCATCATTGTCTCCGGGTCCTGTGTTGGGTGAGGTCATCATGCCCCCCATCATTGTCTCTGGGTCCTGTGTTGGGTGAGGTCATCAGGCCCCCCATCATTGTCTCTGGGTCCTGTGTTGGGTGAGGTCATCAGACCCCCCATCATTGTCTCTGAGTCCTGTGTTGGGTGAGGTCATCAGGCCGCCCATCATTGTCTCTGGGTCCTGTGTTGGGTGAGGTCATCAGGCCCCCCATCATTGTCTCTGGGTCCTGTGTTGGGTGAGGTCATCAGACCCCCATCATTGTCTCTGGGTCCTGTGTTGGGTGAGGTCATGACCCCATCATTGTCTCTGAGTCCTGTGTTGGTGAGGTCACGCCCCATCATTGTCTCTGGGTCCTGTGTTGGGTGAGGTCATCAGGCCCCCCATCATTGTCTCTGGGTCCTGTGTTGGGTGAGGTCATCAGACCCCCCATCATTGTCTCTGGGTCCTGTGTTGGGTGAGGTCATCAGACCCCCCATCATTGTCTCTGAGTCCTGTGTTGGGTGAGGTCATCAGGCCGCCCATCATTGTCTCTGGGTCCTGTGTTGGGTGAGGTCATCAGACCCCCATCATTGTCTCTGGGTCCTGTGTTGGGTGAGGTCATCAGACCCCCATCATTGTCTCTGGGTCCTGTGTTGGGTGAGGTCATCAGCCCCATCATTGTCTCTGGGTCCTGTGTTGGGTGGTCGGGGAAATTTACAAATAAACACATGGACTCTGTTTTGTGTATCATACATATGTTGACGAAGGTCTTCACAATAGTTCTGAATATCTTTGTTTTCTTCTGAGTCTATCAGGTCATATATGATACCGGCGAAGCACGTGATGGTCGACATCATTTGATGGCTCAGGGGTAATACGGGATGTTGGGCTACAATGCTCCTTACTGGTGGCTGTTTGATGCTTGGGTTGACGAGTTCACTGTAGACTGTTGCTGCTGCATGGGGATGGGGGGCTGCTGGCTGCTGTTGTCGGGTGTGAGTTTAAGCAGGAGAATCGGAAGTCCTTCGTCGCTGTGGCCGGGGAAGTTGCACTGGATTCTGTGTTGCTGTAGCCTCCTCTGGACGAAGCTGCTGCTCTATTTGGCATTGTAGACTGGAAAACTGGAGTTTTCCATGATGCCTTGACCTGGCGGAGCGTCTCCGGGCAGTGTAGGTTCCAGGCATGACGCTTCTTACCGCATTTCGGACACCGAGGTTCCATAGCCTCTCCTCTTTTAGCTTATCCAAACAGCCCTTGGTCAGGTGAGACCCGCTACAGATGCCGAATACTTCTTTAAACTGACATCAGGCGATGAGATGGTTGTACCTGTGGCGCCTAAAGCACCTCAAAGGTGCTGGGTTGTACGTCCTAACCTGGTATTTTCACCAGTAACCGAGACCCAGTTGAGCTGGGAGAGGTTCTCTATGTGCCTGCCCTTGGACTTTGAAGATCGTCCTTCCTGCCAACCTTCGTCATACGATATTTCTGTAGTTGGGATGGCCATTTCTCCCTGCATCCCTGTCTCACTGGCCAAGCTTGCTTCGCTGTCCCAGGAGTCCTGTGAGTGGTCTCACAGCTTCTTCGCCAGAACTGCGCCACACATTTCCAAATCCGAGTCCTCGGTTGAGTCCTTGGAACATCGTGACCAAGTGCTTCTGTGTGCCTGTCTCCTGACGGAATGGCTCCTGGAGAGCGAAACGTTGCCACAATAAAATGTAGCATTAATTGCACTTGTGTCCTTTTATCTAACACGTCTCTTCGTGTCTGTGTGTATCTGTGATAAACACAGCAGAAACGTCTTATCGTGTCTGCGTGTCTGTGATAAACACAGCAGACACGTCTTATCTGTGTGTCTGAAACATGGAGCAGACACGTCTCATCATGTCTGCGTGTGTCTGGGCATGAAGGCGCCCTCCTGCCTCTAACTACAGTCCTTACTGTCTGCTTCACTGCTCAACTCATTGACTGAATGACTGGTCAACTGATACCTTCGCTGACTATCTGGCCAGTTCACAGACTGGTTGACTGTCTGGCCAGTTGACTGATTGACCCTTTGGTTAATTGACTGTCTTGCTGGTTGACTGACTGGTTATACAGATGGCTTGTTGACTGGCTGACTGGCTGACCACATACCACTGCAGTCAAATCGCGTGAGCTGACCACCAGGCCGGAGCCGGAAGTCTTAAAATATTGTTAACCTTAAAGTCTTCCTCAGATCAATAGTCTCCAACACTCAGATCAATACAGTCTCCAACACTCAGATCAATACAATCTCCAACACTCAGATCAATACAGTCTCCAACACTCAGATCAATACAGTCTCCAACACTCAGATCAATACAGTCTCCAACACTCAGATCAATACAGTCTCCAACACTCAGATCAATACAACAACTATAGGCCAATATCAAACTTACCGTTGCTATCCAAAATCTTCGAGAAACTCGTTCACAAGAGATTATATTAGTTTATAACAATACAAAGCATACTCAAGCCCTGCCAATTTGGCTTCACAAAAATAAAAGCACAAACGATGCAATTGTAAAAATGCTAGACCTGCTTCACACAGTTCTCGAAAATAAGGAATATCCACTAGGACTTTTTATTGACCTAAGGAAAGCTTTTGACACAGTAGACCATGGCATCCTACTCCACAAACTTGACCATTATGGTATAAGAGGCCATGCACTTGCATATTTTAAATCTTACCTTACTAACCTCATCAACACGACCACTTGATACTGGAGTGCCACAGGGAAGTGTCCTTGGTCCCCTGCTCTTTCTCTTATACATCAAAAATCTTCCCAATGTATCACAACACCTGAAACCAATTCTCTTTGCTGACGACACGACTTATGTCATCTCCCACCCAAATCTTGCCACACTAAACACCATTGTTAATGAACAGCTACTAAAAATATCAACCTGGATGACAGCCAATAAACTTACACTTAACACTGATAAAACCTTCCTCATTACCTTTGTAACTTGTGAGTAACAGAGCAGGTGATGCACAATTAAACATTAAAATCGACAACACTTTTATTGCTAAACATAATGAGGGCAAATTCCCGAAATTCAGCACCCATATCCAACACATAACAAAAAAAAAACGTATCCAAAACTGTTGGGATCCTCTCTAAGATACGTTACTATGTACCACAATCAGCCCTACTCACACTATACTATTCACTCATCTATCTTTATCTCACATATGCCATTTGTGCTTGGGGATCAACAGCAATTACCCACCTAAAACCAATAATAACCCAACAAAAAGCCGCAGTAAGAATTATCACGCAATCCAATCCAAGGCAACACCTCCCCCCCCCCTTCCACTCTTTAAAGACCTAAACTTACTGTACAGAACATCCACACTTACTACTGTGCAACCTACATGTACAGAACCATAAATTCCAATATTTACCTGAACTAAAACACTTTCTTGATAGTTGTGACAGGACCCATAGGCACAACACCAGACACAAAAATCTCTATGACATTCCCCGTGTCCGGCTAAACCTATACAAAAACCTAATGTACATTAAAGGGCCTAAAATCTAGAACTCCCTGCCTGAAAACTCTAGCACTGCAGACACAATAAACACTTTCAATACCACCGTTCAGAAACATCTTATCTACCTGATGCACCCAGCTAACTACAAGAATACCACCTCTTCTCTTCCTTGTATCATGCATACATAAAAACAAACAAACTAGACTTACTCTCGATATCTGTGATTCCCCCAATATACACTTACACTCACCCAAATGACTGTAAACATAAAATTTCGAATATAGCTTTTTCCTAATAAATCTTAAGCTAGTCATAAGTTTGCATGAGATACTCCAATATAGGAGCTTCAATAGAAACTGTGTATCATGCCAAGACAAAACCATTCTCATTGCTAAAGTTATAAATTGTAATGCAGTCACCTAGTTCTAATATCAATATGTTCCATAACCTGTATCAATTTAGATTTAGATTTAGTATTAGCCTGCCCGAAATGCCTAGCCATGCTAAGGTATGATAGTGGTCCTCTTTGTAAGTAGTATTCTATAATATGTAATGTATTCTATAATATGTAAAAAATATCCCATATGTAAACCCCACATTGTAATCTTCACAGAGAAATAAATATTTGAATTTGAATACAGTTTCCAACACTCAGATCAATACAGTCTCCAACACTCAAACCAATACAGTCTCCAACACTCAGACCAATACAGTCCCCAACACTCAGATGAATACAGTCTCCAACACTCAGATCAATACAGTCTCCAACACTCAGGCCAATACAGTCTCCAACACTCAGACCAATACAGTCCCCAACACTCAGATCAATAGTCTCCAACACTCAGATCAATACAGTCTGCTCAGAGGCTCAGAGTGTCAGAGAATGGAAAAGGTACAGAAGGCATAGAACCCAAGTAAACAAAGAGATTAGTCGAAGAGCTAGAAATGAGTATGCACAGGTACGGAGGGAGGCCCAGAAACAGTACGAAAATGACATAGCATCGAAAGTCAAGTCTGACCCAAAAACTGATGTACCGTCACATCAGAAGGAAGACAACAGTCAAGGACCAGGTGATAAGGCTGAGGAGAGAAGATGGGGAACTCACAAGTAACGATCAAGAGGTATGTGAGGAGCTCAACTCGAGGTTTAAGGAAGTATTCACAGTGGAGGCACGAAGGCAGCTGGGTAGACAGGACGGTGTGCGTCACCAACAAGGGATGTATCAAGTGCTGGAGGGCATACATACAACTGAGGGGGAGGTGAAGCAGTTACTCAGTGACCTTGATACCTGAAAGGCGATGGGTCTGGACAATATCTCCCCGTGGGTCCTTCGGGAAGGAGCTGAGGTTCTGAGTGTGCCACTTACCATAATATTTAACACATCACTTGAAACTGGGCAGCTACCTGAGATATGGAAAAAGGCCAACGTAGTCCCCATCTTTAAAAAAGGAGACAGAAAAGAGGCACTAAACTATAGACCGGTGTCACTTACGTGTATAGTATGCAAAGTCTTCGAGAAAATCATCAGGAAAAGAATGGTGGAGCATCTGGAGCAGAACAGGATAATCAACGACAGACAGCACGGATTCAGGGAAGGCAAATCCTGTGTAACAAACCTCCTAGAGTTCTATGATAAAGTAACAGAGGTAAGGCAAGAGAGAGAAGGGTGCGTTGACTGCATTTTCCTGGACTGCAGGAAGGCCTTTAACACAGTTCCTCACATGAGATTAGTAAAGAAGTTGGAAGACCAAGCATGTATAACAGGAAGGGCACTGGAATGGATCAGGGAATACCTCACAAGGAGGCAACAACGGGTCATGGTGCGTGATGAGGTATCACAGTGGGCGCCGGTGACGAGTGGTGTACTGCAGGGGTCAGTCCTAGGACCAGTGCTATTTTTGGTATATGTGAATGACATGACGAATGGGATACTCAGAAGTGTCTCTGTTCGCAGATGATGTGAAATTAATGAGGAAAATCACATCGGATGAAGACCAAGCAGGACTTCAAAGAGACCTGAACAAGCTTGACATCTGGTCTAGCAACTGGCTTCTCGAATTTAACCCCACCAAATGCAAAGTCATGAGGATCGGAGAAGGGCAAAGAAGACCGCTGACACAGTACAGGCTAGGTGGACAAAGGCTACAAACCTCATCAAAGGAGAAAGATCTTGGGGTGAGTATAACGCCAATCACGTCTCTGGAAACACACATCAACCAGATAACCGAGGCAGCATATGGGCGACTGGCAAACCTAAGATTAGCGTTCCGTTACCTTAACAAGGAATCGTTCAAGACACTGTACACCGTGTACGTCAGGCCCATACTAGAGTATGCAGCACCAGTCTGGAACACACATCTGGTCAAGCACGTCAAGAAATTAGAGAAAGTGCAAAGGTTTGCGACAAGGCTAGTTCCACAGCTCAGGGGACTGCCTTATGAAGAAAGGTTGAGGGAAATAGGACTAACAACACTGGAGGACAGAAGGGTTAAAGGAGACATGATAACGACATACAAAATACTGCAGGGAATCGACAAGGTAGATAGTGACAGGATGTTCCAGAGAGGGAACACAGAAACAAGGGGACACAACTGGAAGCTGAAGACTCAGATGAGTCAAAGGGATGTTAGGAAGCATTTCTTCAGCCATAGAGTAGTTAGGAAGTGGAATAGTCTAGCGAACGATATAGTGGAGGCGGGAACCATACATAGTTTTAAGACAAGGTATGATAAAGCTCATGGAGCAGGGAGAGCAGAGACCCAGTAGCGTACAGCGAAGAGGCGGGGCCAGGAGCTGAGTCTCGACCCCTGCAACCACAATTAGGTGAGTACAATTACGTGAGTACAATTAGGTGAGTCTCCAACACTCAGATCAATAGAGACGTGATTTCCCTAGATTCCTTCTTTATCTTCTTCCTCTTGTTCTTGTTGTTATTGTTCTTGTTCTTCTATCATAGTTAGTAATGTCAGTATTCACATTTTCTGTAACTTGTTACAGAGAAAACGTAAATATATATTTAAGGATAACTTTGTATTTTTATTAACCCACGTGTAAGATAATAATAAGTAAGTAAGTTTATTCAGGTATACACAAATACAGTTACATAGATCATCATACATAGCAGCATATGTGTAGAATACCCAGGATAACCCAAAAAATTCTTATTTCCATTGACTTATTTCCATTGAGGTCCATTTAATACCTTAATATTATACACTATAGTAGATACTAGTTAGTATACTATAATTAAAAGGAATAAGGTAAAAAGAGTTATTTACATGTACATGTATGGTAACTAAAAAAATAAAAATCATTCTCCTCCCTTTCTGTCGCTACATTCATTAGGTACCTTTCTGTCGCTACATTCATTAGGTACCTTTCTGTCGCTACATTCATTAGGTACCTTTTGGTTCTCTTCTTGAACTGGCTGATGCTATGACTGGCTTTGACATGTGCAGGCAGTCTGTTCCATTCCTTTATTGCTGTACAATAAAAGGTGTTTGAAGCCTGGCCACTGACTGTGGGTACTACAAAGTTGTGTTCTCTCCCCCTAGTACTATGACTGCTTTGGTTCCCAGCCTTGACAAAATTGGCAGAAAGATATTCTGGACACTGTTTGTGAGCAATTTTATAAACTTGATTCAACTTAAGTTGTTTTACTCTGTCTTCAGTATTCAGCATATCTAATTGTTGTAATTCATCCAGGCCTACATGTTCTCTTGGGCCCAGGTCCAGGATGAATCTTATCATTTTGTTCTGGGTGATTTGCAGTTTATCTTTCAGTTTTTTTTGTCAAGGCAGAGTACCATGAAGAGCAAGCGTAGTCAATATGACATTGTATAAGGGCTAGACATAGGGTCCTGTGAGCCTCAGTAGGTAGACACTGTGCTTGTCTGTATAGGAACTTCAGTCTGGCATTCGCTTTCTTTACTACACTGTTCCCTATCAATTCTCCTGACATGCATGGGTCAAAGGGGATTCCCAGATATTTTACTGAGGAAACTGAGGTGATGGATTCCCCATTACATCGGACATTAAAATTATTTACCCTTCTCAGTTTATATTTCGTGCCAAAGAGTATGGCTTCTGTTTTCCCTAGATGTAACGATAGTTTGTGGTCTACTAACCATTTGCTGCAGGACTCCAGTTCCAGTGTTAATGTGGGGAATTGTGGGAGATAAGTCTATCTGGGACACCGCCACTAGCAATAAACAAACTCCCAGGGAGATGACCGACTCGTATAATTTTACCGCAGTCATTCCCTTTAAGGTATGTGAGAACTTTACCCACTCCTGGCCGCACCCAAGGGGTACCTTCAATATTCTCACGTTAGCCCACTGCACTCTGGACCAGTATAAATAAATCTGAGTAGATAATATTAATAATTATGGTATGATCAAATTTTAAGTGGACTGTATAGGTTATGGGCGACTGATCAAGTAGAAAGAAAGGTAGCGAACACACAATTAAGTTAACATGACCATCACTCACCTAATTAACAGCATCATAGCGGTGCATGGTAGATCGTTGACCTAGCTAAAGTACATCTACTGTGCGTAACAATATTATTGGCCAATAACAAAGACGACAGATGAGTACTTAGCTTTAGATGAGGGAGTCGCTTCGTTGTTGACGTCCTCCTGCGATCTGGTTCGATCGCGATGGTAAGAGTTGTCCCGTCGAGTCAAAGAAGGTTAATTTCCGTGAACTCTTATACGCCCACGAGACCGGGCGTTAGTTAACATGTGGTTGGTCGGGGTAGCGATTCAGATCCTCTCACTATTCCGACCTTATTACTGTTTATACGTATAACTTTACACACTACGTATATCCTGGCTTAATGCCCCACTAGTTTATACACATTCACCGTCTCGATACTTGGATTTCGAGTAGATAACTTGCGATATGTTAGTTCATCTCCTCCGCATCCAACATGGCAGTCGGGATACGGCGTACCCACGCTAGACCCGCCCGGTACAATCACCCCCTGATTATTTACAACTTGGTTTCACTATATTCACCATTTCACAAAGTTCCTCGAACATATTTCAGTCTCTTCTAAGACGAAAGGCCCCCAGCATCAGGGGTTACGACTTTATCCTGTCGTATGGTCGCTTCACTGAGTTCAAATAGGCCTATGCGGACATACCATGCCGGTGCCATTTGTTATTTCCACAATTACTGCCCTATTACTGGACCTCCTGGACCGATTGACCCCCTTTATATTCACCGCGTCACTGGATACTCCTCCACATTACGAAAGGAGGTAATTAAGCCCGGTTTGGCGGCCGGAATCTCCAAATTCGGCAGGCCATCCCATCACCTGAATTCCGGTGTGTAGGCTGGGGTTCCACTGACCACTCCCCTCTCTGCCCAGCCTCTCCCGCTTCCTCCCGCTGGTATGATGGTTCTCTATTACATACCCCCATGAACGTTTAAGCTACCAGCGGTACATTAAGGATATCTGTTCATATTGGAAAGTTTATCAATTACAACTTTCGGAAAATACCAATATTTTCCACAGTTAATACATTAGCTATATCTTGTGGGTCTTTACCTGACACTAACAGAGCACTGTCATAATAATAATAATAATAATAATAATAATAATAATAATAATAATAATAATAATAATAATAATAATAATAATAATAATAATAATAAAGAGGGAGGGGGTAAAGGAAGTTTTGTGTGCGAGGGGCTTGGACTTCCAGCAAGCATGTGTGAGCGTATTTGATAGGAGTGAATGGAGACAAATGGTTTTTAATACTTGACGTGCTGTTGGAGTGTGAGCAAAGTAACATTTATGAATGTATTCAGTGAAACCGGCAGGCCGGACTTGAGTCCTGGAGATGGGAAGTACAGTGTCTGCACTCTGAAGGAGGGGTGTTAATGTTGCAGTTTTATAACTGTAGTGTAAAGCACACCTCTGGCAAGACAATGATGGAGTGAATGATGATGAAAGTTTTTCTTTTTCGGGCCACCCTGCCTTGGTGGGAATCGGCCGATATGTTAATAATAAAAAAATAATAATAACAATAATAATAATAATAATATCTTTATTTCTACCAGTACATGTACAAGGTATACAGACCATAGCTGCCATTAATGACATACTACTATATAGAAAGACCCTTGTTATGCTGAGAATTTCCCGCAAATTAGGTCAGTTTTGTCCCAGGATGCCACCCACACCAGTCCACTAACACCCAGGATGCGACCCACACCAGTCCACTAATACCCAGGATGCGACCCACACCAGTCCACTAACACCCAGGATGCGACCCACACCAGTCCACTGACACCCAGGATGCCACCCACACCAGTCCACTAACACCCAGGTACCCATTTTACTGATGGGTGAACATGGACAGCAGTTGTAAGGAAACACGCCCACCCTTGCCGAGAATCGAACCCGGACGCTCACCGTGTAAAGCGAGAGCATTACCTTCCAGGCCACGGGCCACCCTGAGCTGAGTGCGCTACCAGTCGAGCTACAAGACACCTTAAATACTGTAGTTATACTGACCCACAAACTGCGTATGTAAATTGCTTTGACAAATAAATTTTGGAATCCAGTTCCATTATTGGTAATGTTATGGGGCTTCGTGGCTCACAAGTCTGGGACCTAGTTTAGTTTCCGGCACAAGTGGGAACGTTACCTGGAGTTTACCTGGAGAGAGTTCCGGGGGTCAACGCCCCCGCGGCCCGGTCTGTGACCAGGCCTCATTGTGGATTAGGGCCTGATCAACCAGGCTGTTACTGCTGGCCGCACGCAATCCAACGAACGAACCACAGCCTGGCTGGTCAGGTACTGACTTTAGGTGCCTGTCCAGTGTCTGCTTGAAGGCAGCCAAGGGTCTATTGGTAATCCCCCTTATGTACGCTGGGAGGCAGTTGAACAGTCTTGAGCCCCTGACACTTATTGTGTTGTCTCTCAACGTGCTAGTGGCACCCCTGCTCTTCATTGGGGGGATGTTACATCATCTACCTGGAGTCTACCTGGAGAGAATTCCAGGGGTCAACGCCCCCGCGGCCCGGTCTGTGACCAGGCCTCCTGTTGGACCAGAGCCTGATCAACCAGGCTGCCGAGTCTTTTGCTTTCGTAGGGAGTGATCTTCGTGTACACGTTTGGTACTAATCCCTCTAGGATTTTCCAAGTGTATATAATAATGTATCTCTCCCGCCTGTGTTCTAGGGAGTACAGGTTTAGGAACTTCAAGCGTTCCCAGTAGTTGAGGTGGTTTATCGCAGTTATGCGTGCCGTGAAGGTTCTCTGCACATTTTCAAGGTCAGCAATTTCACCTGCCTTGAAAGGTGCAGTTAGTGTGCAGCAATATTCCAGCCTAGATAGAACAAGCGACCTGAAGAGTGTCATCATGGGCTTGGCATCCCTGGTTCTGAAGGTTCTCATTATCCATCCTGTCATTTTTCTAGCAGATGCGATTGCTACAATGTTATGGTTCTTGTTAGGTATATTCCTCTACACATGTTGCCCCTGTTCACCTAGAAGTAGGTACCTAAGTGTTAGTCACCTTAGACCTGCTGTCACTGCTCACCTAGCAGTAAGTAGATACCTGAGTGTTAGTGGACTGGTGTGGGTGGCATCCTGGGAGACAAGATTGAAGAACCACAATGGAAATAAGACAGACAGTCCTCGATGACGCACTGACTTTCTTTGGATATCCCGGATTGAAAATCCACACTGCTTCTTACCCGATCAGTTACATTCAGAAACATTGCGTTTAGTTAGTACCTGATTGGGTGACCACCTTGAAGCACCAAATGCTACTATTAGAAACGATCTGGTAAACTACTTACTTACAGCACCATAAACACATTGGATGCAGGAACCATACATAGTTTTAAGACGAGGTATGATAAAGCTCATGGTACAGGGAGAGAGAGGATCTAGTAGCGATCAGTGAAGAGGCGGGGCCAGGAGCTGAGTCTCGACCCCTGCAACCACAATTAGGTGAGTACACCAACCCAAGAAGAGTGATAAGATAAGATTTCGTTCGGATTTTTAACCCCGGAGGGTTAGCCACCCAGGATAACCAAAGAAAGGCAGTGCGTTATCGAGGACTCTTATTTACATTGGGGTCCTCAATCTTGTCCCCCAGGATGCGACCCACACCAGTCCACTAACACCCAGGTACCTATTTGCTGCTAGGTGAACAGGACAACAGGTGTAAGGAAACGCGTCGAAATGTTTCCACCCCGCCTGGAATCGAACCCAGGCCCTCTGCATGTGAAGCGAGAGCTTTGCCATCCAGGCCACGGTTTTCTTCTTAGAGTTCTCAGTATATCTAACAATATTTTTCCTCAAGGAGACTGAAGACTGAGACACTGGAACTGGGACTCTTTATTACTGAAACATTTCGCCAGCCAGTGGTTTCTTCAGTGAATTACAGAGACGAATGGTGGGAGATACGGAAGAGTTTGAGGTAATCAGTCCCTCAACCTGGAGTTGACGTGATCAGTCTATCAGTCTTGAGAAAAGTGCCTGGTTGTGGTAGTATACTGGATATTAATAACACACGATCCATGATGCAAATATCATTCTATCAACAGTTTTACAGAGAAACGTTTCCTGGGTCGACGTTTCGCTCTGTGAAGAGCTTTACATCAAGACTTGATAAAGCTCTAGCGAGTTGATCTTAATGACTGTAAACAGTGAGTTATTTTTTATAGAGCATCAAACGACACTACTATAACAAGAATTCTCAGAAATAATTTCCTTAGACTGCCGACCGTCTTGGAGATTGTAGATACCATTGTAGATACCAATTTCCATAGATAATCCCTACCAAACTGTGTATAATAATTGTAATTTATACTATGTGTGATAACTATACTTATGTGTACCTGTGCTTAAATAAACTTAACTGGATAATGTAACCTGTATAGAACATGTTGACATAGACTTTAGCTTTGAATATATTGGCACTCTACCTTATTTGTTGGCACTGTTGTTGTGAGTACACTGGAGGCACAGGTGAGTTGTTGTGAGTACATTGGAGGCACAGGTGAGTTGTTGTGAGTACATTGGAGGCACAGGTGAGTTGTGAGTACACTGGAGGCACAGGTGAGTTGTGAGTACACTGGAGGCACAGGTGAGTTGTGAGTACACTGGAGGCACAGGTGAGTTGTGAGTACACTGGAGGCACAGGTGAGTTGTGAGTACTCTGGAGGCACAGGTGAGTTGTGAGTACACTGGAGGCACAGGTGAGTTGTGAGTACACTGGAGGCACAGGTGAGTTGTGAGTACACTGGAGGCACAGGTGAGTTGTGAGTACACTGGAGGCACAGGTGAGTTGTGAGTACACTGGAGGCACAGGTGAGTTGTGAGTACACTGGAGGCACAGGTGAGTTGTGAGTACACTGGAGGCACAGGTGAGGACGTGATTTATAGACTGACTGTGTGATTCCTCTGGAGAACAGGATTTCTCTGTTGCGAGATGATATACACTTTTGTCCACTTGGAGACAATTCTCTGGACTATACTTTAGTAAGTTTATTTAGGTACTTGTACACGTAAGTACAATTATCACACAGTAAGATATGTGTGAATTACCCAGGATAACCCAAAAAATGTCAGACAAAAGTGACCAATGTCCACTGGGGTATTTTAGTCTCCCACATATCACTGCTGTTCACTGGACACTAATTACAGGAAGTGTTTAAGACAGTGAGTGTCCAGGCACAGTCGCGGGAACCTTTCCTCGTCCTTTTAAAACACTGTTTCACTATGAAGAATATTTCTGTTTGCAGTTATAGGGGCACCACAACATACACCGTATTCTTTCCGCGTCTTCTTGTTTTGGTTTATAGAGCTACTAAGAGTTTACGCCGTACCGAGCCCTGCATTCCACTGATGTAAGGTGACTAACACCCAGGTACCTACTCACTGCTAGGTGAACAGGAGCCAACATTAAACATGCCTAACATTTCCAGTCTTGCCGAATCGAGCCCCGGTCTCAGTATGGGAGCTGAGGTCGCTACCAACCAGCTCACGAGACATATTTCAAAATAGTACAAACAAAAATAAACGACTTAAAAGTTCCCAGCCAACAATCCCAAACATTTCCTTCAGAACTTCAGGTTTAGCTTCAGCAAAAAGCGATGATGTTGCGCCTACTGAAGTATAATGAAGCATATCTCCACACTTCCCTAAGAGGTATACTTCTAGGAATAGCCATGTGTTATACCTGGGTATGCTGTGCCCGGGTATAACTTGAGCACAAATACTAAAACAGTCATTCTAATCAGAATTTATAATAAAAACAATGTTTCTGTACTGTAGTATACAGGTTATGTAGTTTACATAACCTGTATACTGCCACTAACATGCTGTATATTTGAGGTATATTAAGGAATATATATAAAGAAACAATCATTAAGGTGAATCAAGATCATCACAAATTTTCTGACACGAGCCATACCCGTGAAGAAGTCACGGGTATGGCTGGTGACGGTACGGTACAGGAAGATGGCTGACTAGGGGCCCTACGAGCCCCGTGAGGACGGGGAATGGGGCTAGGCCTGGGGACAGTTGGTCCCAGAAGATGAGGAGGTACTTGTACTTCCTCCCATGGCAGACATAGGTCTCAGACACTCCCAAGACAGGGAGCCAAGGCCTTGTCACCACCTGGAAAAAACCTGAGCCGAGAGAGTACCGGCGAATCAACAAGAAGGTACGGTACAACGGTACATCTTATACAATTCTAGGTGACATCAGTGACATACTAGTATTAATCAACAAGACTAAGATGACTTAGGGACCTGAGTCTTGCCACATCCAACAGGAGACTTTAAGATCTCGTCTCAGAGTGGAAATCATCGTATCCTAGTTACGTATTTCTTGTACCATAGAATAAACTTTTGTTCACAACCCAAAACAGGGAGCAAAACACAAGAACTGTGGGAAAAAATGCTTAGCTAGAAATTCAACTTGTTCATAGATTTCTGGGTAACAAGAATGAAAACGTGTGAGAAAAACCAGTCAATGAAGAAACTTTGGTGAAACGTTGAATGAAGAAGATTGTCCCACTGGCGAAACGTCTTAAAAAAACTTCCTTTTCTTTTGTTGATTTTAAGCCACATTTCTCCAAGCATGGAGCCTGTAGAGAGTTGTTTGAAGGTGGTACCCAGTACCATGGTTGCTGGAAGGTGTACCCAGTACCATGGTTGCTGGAAGGTGGTACCCAGTACCATGGTTGTTTGAAGGTGGTACCCAGTACCATGGTTGCTTGAAGGTGGTACCCAGTACCACGGTTGCTTGAAGGTGGTACCCAGTACCATGAAGAACTAGGGTGGACCAGGCAGCGGGGGCGTTGACCCCCGAAACACCCTCCAGGTGTACACTATATACACTTGCTCCTGGTTTTATTTAGACCAATTTTTGGATACATTAGTTAAGGTCTTGAAAACCCATAGGCTACATGAGGGTCATTGAGGCTCCATGTACACCACCAGTCAAGAATAGTGATTAATGTAAATTACCAGTGTATATACACTGAGAAACATGTACCTTTCAGTGTATATACTCCGAGAAATATGCTCCTCTCAGTAGGTAGATATGTTTGTCAGGAAGCATGGCAAGTGTTTCCTGACGCAGGTCTTAGTCACATGATGACCCACAGCTGGAGTAAGTCATCTGACAGAGGACTTCCGCTGGCTTTCCAGTCCCCCACTTTAAAAACAATGGTCATGATTATAACTATTAAAGTATATAGAGTATACTTCAGTTCAGTTCAGACTCTCAGGTAAGGACCCACTAGGGGCGAGGGGGAAGTGGGGACAGAAGAAGAATAGCCGGTGAGAGGAAGAGCTGAAGTAGAAGAGAAAGAGTCAGGACTAAACCCAACAGTCTAATTCTTAGAGTATACTCTCGATATATCAGAGGAAATAAGAGAAAGCGATGATGACTGACTACATTACATGTTTAATTCAAGAGGGATACAAAGACCATAACAGAAAATGCAGTTTATTTGTTTATACTAGTGAACACAAATTTCAATGCTGATATTCCTTTGTAGCACTGACAGTGTGTTACAGTGCAGCACTTAGTGTTACAGTGTAATACTGACAGTGTGGTACAGTGTAACACTGTTTTACACTAACACTTACGGTGTGGGACAGTGCAGCACTGTTTTACACTGTAACACTTAGTGTGGTACAGTGTAACACAGTGGGGTACAGTGTAACAGTGTGGTACAGCGTAACACTCACAGTGTGGCACAGTGTAGCACTGTAAGTGTTACACTGTGCCACACTAAGTGTTACAGTGTAAAAGAGTCTTGCTCTGTCCCACACTGTAAGTGTTAGTGTAAAACAGTGTTACACTGTAACAGATGGTACAGTGTAACACTCACAGTGTGGTACAGAATAGAAGTTACAGTATGGTACAGTGTAACGCTTACAGTGTGGTACAGTGAAGCACTTAGTGTGATATAGTGTAGCACCTACAGTATGGTACAGTGTAACACAGTGTGGTAGTGTAACACAGTGTGGTAGTGTAACACAGTGTGGTACAGTGTAACAGTGTGATACAATGTAACACAGTGTGGTACAGTGTAACACTGTGGTACAGTGTAACACTGGTACAGTGTAACACAGTGTGGTACAGTGTAACACAGTGTGGTACAGTGTAACACAGTGTGGTACAGTGTAACACAGTGTGGTACAGTGTAACAGTGTGGTACAGTGTAACACAGTGTGGTACAGTGTAACACAGTGTGATACAGTGTAACACAGTATGGTACAGTGTAACAGTGTGGTACAGTGTAACACAGTGTGGTACAGTGTCATTCAATGCTCCTCTGATATAACTAAGGATGTCATTACATTTACTTCAATAATTATAATTACATTCAGTGTAATTCACTCATCATCATTCTAACAAATCTTTGATGAGTTGTAAATATAGAAACCTAACTTATAATATAATGTAAAGTTTACTAAAATAATGTGGCTAATGTTGTTCCTTAATTTTAATGTTTGGAGAGAAATTTGGAACACATGTTTAGATTTGGTTTCAGAAATGATCAACCAGGCTGTGATGGATATGTGGGTCACCAGACCGCCAGAATCAGCAGCTTGGTTGACCAGACAAGTCCAGTCCAGGACCACCACCATCAACAAGAGATTGGTCCAGGACTGTAGTTTACCTGGAGAGAGTTCCAGGGGTCAACGCCCCCGCGGCCCGGTCTGTGACCAGGCCTCATGGTGGATCAGGGCCTGATCAACCAGGCTGTTACTGCTGGCCGCACATAGTCCAACGTATGAACCACAGCCTGGCTGGTCAGGTACCGACTTTAGGTGCCTGTCCAGTGCCTGCTTCAAGACAACCAGCAACAACAACCTGGTTAACCAGACAAGCCTCGTCTAGGACCACCAGCAACAACAACCTGGTTGATCAGACAAGCCTTGTCCTAGACTGCCTATGATGCCTGAAAAACTCCTGAAACAGCTCCAAGCTATGTCACATATATCTTTGCAATTGTACTTGACCTTCAAAGTCCATTAATCATAATAAAAACAACAACTATAAAATTATTATTTTAGCACATTTGGAGCCAGAATATACAGACCAACTGACAGGGACGGGACAAGAGAGGTGGTAGTAGTAGTGGTAAGGCAGGTAGGGGTAGTAGTAGTTGTAGTAGTAGTGGAAGTAGAAGTAGTAGTAGTAATAGTAATAGCAGTAGTATAAAAACAATAGGCAGGAGGCTGGCAGAAAGCAAGCCATGATGAGGGTGCTGGCTGAGTGCCATTACCACCTACTAGCACAGTAACACCTGCAGGAGGGTGCTGGCTGAGTGCCATTACCACCTACTAGCACAGTAACACCTGCAGGAGGGTGTTGGCTGAGTGCCATTACCACTTACTAACACAGTAACACCTGCAGGAGGGTGTTGGCTGAGTGCCATTACCACTTACTAACACAGTAACACCTGCAGGAGGGTGTTGGCTGAGTGCCATTACCACTTACTAACACAGTAACACCTGCAGGAGGGTGTTGGCTGAGTGCCATTACCACCTACTAACACAGTAACACCTGCAGGAGGGTGTTGGCTGAGTGCCATTACCACCTACTAACACAGTAATACCTGCAGACTTATTGGTTCATATTTTTCTCGCAGATGAAGCGGTGAGCGTTCGTACAGTGCGCATCCCAGTACCTGATTCAAACATGTATGAAAATATACATAAAACTTTATAAGATGCTTTAAGAGATTTTGTCTGATTGCTTTTGCATTCATTAATATATTTCAAATATAACGATAAGATAAATTAAGAAGAGTTTATAACATTATATTGACAACACTGTGACTAGCCAAGGATTCGAACCCATGCTGCTTTGGCCCGCCTCATGTTGAGCAAAAACCCATGACGCAATCATGGGTTTTGGCTCTCCATGAGGTGGGCCAAAGCAGCATGGGTTCGAATCCTTGGCTAGTGGCAGTTTCCACGTGACTTCTAGGGGTTTAACCCTTCCCCTTGGACACAGTATAATACGTTACTCACTTTTTTGTGTTGGAACAGAAGTAAGCGCATTGGTCACCAGAGGTCGAGGGGCTTCTGCCCCACCACTTAGGTTCCATGGGCTTTCCTGACGGGGTCCAGACCCAGCGTCCAGACTGTACCCTTCCTGATATCCAGTACTTTCCAGGATCTGCCCAAAAATATCGTATTAAATCTCAGGGAATCGCCATGTAGAATCACAGTTAGTCATTATAAATAATCTCTGGAAAATCAAACACGAGTGTAGTGTAATGTGATCTTTTATTGACAACGTATCGCCCACACAGTGGGCTTTATCAAGTCACAAATAGATTTCCCTGAACAAAGAGTACATGTTGCTCAGGTAGATCTGTTTGTGACTTGATAAAGCTCACTGTGTGGGCGAAACGTTGTCAATAAAAGATCACATTAAAGTGCATCTGTGTTCGATTCGTCCGTTGTGTCGTTATTTTATTCCTTCTATCAAATAATCTGGGACAAAATAAGATTCAGACGACTTTTTTGTATTAGGGGAAACGTTTCGCCATGAGTGGCGAAAATATATTTTTTATATAGAAACGTTTCATTTTTTCATCAAAAAATTAAGCCATCAAGATGAAGAATCAGTCCCATTTCCATGATATAAAAATATTTCTCATTATCTAACAATTCTAGGAATTTGAGTAAAATATATTTCGGCAGGCAGTGACTTCATCAGTCCAGTACAGAGAATAGTGGAGAAGAGAAGGAGATTGAGGTAATCAGTCCCTTAGCCTGGAGTAGATTTGTTCATTTCATCACTCTTGAACACATCGATTCCAGGCTGAGGGACTGATTACCTCAATCTCCTTCTGATCTCCACTATTCTTCTTTGTATTGGACTGACGAAGCCACTGTCTAATTTATCAACTTGACGCTTCACTGAACCATTTATCTACATAACTGAGTCTCCAGAGAACAAGTTAACTAACTACTGGTGTTGATGTATTCCAGAAGTCCATCATATTGATCCTCGGTGATGACGGAGGCGAGTTCAGCATCTTCTTGTTGGCACTTTTCCATGGCACCTTCCCAACTCTCCTCACTATAGATAAACAAGTAGCATTTCCCGGCAATCTTAGTGAACCCGGATTTACAACCTGTCACAACATAGGGAGATTAGAAAATAAATTTGGAGCATTAGTGCGAGCCAGAAAGTACTCGTAATAGAAGCTAAAACTTTGGAGAGTTTGAAAAAGGGATTAAGAACGTAAGACACAAATAACCCGCACGTAGGAGCTTACGACGACGTTTCGGTCCGACTTGGACCATTTGCAAAGTCACACTGACAGAAAGGAGAGGAGGGAGTATATATAGACCAGCTGGCGGGATCGGGACAATAGTGGCGAGAGTAGTAGTAGTAGTAGTAGTGGTAGTAGTAGTAGTAGTAGTAGTAGTAGTAGTGGTAGTAGTAGTAGAGGTAAGGCAGGTAGTGGAAGTATTAGTAGAAGTAGTGGCAGTGTAAAGTAGAGAGGAAGTGGTGGTGGTTGGGTCAGTCAAAGGGCAAGAAAGTGGAGCTCTGCAGGAGAGATAAGGGTCCACAAGGGGTAAGACCAAAAACACAGGAAGAGGGGGGGGGGGGACAGGAAACCCAAAGCAAGAAAAAGGAAAAATAGGAAAGAAGAATAGGTAGAAGGAGGAGAAAAACTGAATCAGGTTAAGTCACGTGTGTTCTGAAGTTTGTAGCAGTTGACAATGTAATGAGGAAAGCATCAACAGAGACAAAGCCAAGACTAAGATTCATACAGGGAAAGTTGTGTATAAGGGAGGATTCAATCAGACGGCGACTGTGAAAGGTAGTAGGATAGACAGTTTTAGCAGAAGACCAATCAATAGGATGACTGTGATCTCTGACAACACCCAGGTGTTGCCTGGGTGTTGTCTGGGTGTTGTTGGTGTCGGCAAGACTAACTGTGCTCCCTGAGTCTGTCAGAAAGAGGACAGGAGGAGCAAGAAACAGAGTAGACACCAGGAGCATCTATAGAGGGAGGGGAGGTATGAACTAGATTAGTGCGAAGAGTGTTAGTCTGGCTAAAAGTAAGTTTGATATCTAAGGAACGGAGAGAGTTGTTGAGATTAGAGAGACTGGAAATACAGGGAAGGCAGAGAATAGGAGAGTTCCCAAGAGTAGAGAGTTTGGGAGAGAAGGAAGTCCGTTTAGCACGTGAGAAGGCAAAGTCTATGCAATGGGAAGGGTAGCCAAGACGAGAGGATGAATTACGAACAGTGGAAATTTTCGATTCATGGAACTAAGGGTCACAAATGCAGAGAACACTTCTCTGACTTCTCACGAGCTAAACTGACTTTCTTCTCTCCCAAAGGCTCGGTTTGATTAGTTCCTGAGTTATTGAAGCTAATTCTTGGGTGACTTTGGGAAAAGGCTGGACAAACAGGTGTGTGGGAAGGAGTGGTTTTGAAAAAGGCATGTCTTATATGGGCCAGTAGGCCTGCTGCAGTGTTCCTCCAATATGTTCTTTAGACTTGTGCTAAATAATTGAATAGAAAGTTAAATACAGATGGATAAGAACTGTGACACAGTTAAAAAGAGACTATGCCACATAGAGTAACATACATAAGAACATAAGAAAGGAGAAACACTGCAGCAGGCCTACTGGCCCATACTAGGCACGTTCTTCTCAAATCCAAACCCACTAAACAAAAAAATACAATATACAGCAGCATAAGACAATCACAAGAAAAATCGCCTTTAATAATAGATATTTAAAATAGAATTTCGTCCAGTTTATGAAATCTTACAAAACTGATCTTCGACTGAAATATTTCAATATAAGAAAAATATTACGAAATGGTCAATGGCAATAACATACTTGAAGAGTTATGTCTCCTGCCACAGCAGACGACAGCCACAGCGACGACCAGCACAGCAACAACCTTCATCCTGCTCCTCTGGCTGACGACTGACACAGTGGTCAGGACAACCCTGGTTTATATAGAGTCATAGACAGTGACATGGGTTGCCAAACCTCGCCTGTTCCAACATCCCACGTCAGGGGATGTATACACGCCCAGAGATGTTTATTCTTTATATCACCAATTTATTTTAGTTTGTGTGAGAGAAGATTTGTCAGTATTCAAAATTACTTTATCAGATCTGGAATCGTTGAAATCCAAGAGGTAACTGGAGAATGTGTCTTCAGATCGGGTTCAAACTTACAGCCCTTGTGCGTTATTTGAGGAAGCAAGATTTATATTGTTGTTGGGCTGCGTGAGTCCCAGTTTGTCTGGGTGTTGCCTGGGTGTTGCCTGGGTGTTGCCTTGATGTTGTCTGGGTGTTACCTGGGTGTTGCCTGGATGTTGCCTGGGTGTTGCCTGGGTGTTGTGTGGGTGTTGTGTGGGTGTTGTCTGGGTGTTGCCTAGGTGTTACCTGGGTGTTGCCTGGGTGTTGTGTGGGTGTTGTGTGGGTGTTGTCTGGGTGTTGCCTGGGTGTTTCCTGGGTGTTGCCTGGGTGTTGCCTGGGTGTTGCCTGGGTGTTGCCTGGGTGTTGCCTGGGTGTTGTGTGGGTGTTGTGTGGGTGTTGTCTGGGTGTTGCCTGGGTGTTACCTGGGTGTTGCCTGGGTGTTGCCTGGGTGTTGCCTTGGTGTTGCCTTGGTGTTGCCTGGGTGTTGTGTGGGTGTTGTCTGGGTGTTGCCTGGGTGTTGCCTGGGTGTTGTGTGGGTGTTGTGTGGGTGTTGTCTGGGTGTTGCCTGGGTGTTGTCTGGGTGTTGCCTGGGTGTTGCCTGAGTGTTGTCTGGATGTTGCCTGAGTGTTGTCTGGATGTTGCCTGAGTGTTGTCTGGATGTTGTCTGGGTGTTGTCTAGGTGTTGTCTGGGTGTTGTCTGGGTGTTGCCTGAGTGTTGTCTGAGTGTTGCCTGGGTGTTGCCTGGGTGTTGTCTGGGTGTTGCCTGGGTGTTGCCTGGGTGTTGCCTGGGTGTTGCCTGGGTGTTGTCTGGGTGTTGCCTGGGTGTTGTCTGGGTGTTTCTGGGTGTTGCCTGGGTGTTGTCTGGGTGTTGCCTGGGTGTTGTCTGGGTGTTGCCTGGGTGTTGTCTGGGTGTTGCCTGGGTGTTGCCTGGATGCTGTCTGGGAGTTGCCTGGGTGTTGCCTGGGTGTTGTCTGGGTGTTGCCTGGGTGTTGTCTGGGTGTTGCCTGGGTGTTGCCTGGATGTTGTCTGGGTGTTACCTGGGTGTTGCCTGGATATTGTCTGGGTGTTATCTGGGTGTTGTCTGGGTGTTGTCTGGGTGTTACCTGGGTGTTGTCTGGGTGTTGTCTGGGTGTTGTCTGGGTGTTGTCTGGGTGTTGTCTGGGTGTTGTCTGGGTGTTGTCTGGGTGTTGCCTGGGTGTTGCCTGGGTGTTACCTGGGTGTTACCTGGGTGTTGCCTGGGTGTTGCCTGGGTGTTGTCTGGGTGTTGCCTGGGTGTTGTCTGGGTGTTGTCTGGGTGTTGCCTGGGTGTTACCTGGGTGTTGTCTGGGTGTTGCCTGGGTGTTGTCTGGGTGTTGCCTGGGTGTTGCCTGGGTGTTGTCTGGGTGTTTCCTGGGTGTTGTCTGGGTGTTGCCTGGGTGTTGTCTGGGTGTTGCCTGGGTGTTGTCTGGGTGTTGCCTGGGTGTTGCCTGGATGTTGTCTGGGAGTTGCCTGGGTGTTGCCTGGGTGTTGCCTGGGTGTTGTCTGTGTGTTGCCTGGGTGTTGTCTGGGTGTTGCCTGGGTGTTGCCTGGATGTTGTCTGGGTGTTACCTGGGTGTTGCCTGGGTGTTGTCTGGGTGTTGTCTGGGTGTTGTCTGGGTGTTGTCTGGGTGTTACCTGGGTGTTGTCTGGGTGTTGTCTGGGTGTTGTCTGGGTGTTGTCTGGGTGTTGTCTGGGTGTTGCCTGGGTGTTGCCTGGGTGTTACCTGGGTGTTACCTGGGTGTTACCTGGGTGTTGCCTGGGTGTTACCTGGGTGTTACCTGGGTGTTACCTGGGTGTTGCCTGGGTGTTGCCTGGGTGTTGTCTGGGTGTTGCCTGGGTGTTGTCTGGGTGTTGTCTGGGTGTTGCCTGGGTGTTGCCTGGGTGTTGCCTGGGTGTTGCCTGGGTGTTGACTGGGTGTTGCCTGGGTGTTGTGTGGGAGTGTCCAAGCAAGATTGACATTTTTCATTAAAGAATGATTCATCTTATCGGCTTCAAACTAACCTTTTCCTTAAATGAGTTCTGAGAGCTTATTTTACTTCCAGAGCCCGGCTATGGACCAGGCTCGTCTGGCGCTAGCCTGGTCAACCAGATTGTTGCTGCTGGTTTCCCACTAACTCATACTCATCACAGCCTGATTGATCCAGCACCCGGTGAAAATATGCAAAGGGCTGGGGTTATGCAACACGGGGATCACCGGTACCAAAATAGATTCGTTATATTTCCTATAACCATATTTGGTCTTTAACGAAACTCTGTGCTGCAATATCTGGTCACGTGTTAGCGCATCCTGAAGATTGCGCTATAAGGAAAACTGTCCCGTGATAACACTATCGTGAAACTGCGTATGTTTTGTGAAAACTGGCGAGGGATTCTAGGATAGTACATAGTTACTGCTCTTGTTGAGTTAGCTAATAGTTTTAACCCTCCTATAATAGCCTAGGTAAATTCTGGATAAAAAAAGTCGATAATAATAATAATAATAATAATAATAATAATAATAATAATAATAATAATAATAATAATAATAATAATAATAATAATAATAATAATAATATCTTTATTTCTACCAGTACATGTACAAGGTATACAGACCATAGCTGACATCAATGACATACTACTATATAGAAAGCCCTTGTTATGCTGAGTATTTCCCTCAACTTAGGTTAATTTTGTCCCCCAGGATGCCCCTCACATTAGTCTGCTAACACCAAGGTACCTACTTGCTGCTAGATGGCAGGGGAAGCAGGTGTAAGGAAACACGCCCAATATTTCCACCCGTACCGGGGATCGAAGTACGCTAGCTCGATCCCTAGCGCACTCAGCTCACACATTGAGGTCCAGGGTTCGAATCCCCGCTACGGCTGGAAAACATTAGGACGTGTTTCCATAAGACACCTGCTGTTCCTGTTCACCTATCAGTATAAAATAGGTACCTGGGTGTTAGTGGACTGGTGTAGGTGGCATCCTGGGTGTTAGTGGACTGGTGTGGGTGGCATCCTGGGTGTTAGTGGACTGGTGTGGGTGGCATCCTGGGTGTTAGTGGACTGGTGTGGGTGGCATCCTGGGTGTTAGTGGACTGGTGTGGGTCGCATCCAGGGACAAAACTGACCTAATTTGCGGGAAATGCTCAGCATAACAAGGGGTTTTCTATATAGTAGTATGTCATTGATGTCAACTATGGTCTGTATACCTTGTACATGTACTGGTAGAAATAAAGATATTATTATTGTTGTTGTTGTTGTTGTTGTTGTTGTTGTTGTTGTTGTTATTATTATTATTATTATTATTATTTGCAACAGTTGGGTATCTTTATTTGTGAAGACGTTTCGCCTGGTTAGGAGACGTCTTCAGTCCTATTCAGGCGAAACGTTAGGGCAGTAAAGATCCCCAAGTCCTGAACATGTGTCTTATTAATCATCCGGTCGGTATTCTGTACAAGAAATAATGGGATGGAGTGAATGATGGTGAAAGTTTTTTTTTTATGGCCACGATGCCTTGGTGGAAAACGGCCGATGTCTTTATAAAATAAAAAATAACATTAGAAACCTTACCAGTCGCTGTATCCGAAATACATCTGCCAATACACCATTCCTTTTACCAGAAGAACATAAGAAGGAACACTGCAGCAGGCCTACTGGCCCATGCGAGGCAAGTCCAATTCTTCTACCGGCTTAAGCCAATGCCTTAACCTAGTCAGGTCAGGTCACATTCACTTAAGAAAGGAGAACGACATCTGACCTAGTAGCACAAGCTAGTCAGGTCCAACTCACACCCACCCACACCCACTCATGTATTTATCCAACCTATTTTTCAAACTACACAACGTTTTAGCTTCTATAACGGTACTCGGGAGTTAGGTCCACTCAGATACAGTAAACTCTACGTAAAGTAAACTGACTGTCACCTCAAGACAACCTCAACATAAACAACAAATAACAACATTATGTGTGAGCTTGATAAAGCTCCTGGAGAGCGAAACATCGCCACAATAAAATGTCCCATTAGTTGCTCTGAAGTCCATTTACTTAACATATTGTCGTTAATTCTACCTTTGTTACTAAGGAAATTAAAATCGAACATAAGAAAGCAAGGTGGTGAGAGTAAACAAAAATCTAGTCACTGAAGGATTGGATATTAGATTGGAGTGAAGGTGTATTGAGGAAGTGGATGTGAGTGATGTTGACGGAGGACGGGTCTATGAACAATGAGATGGACCATAGAAATGATCATTAGAAATAGGTAGAGGGGGTAAGAACTTTACCAATGGGAGGAATAAAAAGGAGTGAATCAGAGTATAGACATATCAGCATTGATGTGGGTGAAGGATGGGTTTTAAACGTTGCAGCGAGGAGGAGGAGGGAGAGAGTGGAGACAGTATGTTTGAGGGCAAGGTGTGTGTGTGTATTTTAAGCAGATAAATCGGAGATTGGAGATTAGAAGGTGTGAGGTTACCATGTCATTCACAGGGTTGATTAGGGATTGTTGGTGAGGTTAGAGCATTTAAAAAGGTTAACTAAGTGCATAAATCTGTAAAGGAGGGAAGGCAGGGTAGGGAGGTTGTCTTAGAAAAGGTTGAAAGGAGGTCGTAAAGGAGATTTTAAGTGGTAAGGGATTGAACATCCACCAGGATAGTGTGACCACGATAGACCAGAGTGGAGACAAGTGATTTTTATAACTTGACGTGCTGTTGGAGTGTGAGCAAGGTAACGTTTATGAAGGGATTCAGAGAAACTAGTTAGCCAGACTTGAGTCCTGGCAGTGGGAAACACAATGCCTGCACTAGGAAGGGGTGGAGATGTGTTGCACTAAAGGTTACGGACACATAACCAAGCCTTGCCAACACAGTTATTCTCGCAAGAGGACGTACCATCCTGTCTTAAACTTACTATCTCTGAGGGAGAAACTCCTTCATAAAATACCGATAACATGTTAGCAGGGATAAGGACACATTAACAGGATATGCCACGATAACACTTATATATATATATATATATATATATATATATATATATATATATATATATATATATATCCCGTATCACAAGCCTGTATAAGGCAGCTTCCATACATCTTCTCCTGATCCTCTTACCTTCAAGTAGGCTGAGGTAGCCTGTGTCCCAGACTGTAAGATACAGGTCATTGTAGTTATGTATCACAGTTATGTAGAACAGTAAGCTTGACCAAGACAGTAGAGCAGTCAGCTTGACCAAGACAGTAGAACAGTAAGCTTGACCAAGACAGTAGAACAGTAAGCTTGACCAAGACAGTAGAAGAGTAAGCTTGACCAAGACAGTAGAACAGTAAGCTCGACCAAGACAGTAGAACAGTAAGCTTGACCAAGACAGTAGAACAGTAAGCTTGACCAAGACAGTAGAGCAGTCAGCTTGACCAAGACAGTAGAACAGTAAGCTTGACCAAGACAGTAGCAGACAGCTCAAGACAGTAGAACAGTGCTTGACCAAGACAGTAGAGCAGTAAGCTCGACCAAGACAGTAGAACAGTAAGCTTGACCAAGACAGTAGAACAGTAAGCTTGACCAAGACAGTAGAACAGTAAGATTGACCAAGACAGTAGAACAGTAAGATTGACCAAGACAGTAGAGCAGTAAGCTTGACCAAGACAGTAGAACAGTAAGCTTGACCAAGACAGTAGAGCAGTAAAATTGACCAAGACAGTAGAACAGTAAGCTTGACGAAGACAGTAGAACAGTAAGCTTGACCAAGACAGTAGAGCAGTAAGCTTGACCAAGACAGTAGAGCAGTAAGATTGACCAAGACAGTAGAACAGTAAGCTTGACCAAGACAGTAGAACAGTAAGCTTGACCAAGACAGTAGAGCAGTAAGCTTGACCAAGACAGTAGAGCAGTAAGCTTGACCAAGACAGTAGAGCAGTCAGCTTGACCAAGACAGCAGAGCAGTCAGCTTGACCAAGACAGCAGAGCAGTCAGCTTGACCAAGACAGCAGAGCAGTCAGCTTGACCAAGACAGTAGAGCAGTAAGCTTGACCAAGACAGTAGAGCAGTCAGCTTGACCAAGACAGTAGAGCAGTAAGCTTGACCATGACAGCAGAGCAGTCAGCTTGACCAAGACAGTAGAGCAGTCAGCTTGACCAAGACAGTAGAGCAGTAAGCTTGACCAAGACAGTAGAGCAGTCAGCTTGACCAAGACAGTAGAGCAGTAAGCTTGACCAAGACAGTAGAGCAGTAAGCTTGACCAAGACAGTAGAGCAGTAAGCTTGACCAAGACAGTAGAGCAGTAAGCTTGACCAAGACAGTAGAGCAGTAAGCTTGACCAAGACAGTAGAGCAGTAAGCTTGACCAAGACAGTAGAACAGTAAGCTTGACCAAGACAGCAGAGCAGTCAGCTTGACCAAGACAGTAGAGCAGTAAGCTTGACCAAGACAGTAGAACAGTAAGCATGACCAAGACAGTAGAACAGTAAGCTTGACCAAGACAGTAGAGCAGTAAGCATGACCAAGACAGTAGAACAGTAAGATTGACCAAGACAGTAGAACAGTAAGCTTGACCAAGACAGTAGAGCAGTAAGCTCGACCAAGACAGTAGAACAGTAAGCTTGACCAAGACAGTAGAGCAGTAAGCTCGACCAAGACAGTAGAACAGTAAGACCAAGACAGTAGAACAGTAAGCTTGACCAAGACAGTAGAGCAGTAAGCTTGACCAAGACAGTAGAACAGTAAGCTTGACCAAGACAGTAGAACAGTAAGCTTGACCAAGACAGTAGAGCAGTAAGCTTGACCAAGACAGTAGAACAGTAAGCTCGACCAAGACAGTAGAACAGTAAGCTTGACCAAGACAGTAGAGCAGTAAGCTCGACCAAGACAGTAGAACAGTAAGCTTGACCAAGACAGTAGAGCAGTAAGCTTGACCAAGACAGTAGAACAGTAAGCTTGACCAAGACAGTAGAGCAGTAAAATTGACCAAGACAGTAGAACAGTAAGCTTGACGAAGACAGTAGAACAGTAAGCTTGACCAAGACAGTAGAGCAGTAAGCTTGACCAAGACAGTAGTGCAGTAAGATTGACCAAGACAGTAGAGCAGTAAGCTTGACCAAGACAGTAGAACAGTAAGCTTGACCAAGACAGTAGAACAGTAAGCTTGACCAAGACAGTAGAGCAGTAAGATTGACCAAGACAGTATAGCAGTAAGCTTGACCAAGACAGTAGAACAGTAAGCTTGACCAAGACAGTAGAGCAGTAAGCTTGACCAAGACAGTAGAACAGTAAGCTTGACCAAGACAGTAGAGCAGTAAGCTTGACCAAGACAGTAGAACAGTAAGCTTGACCAAGACAGTAGAGCAGTAAGATTGACCAAGACAGTAGAACAGTAAGCTTGACGAAGACAGTAGAACAGTAAGCTTGACCAAGACAGTAGAACAGTAAGCTTGACCAATACAGTAGAACAGTAAACTTGATCAAGCCAGTAGAGCAGTAAGCTTGACCAAGACAGTGGAGCAGTCAGCTTGACCAAGACAGTAGAGCAGTCAACTTGACCAAGACAGTAGAGCAGTAAGCTTGACCAAGACAGTAGAGCAGTCAGCTTGACCAAGACAGTAGAACAGTCAGCTTGACCAAGAAAGTAGAGCAGTAAGCTTGACCAAGACAGTAAAGCAGTCAGCTTGACCAAGACAGTAGAGCAGTAAGCTTGACCAAGACAGTAGAGCAGTAAGCTTGACCAAGACAGTAGAGCAGAAAGCTTGACCAAGACAGTAGAGCAGTAAGCTTGACCATGACAGTAGAGCAGTCAGCTTGACCAAGACAGTAGAGCAGTCAGCTTGACCAAGACAGTAGAGCAGTAAGCTTGACCAAGACAGTAGAACAGTCAGCTTGACCAAGACAGTAGAGCAGTAAGCTTGACCAAGACAGTAGAGTAGTCAGCTTGACCAAGACAGCAGAGCAGTCAGCTTGACCAAGACAGTAGAGCAGTCAGCTTGACCAAGACAGTAGAGCAGTCAGCTTGACCAAGACAGTAGAGCAGTAAGCTTGACCAAGACAGTAGAGCAGTAAGCTTGACCAAGACAGCAGAGCAGTCAGCTTGATCAAGAGAGTAGAGCAGTCAGCTTGATCAAGACAGTAGAGTAGTCAGCTTGACCAAGACAGCAGAGCAGTAAGTTTGACCAAGACAGTAGAGTAGTCAGCTTGACCAAGACATTAGAGCAGTCAGCTTGACCAAGACAGTAGAGCAGTAAGTTTGACCAAGACAGTAGAGCAGTAAGTTGACCAAGACAGTAGAGCAGTCAGCTTGACCAAGACAGTAGAGCAGTAAGCTTGACCAAGACAGCAGAGCAGTCAGCTTGACCAAGATAGTAGAGCAGTAAGCTTGACCAAGACAGTAGAGCAGTAAGCTTGACCAAGACAGTAGAGCAGTAAGCTTGACCAAGACAGTAGAGCAGTAAGCTTGACCAAGACAGTAGAGCAGTCAGCTTGACCAAGACAGTAGAGCAGTAAGCTTGACCAAGACAGTAGAACAGTCAGCTTGACCAAGACAGTAGAGCAGAAAGCTTGACCAAGACAGTAGAGCAGTAAGCTTGACCAAGACAGTAGAGCAGTAAGGTTGACCAAGACAGTAGAGCAGTAAGCTTGACCAAGACAGTAGAGCAGTAAGCTTGACCAAGACAGTAGAGCAGTCAGCTTGACCAAGACAGCAGAGCAGTCAGCTTGACCAAGACAGCAGTGCAGTTAGCTTGACCAAGACAGCAGAGCAGTCAGCTTGACCAAAACAGTAGAGCAGTAAGCTTGACCAAGACAGTAGAGCAGTCAGCTTGACCAAGACAGTAGAGCAGTAAGCTTGACCAAGACAGCAGAGCAGTCAGCTTGACCAAGACAGTAGAGCAGTCAGCTTGACCAAGACAGTAGAGCAGTAAGCTTGACCAAGACAGTAGAGCAGTCAGCTTCACCAAGACAGTAGAGCAGTAAGCTTGACCAAGACAGTAGAGCAGTAAGCTTGACCAAGACAGTAGAGCAGTAAGCTTGACCAAGACAGTAGAGCAGTAAGCTTGACCAAGACAGTAGAACAGTAAGCTTGACCAAGACAGTAGAGCAGTAAGCTTGACCAAGACAGTAGAACAGTAAGCTTGACCAAGACAGTAGAGCAGTAAAATTGACCAAGACAGTAGAACAGTAAGCTTGACGAAGACAGTAGAACAGTAAGCTTGACCAAGACAGTAGAGCAGTAAGCTTGACCAAGACAGTAGAGCAGTAAGATTGACCAAGACAGTAGAGCAGTAAGCTTGACCAAGACAGTAGAGCAGTCAGCTTGACCAAGACAGTAGAACAGTCAGCTTGACCAAGAAAGTAGAGCAGTAAGCTTGACCAAGACAGTAAAGCAGTCAGCTTGACCAAGACAGTAGAGCAGTAAGCTTGACCAAGACAGTAGAGCAGTAAGCTTGACCAAGACAGTAGAGCAGAAAGCTTGACCAAGACAGTAGAGCAGTAAGCTTGACCATGACAGTAGAGCAGTCAGCTTGACCAAGACAGTAGAGCAGTAGCTTGACCAAGACAGTAGAGCAGTCAGCTTGACCAAGACAGTAGAACAGTCAGCTTGACCAAGACAGTAGAGCAGTAGCTTGACCAAGACAGTAGAGTAGTCAGCTTGACCAAGACAGCAGAGCAGTCAGCTTGACCAAGACAGTAGAGCAGTCAGCTTGACCAAGACAGTAGAGCAGTCAGCTTGACCAAGACAGTAGAGCAGTAAGCTTGACCAAGACAGTAGAGCAGTAAGCTTGACCAAGACAGCAGAGCAGTCAGCTTGATCAAGAGAGTAGAGCAGTCAGCTTGATCAAGACAGTATAGTAGTCAGCTTGACCAAGACAGCAGAGCAGTAAGTTTGACCAAGACAGTAGAGTAGTCAGCTTGACCAAGACAGTAGAGCAGTCAGCTTGACCAAGACAGTAGAGCAGTAAGTTTGACCAAGACAGTAGAGCAGTAAGCTTGACCAAGACAGTAGAGCAGTCAGCTTGACCAAGACAGTAGAGCAGTAAGCTTGACCAAGACAGCAGAGCAGTCAGCTTGACCAAGATAGTAGAGCAGTAAGCTTGACCAAGACAGTAGAGCAGTAAGCTTGACCAAGACAGTAGAGCAGTAAGCTTGACCAAGACAGTAGAGCAGTAAGCTTGACCAAGACAGTAGAGCAGTCAGCTTGACCAAGACAGTAGAGCAGTAAGCTTGACCAAGACAGTAGAACAGTCAGCTTGACCAAGACAGTAGAGCAGAAAGCTTGACCAAGACAGTAGAGCAGTAAGCTTGACCAAGACAGTAGAGCAGTAAGGTTGACCAAGACAGTAGAGCAGTAAGCTTGACCAAGACAGTAGAGCAGTAAGCTTGACCAAGACAGTAGAGCAGTAAGCTTGACCAAGACAGTAGAGCAGTAAGCTTGACCAAGACAGTAGAGCAGTCAGCTTGACCAAGACAGCAGAGCAGTCAGCTTGACCAAGACAGAGTGCAGTTAGCTTGACCAAGACAGCAGAGCAGTCAGCTTGACCAAGACAGTAGAGCAGTAAGCTTGACCAAGACATTAGAGCAGTCAGCTTGACCAAGACAGTAGAGCAGTAAGCTTGACCAAGACAGCAGAGCAGTCAGCTTGACCAAGACAGTAGAGCAGTCAGCTTGACCAAGACAGTTAGCAGTAGCTTGACCAAGACAGTAGAGCAGTCAGCTTCACCAAGACAGTAGAGCAGTGCTTGACCAAGACAGTAGAGCAGTAGCTTGACCAAGACAGTAGAGCAGTAAGCTTGACCAAGACAGTAGAGCAGTAAGCTTGACCAAGACAGTAGAGCAGTCAGCTTGACCAAGACAGTAGAGCAGTAAGCTTGACCAAGACAGTAGAGCAGTAAGCTTGACCAAGACAGTAGAGCAGTAAGCTTGACCAAGACAGCAGAGCAGTCAGCTTGACCAAGACAGTAGAGCAGTCAGCTTGACCAAGACAGTAGAGCAGTAAGCTTGACCAAGACAGTAGAGCAGTAAGCTTGACCAAGACAGTAGAGCAGTAAGCTTGACCAAGACAGTAGAGCAGTAAGCTTGACCAAGACAGTAGAGCAGTAAGCTTGACCAAGACAGTAGAGCAGTAAGCTTGACCAAGACAGCAGAGCAGTCAGCTTGACCAAGACAGTAGAGCAGTCAGCTTGACAAAGACAGTAGAGCAGTAAGCTTGACCAAGACAGTAGAGCAGTAAGCTTGACCAAGACAGTAGAGCAGTAAGCTTGACCAAGACAGTAGAGCAGTAAGCTTGACCAAGACAGTAGAGCAGTAAGCTTGACCAAGACAGTAGAGCAGTAAGCTTGACCAAGACAGCAGAGCAGTAAGATTGACCAAGACAGTAGAGCAGTCAGCTTGACCAAGACAGTAGAGCAGTAAGCTTGACCAAGACAGTAGAGCAGTAAGCTTGACAAAGACAGCAGAGCAGTAAGATTGACCAAGACAGTAGAGCAGTCAGCTTGACCAAGACAGCAGAGCAGTCAGCTTGACCAAGACAGCAGAGCAGTCAGCTTGACCAAGACAGTAGAGCAGTAAGCTTGACCAAGACAGTAGAGCAGTCAGCTTGACCAAAAAAGTAGAGCAGTAAGCTTGACCAAGACAGTAGAGCAGTAAGCTTGACCAAGACAGCAGAGCATTCAGCTTGACCAAGACAGAAGAGCAGTAAGCTTGACCAAGACAGCAGAGCAGTCAGCACTGTACACACTACAACACAGACTCATTACCAGTGTAATCATAATGACTTAACACAGGTTCCACTCCTTCCTTACCTTTCTCTTCTCGTTACTTGAGTTTGTGTTAGCTAAAGCTTTCTAACTTTCACTTGTTTGTTTACGTTTTAAAATCCACAGCACACGAAAATACACAAAATATACTTTTATCTTTAAGATAGAGATAAGTCACTTACTGGTATATACAAATATATATATATATATATATATATATATATATATATATATATATATATATATATATATATATATTTGTATATGTGTGTATGTGTGCAATAAATAATCACGAACGAGCGATAAGAGATGCAATATAACCACGGGGGAGAGTTGAATGATAGCTCTGGGCCTTTCGTGTTGCAATCAACACATCATCAGGAGTTTGCAATGTTGCTCAAAGAAGAGTAGGAGATCCAGGCCTATTCGTTCAAGTAGTTGTACTCACCTAGTTGTGGTTGCAGGGGTCGATTCACAGCTCCTGGCCCCACCTCTTCACTGGCTGCTACTCGGTCACTCTACCCGCTCCATGAGCTTTATCATACCTTTCCTTAAAGCTATGTATGGATCCTTCTGTGTGGGTGGGTGTGTGTGTGAGGTACTACATTCATGAGGGAAGTGCTAAATGCGTAGGGGCATAATAGCGCCCGGGCAAATTGAACTATCATGTTCAATACGTGGAAAAAATTATCCAAATTCCTTGGATCACAAGCCCTTACCAGTATCAAAACATCTTGATAATAATAATAATAATAATAATAATAATAATAATAATAATAATAATAATAATAATAATAATAATAATAATAATAATATTATTATTATTATTATTATAATAACAATAATAATAATAATAATAAAAAGTATATATGGTACTGATTTTGTTTTAACAAAAGAGGAAACACAGTCACCATCATTCACTCAATAACTGTGTTTATAAAACTCTGAACTGTAACATCCTCACCCATCCTTCAGAGTGCAGGTACTGTACTTCCCACCTCCAGGACTGTAACACCCTCACTCATCCTTCAGAGTACAGGTACTGTACTTCCCACCTCCAGGACTCTAACACCCTCACTCATCCTTCAGAGTACAGGTACTGTACTTCCCACCTCCAGGACTCTAACACCCTCACTCATCCTTCAGAGTACAGGTACTGTACTTCCCACCTCCAGGACTCTAACACCCTCACTCATCCTTCAGAGTGCAGGTACTGTACTTCCCACCTCCAGGACTCTAACACCCTCACTCATCCTTCAGAGTACAGGTACTGTACTTCCCACCTCCAGGACAGTAACATCCTCACTCATCCTTCAGAGTGTAGGCACTGTACTTCCCACCTCCAGGACTGTAACATCCTCACTCATCCTTCAGAGTGTAGGCACTGTACTTCCCACCTCCACGACTGTAACATCCTCACTCATCCTTCAGAGTGTAGGCACTGTACTACCCACCTCCAGGACTGTAACATCCTCACTCATCATTCAGAGTGCAGGCACTGTACTTCCCACCTCCAGGACTGTAACATCCTCACCCATCCTTCAGGGTGCAGGTACTGTACTACCCACCTCCAGGACTGTAACATCCTCACTCATCCTTCAGAGAGTAGGTACTGTACTTCCCACCTTCAGAGTGTAGGTACTGTACTTCCCACCTTCAGAGTATAGGTACTGTACTTCCCACCTTTACAGTGTAGGTACTGTACTTCCCACCTTCCAGGATCGGACTTCCAACATCCACTACTCATCCTTCAGAGTGTAGGTACTGTACTTCCCACGTCCAGGACTGTAACATCCTCACTCATCCTTCAGAGTGTAGGCACTGTACTTCCCACCTCCAGGACTGTAACATCCTCACTCATCCTTCAGAGTGTAGGCACTGTACTTCCCACCTCCAGGATCCAGGACTGTAACATCCTCACTCATCCTTCAGAGTGTAGGCACTGTACTTCCCACCTCCAGGATCCAGGACTGTAACATCCTCACCCATCCTTCAGAGTGTAGGCACTGTACTTCCCACCTCCAGGATCAGGACTGTAACATCTCACCATCCTTCAGAGTGTAGGCACTGTACTTCCACTCCGACTGAACATCTCACCATCCTTCAGAGTGTAGGCACTGTACTTCCCACCTCCAGGACTGTAACATCTTCACTCATCCTTCAGAGTGTAGGCACTGTACTTCCCACCTCCAGGATCCGGGACTGTAACATCCTCACCCATCCTTCAGAGTGTAGGTACTGTACTTCCCACCTCCAGGACTGTAACATCCTCACTCATCCTTCAGAGAGTAGGTACTGTACTTCCCACCTTCAGAGTGTAGGTACTGTACTTCCCACCTTCAGAGTATAGGTACTGTACTTCCCACCTTTACAGTGTAGGTACTGTACTTCCCACCTCCAGGATCCGGGACTGTAACATCCTCACTCATCCTTCAGAGTGTAGGTACTGTACTTCCCACCTTTACAGTGTAGGCACTGTACTTCCCACCTCCAGGATCCGGGACTGTAACATCCTCACTCATCCTTCAGAGTGTAGGTACTGTACTTCCCACCTCCAGGACTGTAACATCCTCACTCATCCTTCAGAGTGCAGGTATTGTACTTCCCACCTCCAGGACTGTAACACCCTCACTCATCCTTCAGAGTACAGGTACTGTACTTCCCACCTCCAGGACTCTAACACCCTCACTCATCCTTCAGAGTGCAGGTACTGTACTTCCCACCTCCAGAACTGTAACATCCTCACTCATCCTTCAGAGTGTAGGCACTGTACTTCCCACCTCCTGGATTGTAACATCCTCACTCATCCTTCAGAGTGTAGGTACTGTACTTCCCACCTCCAGAACTGTAACATCCTCACCAATCCTTCAGAGTGTAGGCACTGTACTTCCCACCTTCTGGATTGTAACATCCTCACTCATCATTCAGAGTGCAGGTACTGTACTTCCCACCTCCAGGATTGTAACATCCTCACCCATCCTTCAGAGTGTAGGCACTGTTCTTCCCACCTCCAGGATTGTAACATCCTCACCCATCCTTCAGAGTGTAGGCACTGTACTTCCCACCTCCAGGATTGTAACATCCTCACCCATCCTTCAGAGTGTAGGTACTGTACTTCCCACCTCCAGAACTGTAACATCCTCACCCATCCTTTAGAGTGTAGGCACTGTACTTCCCACCTCCTGGATTGTAACATCCTCACCCATCCTTCAGAGTGTAGGCACTGTACTTCCCACCTCCAGGATTGTAACATCCTCACCCATCCTTCAGAGTGCAGGTACTGTACTTCCCACCTCCAGGATTGTAACATCCTCACCCATCCTTCAGAGTGCAGGTACTGCATTTCCCCCCTCCAGGACTGTAACATCCTCACTCATCCTTCAGAGTGCAGGTACTGTACTTCCCACCACCAGGAGTGTAACATCCTCACCCATCCTTCAGAGTGTAGGCACTGTACTTCCATCCTCCAGGATTGTAACATCCTCACCCATCCTTCAGAATACAGGCACTGTACTTCCCACCTCCAGGACTGTAACATCCTCACCCATCCTTCAGAGTGTAGGCACTGTACTTCCCACCTCCAGGATTGATCTACCATCTCAGAGTGCAGTACTGATTCCCCTCCAGGTTACTCCTCACCATCCTTCAGAGTGCAGGTACTGTACTTCCCACCTCCAGGATTGTAACATCCTCACCCATCCTTCAGAGTGCAGGTACTGCTTTTCCCCCCTCCAAGACTCTAACCTCCTCACCAATCCTTTAGAGTGAAGTCATTGTACTCTCCACCTCCAGGACTCAAGTCCTGCCAACCAGTTTCCTTAGATACCTTAGTAAATATAATTCCCGTCACACTCCAACACAAACTTTTTATTATTAATAATGAAAAAAACACGAACTAATGAGAATAAACATGACTCACTGCTGTTTCATGCTTAGTCGCCTCTAAACTCTCTCTTTGACTTAAGTATGTACATTCTAGCGATAATCATTCTCTGCTAAGTGTAGCATGGAGTCTTGCACCAGAATTCTGCTGGTAGAAGACCAGCCGAGCGATCACAAGAACTCTGGTCGTAGATTAGCCAAGCTTGCAACATTTGCGTATCTTTATTCTGGCAACGTTTCGCCACCTAGTGGTTTCTTCAGTCATTAGCTATCAAGACCAAAACTTCACGATACCGTGACTGGAACATTACACAAGTCGCACATAGGACAGAGGAGCTAACGACGACGTTTCGTTCCTGTGTAATAATAATAATATCTTTATTTCTACCAGTACATGTACAAGGTATACAGACCATAGCTGACATCAATGACATACTGCTATATAGAAAGTCACTTGTTATGCTGAGCATTTCCCGCAAATTAGGTCAGTTTTGTCCTAGGATGCCACCCACACCAGTCCACTAACACCCAGGATGCGACCCACACCAGTCAACTAACACCCAGGTACCTACTTACTGATGGGTGAACAGTGACAGCAGGTGTCTTATGGAAACACGTCCTAATGTTTTCCAGCCGTACCGGAGGATCAATCCTCGGCCCTCAGTGTGTGAGCTGAGTGCCCTAGCGATGGAGCTACGAGACACCAAGAAAAATTAACGAAGTTTCTTATTTGTGTAGTGTCATCAGCTATCTCTACGATGTTGTTTGATAGGAACATTTTAATAGTGTCTGAGAACCTATAAGTCTGCCATATACTAGAGCAGTTCTAGGAGTACCTTCAACGCCTTCGATAAGAGCATGACTAGCTGGCTGCATTCTAGGTAGCGTTCGTGGATATGGTGTAGATTTTGCCGGGACTGATACATACCTTTCGAGAAGGCCACCTCTTTTATCATTGATTAAAACTGTGATACCTTGGTGCTTCGCCAATCATAAACATAAGACGTAGTTTTAAGAAGTGATCGTAAGCTCTTTGGATATATTTAGCGCGTTGTATCCAGCAGGAAAATATATGTAAGAGTTGTGCTGGAGTGTCGCCCTTACACCACCTCCTTAGGTTAGGTAAGATTGGTCAGGAAACAGGACAAGTGTTTCCTGACGCTGGTCTTAGTTATATGATGGTAAGATTGGTCAGGAAACAGGACACAAGTGTTTCCTGACGCTGGTCTTAGTTATATGATGGTAAGATTGGTCAGGAAACAGGACACAAGTGTTTCCTGACGCTGGTCTTAGTTATATGATGGTAAGATTGGTCAGGAAACAGAACAAGTGTTTCCTGACGCTGGTCTTAGTTATATGATGGTAAGATTGGTCAGGAAATAGGACACAAGTGTTTCCTGACGCTGGTCTTAGTTATATGATGGTAAGATTGGTCAGGAAACAGGACACAAGTGTTTCCTGACGCTGGTCTTAGTTATATGATGGTAAGATTGGTCAGGAAACAGGACACAAGTGTTTCCTGACGCTGGTCTTAGTTATATGATGGTAAGATTGGTCAAGAAACAGAACACAAGTGTTTCCTGACGCTGGTCTTAGTTATATGATGGTAAGATTGGTCAGGAAACAGGACACAAGTGTTTCCTGATGCTGGTCTTAGTTATATGATGACCCACCACTGGAGCTTTTGGTCATTTGACCGAGACCTTCAACTGGCTTACCACTCCACCCCTTTAAAAATTATAGTTATGATTATATCCATTAGATTTTGAACGAATATCTGAGGAAAGTGTTGAAGCTGTTCATGGAGCAGAGGACCTAGTAGCGACCAGTGAAGAGGTGGGGCCAGGAGCTATGAATCGACCCCTGCAACCACAATTAGGTGAGTACAGCCACGCTGGTGTGGGATTCATCTGTAAAAACTTGCATTTGTGGTCACAGTAGTGGCCCATGCTAACCTCCCTATGGTGTATAGAAAAATACCTAGTTGGTTAAATCTTATTGTAGCCAGCTGGCCCAATGGTTAGCGCACTGGCCTGAGTCTTACGTCTCCCTCGCCATGGGTTCTAACCCCACCCGTTCTGTGGCTTGTTATCAATCGTGCCATTGCGATTTCGTCAGTCATTACAACAGTCTATCAAAAATGTGGAAAGATCTTAAAAACTCTCCGCAAAAGGGATCAAACATCTTACGTCATCACAGAATTCAACACTGACGACGTGAATCAATAAGACACGTGTGCAGTATTTGGCTATCTTTATTATGTGGGAATAATGATGCCTAAATGTTGCAAGTATCTTTATTCCGTGGCAATAATGATGCCTAAATGTTGCAAGTATCTTTATTCCGTGGCAATAATGATGCCTAAATGTTGCAAGTATCTTTATTCCGTGGCAATAAAGATACGCAAATGTTGCACAAGTGTCTTATTTATACATTTGTCGGTTTCTAAACCATTTATTGACATTGGAGATGTCTTGACAGGTGGAGCAAGTAAGTTGAAACTGTGGACCAGTAGCGACTACATGGAGTCTACGTGGAGTCTACGTGGAGTCTACCTGGAGTCTAGTGGAGTCTACCTGGAGTCTAGTGGAGTCTACCTGGAGTCTAGTGGAGTCTACCTGGAGTCTACATGAGTCTACCTGGAGTCTACCTGGAGTCTACCTGGAGTCTACATGGAGTCTACCTGGAGTCTACATGGAGTCTACCTGGAGTCTACATGGAGTCTACCTGGAGTCTACCTGGAGTCTACATGGAATCTACCTGGAGTCTACTTGAAGTCTACCTGAAGTCTACACGGAGTCTACCTGGAGTCTACATGGAGTCTACCTGGAATCTACATGGAGTCTAAATGGAGTCTACCTGGAGTCTACCTGGAGTCTACCTGGAGTCTACATGGAGTCTACCTGGAGTCTACCTGGAGTCTACATAGAGTCTACCTGGAATCTACCTGGAGTCTACTTGAAGTCTACATGGAGTCTACCTGGAGTCTACATGTAGTCTAGCTGGAGTCTAGCTGGAGTCTAGCTGGAGTCTACATGGAGTCTACCTGGAGTCTACCTGGAGTCTACCTGGAGTCTACATGGAGTCTAGCTGGAGTCTACATGGAGTCTACATGGAGTCAACCTGGAGTCTAGCTGGAGTCTAGCTGGAGTCTACATGGAGTCTACCTGGAGTCTACATGGAGTCTACCTGGAGTCTAGCTGGAGTCTATCTGGAGTCTAGCTGGAGTCTACATGGAGTCTACATGGATTCTACATGGAGTCTACATGGAGTCTACCTGGAGTCTAGCTGGAGTCTACCTGGAGTCTACATGGATTCTAGCTGGAGTCTAGCTGGATTCTAGCTGGAGTCTAGCTGGAGTCTAGCTGGAGTCTAGCTGGAGTCTACATGGAGTCTACATGGAATCTACATAGAGTTTACCTGGAGTCTACCTAGTCTACCTGGAGGGTGTTCTGGGGGGTCAACGCCCCCACAGTCATAACCAGGACTGGAGAAACAAAATACTAAGAAGGTTAATAATTGTTACATACAGAGAACTGTTGTTCCAGGTAACTGGAAACCAAAGGACAAAGGCACAATACAATGACTGGAACGACACACTACACTTGCTGTCTCTGTATTTGACTGAAAAAACCTACTGTGGGGGCGAAACGTTGTCAACAAAGAATCACATAATACTGCATCTGTCTCCTCCTCCACTGTATCGGTATATTATATTATTTACAACCAAAAATAAAGCTGGGTTGGTCAAAATTAGAGACAGGGTCATCAACTAAGTTCACCATCTATTCTGATATATCTAGAAAATCGTGAAGGGAAGTCACCGCTTGCGAGAGGGAAGTCACCGCTGGCGTGAGAGAAGTCACCGCTGGCGTGAGAGACATCAGACATCATCACAGAGCACCACCCACTGCTGAAGGCACAAATCACATCTAACGAGGAACTGATTTTGGAGCTGACGTGAAATATTTTGTGATTTATTTCTATACATACTAGTACGTAGATTTATATTGCCAGGAAAGAATATATTCCTAGAAGTTTTAGAAACCTTATCAAATACTACTACTACTACTACTACTAATAATAATAATGTTTATTTCTACCACTACTTTATACAACTTATACAGACCATAGCTCACATCAATGACATACTATATAGAAAGTTTCTGGTTATGTAGAGCATTTCCCGCAACTTATGTTAATTTTGTTCCCTGGATGCCACCCATACCAGTCCTCTAACACCCAGGTACCTACTTACTGCTAGGTGAACAGGGAAAGCAGGTGTAAGGTGACTAACACCCAGGTACCTACTTACTGCTAGGTGAACAGCGACAGCAAGTGTAAGGTGACTAACACCCAGGTACCTACTTACTGCTAGGTGAACAGCGACAGCAGGTGTAAGGTGACTAACACCCAGGTACCTACTTACTGCTAGGTGAACAGTGACATTGGGGGTATTTACATATCTTTAGTCATTTATAAGGTTTACCTCGCTTTATCTGTAACAAATATCACACAAAATTTACAAACCAGTAGGCCTATAGCTTACTCTGCTCTCTTTGTTGTGTTCTGATGAAGTAGGCACATGTGCAACGCCTGGGTATACCTTGAGTCTACCTGAAGTATACCTGGAGGGTGTTTCAGTCCAGAGAAATGTTCTACATAACCAGGGACTTTCTATACAGTATGTCACTGATGTCAGCTATGGTCTGTATAAGTTGTATCATGTACTGGTAGAAATAAACATTATTATTATTATTATTATAAATGAAGCCTCAGGGGGTTTTGAAACCCAGTTCTGGGGGCTTCTCGGAAGCATCGTGCAGCATATTGGTGTCCACATTCCCACGTCTATATCATACTGCTCAAACGACCCATTAATCTCCCTGATTCTTATTACAAAAGAGGGAAGCTTTTACCTTGCCAGTCTGGTCTGAATTATGACCATAAACATTTTAAAAAAAAATCCTTGTTTTTATTCCATTTGCTATACGTTTTTTTATATCTTATTAGTGACTTTCGCTGAGCACTTCGATCACACAGATCACTCAGCTAAATAACTCGGGTTCGATCCCTGGCTGGTAGCAGTATGTTGTTTTTTAAAAAACTTGTTTCCTTGAACGAATCCACCTGGACTTCCTACTCATTTCTGCAACATTGCAAGTTCCTGAAGATGTGATTGCAACACGAAAGGCCTAGAGCTATCATTCAACTTCCCCTGTGGTTGTTTTGTATATATATATATATATATATATATATATATATATATATATATATATATATATATATATATATATATATATACAAATATTGAAAGCAACGATTCACAAGAGTCAGAAGACTCTCCTAAAAGTTCTCCGAGGTCCCTACAGGTCCCCTGCGTCAGTAGTGTTCCCCACGACGACTTACTATCTATCTAGCCTTACCTCGATTATGGGAAAATTAATGAAAATACACAAATGCAATGGTCTTATTTATAGCACGTTTCATCCACGCTTCAGCTTTATATTGTTCCAGACCATATAGCTGAACTCTTCTCCAGGCTGAGGGACTGACCACCTTGTTCCAGACCATGGAGCTGAACTCTTCTCCAGGCTGAGGGACTGACCACCTTGTTCCAGACCATGGAGCTGAACTCTTCTCCAGGCTGAGGGACTGACCACCTTGTTCCAGACCATGGTACTGAACTCTTCTCCAGGCTGAGGGACTGACCACCTTGTTCCAGACCATGGTGCTGAACTCTTCTCCAGGCTGAGGGACTGACCACCTTGTTCCAGACCATGGTGCTGAACTCTTCTCCAGGGTGAGGGACTGACCACCTTGTTCCAGACCATGGAGCTGAACTCTTCTTCAGGCTGAGGGACTGACCACCTTGTTCCAGACCATGGTGCTGAACTCTTCTTCAGGCTGAGGGACTGACCACCTTGTTCCAGACCATAGAGCTGAACTCTTCTCCAGGCTGAGGTACTGACCACCTTGTTCCAGACCATGGTACTGAACTCTTCTCCAGGCTGAGAGACTGACCACCTTGTTCCAGACCATGGTGCTGAACTCTTCTCCAGGCTGAGGGACTGACCACCTCAAATATTATTTCTCCAAGGTTTTTGGACTGATTACATTATCTTTACTTCTCTACTGCTGCCTCTGTATTTGACTGAAGAAGTCTACTGTGTGGGCGAAACGTTTCATCAATAAAGATACCCAAGTGTTGCAAATGTGCCATAAACCTCAACTTCTCGGTATTTTATACTATTTTCAAAACATAAAATTTATCATATTATCAAAGCTGGGCGAAACGTTTCACGAACGAAGGACTCCATTTGCTTCTTCACCAGCCGACGTTTTCCCATCATCTACAATCAACAGTTTATTAAAAATATTAACCGCCGATACAATCAAACTTCACCACAATAAACAGTTTGATAAACAGTTTGATAAACAGTTTGATAAACAGTTTGGTAAACAGTTTGATAAACAGTTTGGTAAACAGTTTGATAAACAGTTTGGTAAACAGTTTGATAAACAGTTTGATAAACAGTTTGGTAAACAGTTTGATAAACAGTTTGGTAAACAGTTTGATAAACAGTTTGATAAACAGTTTGGTAAACAGTTTGATAAACAGTTTGGTAAACAGTTTGATAAACAGTTTGGTAAACAGTTTGATAAACAGTTTGATAAACAGTTTGATAAACAGTTTGATAAACAGTTTGGTAAACAGTTTGATAAACAGTTTTATAAACAGTTTGATAAACAGTTTTATAAACAGTTTGGTAAACAGTTTGATAAACAGTTTTATAAACAGTTTGATAAACAGTTTGATAAACAGTTTGATAAACAGTTTGATAAACAGTTTGATAAACAGTTTGGTAAACAGTTTGATAAACAGTTTGGTAAACAGTTTGATAAACAGTTTGATAAACAGTTTGGTAAACAGTTTGATAAACAGTTTGGTAAACAGTTTGATAAACAGTTTGATAAACAGTTTGGTAAACAGTTTGATAAACAGTTTGATAAACAGTTTGATAAACAGTTTGGTAAACAGTTTGATAAACAGTTTGGTAAACAGTTTGATAAACAGTTTGGTAAACAGTTTGATAAACAGTTTGGTAAACAGTTTGATAAACAGTTTGGTAAACAGTTTGGTAAACAGTTTGATAAACAGTTTGGTAAACAAGTCATAATGAAAACTCACAAGGGATCACTCAGGCTTCAAAAAATACCTTCTGTCTACATTAAGGTAAATTACCTTCCCTCTTTATTAAATTACCTTCCCTCATTAAATTACCTTCCCTCATTAAATTACCTTCCCTCATTAAATTACCTTCCCTCATTAAATTACCTTCCCTCATTAAATTACCTTCCCTCATTAAATTACCTTCCCTCATTAAATTACCTTCCCTCATTAAATTACCTTCCCTCATTAAATTACCTTCCCTCATTAAATTACCTTCCCTCATTAAATTACCTTCCCTCTTCATTAAATTACCTTCCCTCTTTATTAAATTACCTTCCCTCATTAAATTACCTTCCCTCATTAAATTACCTTCCCTCTTCATTAAATTACCTTCCCTCTTCATTAAATTACCTTCCCTCCTCATTAAATTACCTTCACTCTTCTTTAAATTACCTTCCCTCTTTAACAACACATACAGGGCGGTGAAGTACGGTCCTCTTTAACAACACATACAGGGCGGTGAAGCACGGTCCTCTTTAACAACACATACCGGGCGGTGAAGCACGGTCGAGACGACAGTGTTTACCTGGACTTCAGTAAATCTTTTGATAAGAATTTCACCGTGGAGAAAGTTACAGCACACGGAAGTAAATATATCTCATTTATCAAGGCGTTCGTAATAGGCAGTAGAGCTTTGGCATAATTGGGGAGAAATTAGAATGGGGACCAGCAACAAGTGGCGTTCCACAGGGGGTTAGTTTTGGGTCCCTTAATGTTCTTAATTTACATTAATTAGGGGATAGTGACGGGAGTAAATTTCCTGATGATATATAAATAGGCTGGGTAATAGATTCATTATAGTGGTAGATGCAGTTCAGTGGGTAATGAATTCATTATAGTGGTAGATGCAGTTCAGTGGGTAATAGATTTATTATAGTGGTAGATGCAGTTCAGTGGGAAATAGATTCATTATAATGGTAGATGCAGTTCAGTGGGTAATGAATTCATTATAGTGGTAGATGCAGTTCAGTGGGTAATGAATTCATTATAGTGGTAGATGCAGTTCAGTGGGTAATGAATTCATTATAGTGGTAGATGCAGTTCAGTGGGTAATAGATTCATTATAGTGGTAGATGCAGTTCAGTGGGTAATAGATTCATTATAATGGTAGATGCAGTTCAGTGGGTAATAGATTCATTATAATGGTAGATGCAGTTCAGTGGGTAATAGATTCATTATAATGGTAGATGCAGTTCAGTGGGTAATAGATTCATTATAATGGTAGATGCAGTTCAGTGGGTAATAGATTCATTATAGTGGTAGATGCAGTTCAGTGGGTAATGAATTCATTATAGTGGTAGATGCAGTTCAGTGGGTAATGAATTCATTATAATGGTAGATGCAGTTCAGTGGGTAATAGGTTCATTATAGTGGTAGATGCAGTTCAGTGGGTAATAGGTTCATTATAATGGTAGATGCAGTTCAGTGGGTAATGAATTCATTATAGTGGTAGATGCAGTTCAGTGGGTAATGAATTCATTATAGTGGTAGATGCAGTTCAGTGGGTAATGAATTCATTATAGTGGTAGATGCAGTTCAGTGGGTAATAGATTCATTATAGTGGTAGATGCAGTTCAGTGGGTAATAGATTCATTATAATGGTAGATGCAGTTCAGTGGGTAATAGATTCATTATAATGGTAGATGCAGTTCAGTGGGTAATAGATTCATTATAATGGTAGAGGCAGTTCAGTGGGTAATAGATTCATTATAATGGTAGATGCAGTTCAGTGGGTAATAGATTCATTATAGTGGTAGATGCAGTTCAGTGGGTAATGAATTCATTATAGTGGTAGATGCAGTTCAGTGGGTAATGAATTCATTATAATGGTAGATGCAGTTCAGTGGGTAATAGGTTCATTATAGTGGTAGATGCAGTTCAGTGGGTAATAGGTTCATTATAGTGGTAGATGCAGTTCAGTGGGGCAAGTGCAAGGTTGTAAACACACGACAATGACAGTGACTATCACCTGCAAACTGAATAATGTAGAAATTGATATAGATAACTGGTTTGTAGTGATAAGGACCTGCCTTGTATAGGCCAGTAGGCCTTCTGCAGTGTTCCTTCATTCTTACGTTCTTATAACTGGTTTGTAGATAATTAGTTCACAGAACCGACGGGGTGATGAATTAGTCACATGTGCAACACAGGTATTTTTATCTTGGAAACGTTTCGCCACACAGTGGCTTCATCAGTCCAATACAGAGAAGAATAGTTGAAGATCAGAAGGGCTTTGAGGTAATCAGTCCCTCAGCCTGGAGTCGATGTGTTCACATAGACTGATAATCTCAAACTTCTGATCTTCAACCAGTCTTCGCCTCAGAAATTGATAATACCAACTGTGAAAAGGACTTGATAGTTCTAATGGGCGGAAATCTGAATTCCTATCTGAACACCTATCAGGGCTAAAGGGCGGAACACTTTCTATCAGGGCTAAGGTACTGAATACCTTCTATCAAGGCTAAGGTACTGAATACCTTCTATCAGGGCTAAGGTACTGAATACCTTCTATCAAGGCTAAGGTACTGAACACCTATCAAGACACAGGTACTGAACACCTATCAAGACACAGGTACTGAACACCTATCAAGACACAGATATTGAACACCTGTCAAGACACAGGTACTGAACACCTATCAACACACAGGTACTGAACACCTATCAAGACACAGGGACTGAACACCTATCAAGACACAGGGACTGAACACCTATCAAGACACAGGGACTGAACACCTATCAAGACACAGGTACTGAACACCTATCAAGACACAGGGACTGAACACCTATCAAGACACAGGGACTGAACACCTATCAAGACACAGGGACTGAACACCTATCAAGACACAGGGACTGAACACCTATCAAGACACAGGGACTGAACACCTATCAAGACACAGGGACTGAACACCTATCAAGACACAGGGACTGAACACCTATCAAGACACAGGGACTGAACACCTATCAAGACACAGGGACTGAACACCTATCAAGACACAGGGACTGAACACCCTCTCTATATATAATAGTTTCTCAAATATCACTGTATTAGGACTGAAGAAGCCACTTGTGGCGAAACGTTTCCCAGAATAAATGTCCCGAACTGTGCACAAATGTTTTTTTCTACATCTTGCAGCTATCACCATACTATCAGCTGCACACAGCCCCATACTGTCAGCTGCACACAGATACTTTCACTGGCTGTCAGCTGAGAGCCTCAGTGGATATGGGTTCAAGCTGAACAAGTTATCGTAACCACTTGGATTATTTTTTCCCTCGTCTTCGTTCAGTTTCTTTCATCCAGGTCCATAAGTAACACCGAACATTCGTAAATCATTAATGGCGTCCCGTTGCTGAGTTGGTGGCGCACATTGAGGTCCCTGGTTCGATCTCCGGTACGGGTGGAAATATCTGAGCGTGTTTCCTTAAGATACCTGCAGTCTCTGTTCACCTAGCAATAAGTAGGTACCTGGATGTTAGTCACCTTACACCTGATGTCAATGTTCACACAACAGTAAGTAGGTACCTGGGTGTTAGTAGACTGGTGTGGGTGGCATCCTGGGGACGAAATTAACCTAAGTTGTGGGAAATGCTCTACATAACCAGGGACTTTCTATATAGTATGTCATTGATGTCAGCTATGGTCTGTATAAGTTGTATCATGTACTGCTAGAAATAAACATTATTATTATTATTAACATAAACGAATATGGTGATCGAAATACAGTTCCTTACACCTATTAACAATGATACTAGAACCATGATATAACACTAGTACCACTAGACAATACCAGTACCATGGTATAACACTAGTACCATGAGTAACAGTGATGGTACAAGGTTGTCTACAAGGCTTCCATCACTATTTCAAATCAATCAAACCACAGAACTGGTGGGGTTTGAATCCATGGCAAGTGGTTAACGCACTGGCCTGGAGTTCCTCGACTCACCCGCCATGGGTTCTAACCCCACCAGTTCCCTGGTTTGTTTGCAGCCGATTTTGTGGGTTAATCCGAATTTGGTGAGCTCTTTTATGAAGTTGCTCTAAATACGTGATTTGGATGTGAATGTTATTGAAAAAGTATACCTGGAGTATACCTGGAGTATACCTGGAGTTTCGGTGGTCAACGCCCCCGAAGATTGAATTGACTAGGAGGCTTAATGAAGACCTTTCAACTCTCTAGTCAATCTTGGATGATTTTTTTATTGAATTTACAAAGAAATCGCGCATTATAGAGGTTTGTAAGACAGCTGACAGTATAAACATTACCTGGCGTTGTTTACGGGGGTCAACGCTCCCCGCGGCCAGGTCTGGGATCGCTCTACTGGGGGCCATGGTCTGTTACCCATCCAGTGTGTAGAACAGAGGGTGTCTGTGGGTTCTGACTGGTTAGGTTAGTAATCCGTATCCAGTCATGTGTGGAATCCAGACTAAGAACCTGCCACCCCATTCCTAGTGACATGAATTAGTTTACGTACCTCTATCACACATGGCAGTGTGTGTTGACGGCTGCACGGCACATCGCTGGTGGAGAAGTGGTCAGGCCCCTTGCACACACGTGGGCCCAATTTACAGGAATGAACACTCAATAATCTCTGGGGGAGGTAAGTGGCCAGGCCCCTTGCACACACGTGGGCCCAATTTACAGGAATGAACACTCAATAATCTCTGGGGGAGGTAAGTGGCCAGGCCCCTTGCACGCACATAGACCAAAGGTACAAGAATGAACATTCAATACACTCGATACACTTACGTTAAGGGGTGTAGGATAGACCGTCGTCACCTGAGAGTACCTGCATGAGTCACGTGTAACTGCCTAGTACACTAGGAAGATGGCTCTTATCAGGTGAACTGTCTTATCTAATTCGCGTCGTAGTGTGTTATCGATTATTAGAGGACTTCACTGCACGGCTTCGGGATAAGTCATGCAGTGTTCACTATTCATGTGTGACTGAGGAAGGCGCAGCCGGCTGGCTGGTCAGGGCACTCAAACTAGTACAAGTGCCTTCTGCCTGTGGAGGCTCAATTACTAGTAAGCCTTACAAACTGAAATTATACAAAGAGATGTGGCATTCCTTAGTAGGCATACGTGGGGTCTGCTATATATGCTAATATAGGCTAGGCCCGAAACTAGATGACCTAACACTATTAGATTAATGGATAATCCAATACCATCAATATCCAGTCGTTATCTCTCCTCCCTCTTTTATTTACAAGCTAAGTGCTGTTACATACGTCTCTCTCTCTCTCTCTCTCTCTCTCTCTCTCTCTCTCTCTCTCTCTCTCTCTCTCTCTCTCTCTCTCTCAAACAGCAGCAGGTAGAGAGGCAGGGAAAGTGAAGCCAAGGAAAGTGAAAATTGGTAACACTCGCGCCAGCCTGGCCATAGTCCACAGTCGTGTTGGTTGGTCAGTGAGAAGCGCACACGGCGCACCGCACTCCTCGAGCGCTAGACGAAGTCGCAGCGGAGCGCACTCCTGGAACACTAGACGAAGTCGCAGCACAGCGCACTCCAGGAACACTAGACGAAGTCGCAGCACAGCGCACTCCTGGAACACTAGACGAAGTCGCAGCGGAGCGCACTCCTGGAACACTAGACGAAGTCGCAGCGGAGCGCACTTCTGGAACACTAGACGAAGTCGCAGCACAGCGCACTCCTGGAACACTAGACGAAGTCGCAGCACAGCGCACTCCTGGAACACTAGACGAAGTCGCAGCACAGCGCACTCCTGGAACACTAGACGAAGTCGCAGCACAGCGCACTCCAGGAACACTAGACAAAGTCGCAGCACAGCGCACTCCTGGAACACTAGACAAAGTCGCAGCACAGCGCACTCCTGGAACACTAGACAAAGTCGCAGCACAGCGCACTCCTGGAACACTAGACGAAG
>WNWK01002907.1:0-35000 GCA_009830355.1 Cherax destructor | reverse complement strand
ACCATCACAGGGAAGAAAGTTCCAGTTAACACAGGGAAGAAAGTTCCAGCTATCACAGGGAAGAAAGTTCCAGTTATCACAGGGAAGAAAGTTCCAGTTATCACAGGGAAGAAAGTTCCAGCCATCACAGGGAAGAAAGTTCCAGCCATCACAGGGAAGATAGTTCCAATTATCACAGGGAAGAAAGTTCCAGTTATCACAAGGAAGAAAGTTCCAGCCATCACATGGAAGAAAGTTCCAATTATCACAGGGAAGAAAGTTCCAGTTATCACAGGGAAGAACGTTCCAGTTATCACAGGGAAGAAAGTTCCAGTTATCACAGGGAAGAACGTTCCAGTTATCACAGGGAAGAAAGTTCCAGTTATCACAGGGAAGAACGTTCCAGTTATCACAGGGAAGAAAGTTCCAGTTATCACAGGGAAGAAAGTTCCAGTTATCACAGGGAAGAAAGTTCCAGTTATCACAGGGAAGATAGTTCCAGCCATGACATGGAAGAAAGTTCCAGTGGTGTTGTTGAAGAGAGAGAAAGTTGTCTTGTGGATGAAGATAGTGTTAAGAGAGTTGGAGATAAGGGTGAGGTGCAGATGGCTGATGAGTGTTAAAAGCGGCCTTACTGCTGCTCTCCTCAGGGCTCACCTCTGATAGAGAAAGTCGTGAACACCTGTGTGTGTAATGACGCACACAGCGACGTACACAGTGACGCACACAGCGACGTACACAGTGACGCACACAGCGACGTACACAGTGACGCACACGGGTGCAGAGACGTAAACACCGACCCACACAACGACGTTGTTATGGGTAGCGACGTATGCAGGTGTAACACACACACACATAGACCAGTGTCACTGACGTGTATAGTATGCAAGGTCATGGAGAAGATCATCAGGAGGAGAGTGGTGGAACACCTAGAAAGACACAAGCTTATAAACGACAACCAGCATGGTTTCAGGGAAGGAAAATCCTGTGTCACAAACCTACTGGAGTTCTATGACAAGGTAACAGAAGTAAGACACGAGAGAGAGGGGTGGATAGACTGCATTTTCTTGGACTGCAAGAAGGCATTCGACACAGTTCCTCACAAGAGGTTAATGCAAAAGCTAGAGGATCAGGCACACGTAACAGGAAAGGCACTGCAGTGGATCAGAGAATATCTGACAGGGTGGCAACAACGAGTCATGGTACGTGACGAGGTGTCAGGGTGGGCGATTGTGACGAGCGGGGTTCCACAGGGGTCAGTCCTAGGACCATTGCTGTTTTTGGTATATGTAAATAACATGACGGAAGGGACAGAATCAAAAGTGTCCCTATTTGCAGATGATGTGAAGTTAATGAGGAGAATTAAATCAGTCGAGGATCAGGCAGGACTACAAAGAGACCTGGACAGGCTACAAGCCTGGTCCAGTAACTAGCTTCTTGAATTTAACCCTACCAAATGCAAAGTCATGAAGATCGGGGAAGGGCAAAGAAGACCGCGGACAGAGTATAGTCTAGGTGGCCAAAGACTGGAAACCTCACTCAAGGAAAAAGATCTTGGGATGAGTATAATACAGAGCACATCTCCTGAGGCACACATCAACCAGATAACTGCTGCAGCATACGGGCGCTAGCAAACCTAAGAATAGCGTTCCGATACCTCAATAAGGAATCGTTCAAGACTGTACACCGTGTACGTCAGGCCCATACTAGAGTATGCAGCACCAGTTTGGAACCCTCACCTGGTCAACCACGCCAAGAAATTATAGAAAGTGCAAAGGTTTGCAACAAGACTAGTCCCAGAGCAAAGGGGAATGTCCTACGAAGAAAGGTTAAGGGAAATCGGCCTGACGACACTGGTGGACAGGAGGGTTAGGGGAGACATGATAACGACATATAAAATACAGAGAGGAATTGACAAGGTGGACAGAGACAGGATTTTCCAGAGATGGGACACAGCAACAAGGGGTCACAGTTGGAAGTTGAAGACTCAGATGAGTCACAGAGATGTTAGGAAGTATTTCTTCAGTCATAAAGTTGTCAGAAAGAGGAATAGTCTGGCAAGTGATGTAGTGGAGGCAGGAAACATACATAGCTTTAAGAAGAGGTATTATAAAGCTCATGAAGCAGGGAGAGTGACCCAGTAGCGGCCAGTGATTAGGAGGGGCCAGGATTTATTACTCGACCCCTGCAACCACAACTAGGTGAGTACACACACACAGCGAAGAGGCGGGGCCAGGAGCTGAGTCTCGACCCCTGCAACCACAATTAGGTGAGTACACACGCGCGCACGAATTCAATTGGACGAGGACCAGACAGAACTACAAAGGGATATGGACAGGCTGCAGGACTGGTCCAGAAATTGGCTCCTGGAGTTCAACCCCACCAAGTGCAAAGTCATGCAGATTGGGGAAGGGCAAAGAAGACCGCAGACGGAGTACAGTCTAGGGGGCCAGAGACTACAAACCTCAATCAAGGAGAAAGATCTGGGGGTGAGTATAACACCAGACACGTCTCCTGAGGCGCACATCAACCAAATAACTGCTGCAGCATACGGGCGCCTAGCAAACCTAAGAACAGCATTCCGACATCTTAATAAAGAATCGTTCAGGACCCTGTACACTGTGTACGTTAGGCACATACTGGAGTATGTGGCACCAGTTTGGAACCCACATCTAGCCAAGCACGTAAAGAAACTAGAGAAAGTGCAAAGGTTTGCAACAAGACTAGTCCCGGAGCTAAGGGGTATGTCCTACGAGGAGAGGTTAAGGAAAATCGACCTGACGACACTGGAGGACAGGAGAGATAGGGGGGACATGATAACAACATATAAGATACTGAGAGGAATTGACAAGGTGGACAGGGACAGAATGTTCCAGAGATGGGACACAGCAACAAGGGGACACAGTTGGAAGTTGAAGACTCAGATGAATCACAGGGATGTTAGGAAGTATTTATTCAGTCACAGAGTGGTCGGGAAGTGGAATAGTTTGGGAAGCGATGTAGTGGAGGCAGGTTCCATACATAGCTTTAAGAAGAGGTATGATAAAGCTCATGGCGCAGGGAGAGTGACCCCGTAGCGGCCAGTGAAGAGGCGGGGCCAGGAGCTATGACTCGACCCCTGCAACCACAACTAGGTGAGTACACACACACACACGACACTGGCTACTTCTCAACATAAATTATACAGTAAAGTTCTTCGCCATTACTCACTACTATAATCTCCCTCGTCAATAATGACAGGGTTGGCAGAGGTGTTATGGTTGGTCACACTTCATCTCAACTTTTAACACGTCCTTAACATGATTGGCATGCGTGGTAACATGTGTTTTTCTACACCGTTTAATTTACACGCTACTAGTTTTTATCCCGTGGCTTGGTTGGTAACACACTCGCCTCGTTGAGTGTCCGGGGTTCAATCCCCGGCACGGGTGGAAACGTTGGGCGTGTTACCTTACACCTGCTGTCACTGTTCACCTAGCAGTAAGTAGGTACCTGGGTGTTAGTCACCTTACACCTGCTGTCACTGTTCACCTAGCAGTAAGTAGGTACCTGGGTGTTAGTCACCTTACACCTGCTGTCACTGTTCACCTAGCAGTAAGTAGGTACCTGGGTGTTAGTCACCTTACACCTGCTGTCACTGTTCACCTAGCAGTAAGTAGGTACCTGGGTGTTAGTCACCTTACACCTGCTGTCGCTGTTCACCTAGCAGTAAGTAGGTACTTGGGTGTTAGTCACCTTACACCTGCTGTCTCTGTTCACCTAGCAGTAAGTAGGTACCTGGGTGTTAGTCACCTAATATCTGCTGTCACTGTTCACCTAGCAAACAAGTAGGTACCTGGGTGTTAGTCGCCTTACACCTGCTGTCCCCATTCACCTAGCAAGCAAGTAGGTACCTGGGTGTTAGTGGACTGGTGTGGGTGGCATCTTGGGGGACAAGATTGAAGGACCCCAATGGAAATAAGACAGACTGTCCTCGGTGACGCACTGACTTTCTTGGTTTATTCCGGGTGGCTAACCCTCCGGGATTAAAAATCCTTATCTAACCAGCTGGAAATCAATCTTGCAGAAATCAAAGCTGGACTTTGTATAGACGATGCGGGAAAATGGGAGAGAAATATTAGGGATACAAACACGGGACCAGGAGCTGTGAATCGACCTCCGCAACCACAACTAGGTGAGTACATGTCAATGAACATAAATCCGTCTGTGGTACAAACAACGTTATTTCTCATACACAAATAAGTCGCTTATAAGGGAAAGGAACATGACGATGTTTCGGACCGACTTGGTCCATTAACTAGTGGCTAGTCAATGGATTAAGTGGGAGCGAAACGTCGTCACAAGTTTCACCTGGAGGAGTTTGAGGTAATCAGTCCCTTAACCTTGAGTCGATATAATCAGTCCATTAATCTTCACCATTCTCCTTTGTATTGGACTGATGAAGCCACTGGGTGGCGAAACGTTCCTTCAATAAAGATTCCCATATGTTGCGTAAGTGTCTCAATCAACAATACCTGTCATGATAACCCTCATGACCACCTCATGAACTGGAACAAATCAACACTCGTCCTTAAGGAAGAAAACTGAAGTAAACTCCATTTTCTTTACGTTTGCAACAATGTGTCTTAGCAATACACTTGCCCAGAAAGTGTCAATATCTGCAAAAGTCATCAAAACGCAGGTGTTAGGTGACGTCAGTGAGAATTTCCCGCAACCCTTTGTGGACATTATTTCGCCCATACAGTGGACTTTATCGAGTCGTAAACAGGTCTGTTTGCGACTTGATGAAGCCCAGTGTGTGGGGAGCGAAACGTTGCCTTTGTCCATCGCGTCGCATTTTTATACCATAACAATATGCAAAACAACCACTGTGAAAAAAATAGTGAAAGTCCATGTGCTTTCGTGATTTATCACATTATCAAGGACCTGTGTGAAAAATCACGAAAGTGCTTGGAACTCCACTATTTTTTTTCACATTGGCTGTTTTGCATATGTTACTATTTATGATCATTATATGTATGTGGACCTGTGCCTAAATAAAGTTACCTAACTTTATTACAACGTTTCGATCTTGCAGGATTTGTCATCTGATGTTCATGCTGTTGATCGTGCCAGCTCTTCCTCAACTGGCCATCCCACGCGATGGTGGTGGCCATGGTGGTGGCCATGGTGGAGGCTATGGTGGCGGCCATGGTGGTGGACATGGTGGAGGCTACGGTGGCGGCCATGGTGGAGGCCATGGTGGAGGCTATGGTGGTGGACATGGTGGTGGTGGAGGGTATCATCCTTCTCCATGTCATCCTCAGACCATTACAAAGTACAACACCGTGTATAAGGACCGCAAAGCAGACGTGGTCAATAATGTAAGTCAAGACTCTACCCTTGTGCAACGTTTGGGAATCTTTGTTGTGGAGACGTTTCGCCAGTCAGTGGCTTCTTCAGTCCTAGAATCTGTATTGATAAAGCCACTGGAGGGCGAAACGTCTACAATAAAGACGCCCAGATGTTCCACATGTGTCTAAATTTTCATCTTCTTCAGTCCAAAACAGAGAACGGTGGAAGACGAGGAGGAGGTCGAGGTAATCAGTCCCTCAGTCGATGTAGTCAATCCAACACTCTCCCTGCTCCATGAGCTTGATCATACCTCGTCTTAAAACTATGTATGGTTCCTGCCTCCACTACATCACTTGCCAAACTATTCCACTTCCTGACAACTCTATGACTGAAGAAATACTTCCTAACATCCCTGTGACTCACCTGAGTCTTCAACTTCCAAGTGTGACCCCTTGTTGCTGTGTCCCATCTCTGGAACATCCTGTCTCTGTCCACCTTATCGATTCTTCTCAGTATTTATATGTCGTTATCATGTGTATGTGTGTGTGTGTGTGTGTGTGTGTGTGTGTGTGTGTGTGTGTTACTGAAGATACTATAGTGTTTAAGATCCCTCACTTAAATCTGCTTGATAATAAACACATTATGTCCACAGATGGAGGTGCGCAAACCGAAGCCACACATTAAGAAGATCGTTGAAACCCGCTACACCACACTGAGATACCCTGTGTTTATTACCCAGGTGATCAAGCCATTACTAACCCAGGTGGAGACTAAGGTACAGCCAGTATTCCTCACCAAGACCATTGATCGCTACACCACCGTTAAATTCACCGTCACTGGAATCGGCCAAGTCACCATTACTACCGTCAGGTTTGAGAAGGAGTACATTACTCGCTGCATGAAGAAGGGCTATGGACATCATCGCGAAAATTCTGATGGTCCTGAAGTCCGTGAAAGTGGAGATGCTGAAGTCACCTCCGTCCCCATCCACGCCACTAAGATACCAACGCCCCCAGCTGGCGTTCCCTGGGGTTCACCCGTAGAACCTCCTGGTAAGGAAATCACGCCTTCGGCGGCGCGTAACGCTCAGGAAATAAGACTTTATCGTCCGAACTCTCCTCTGGACACTAACGGCAGGTTTGGTCCACCAAACCGGAAAGTCAGAACCCAGAGACCATTATCACCACGACCTGTGGGACCACTCGGATCATTTGGGAGGTTCGAGTCTATGGTTCAATATGGAGGAACTCTCGCAGGATCTAAACGTGATTTTTCGGAAGCTGCTGCTCTGCCTCACCCACCGCTACGCCGACCTCCAGTGGCTGTCATTGGCTAGCTGAACCACTGTACTCACCTAGCTGTACTCACCTAGTTGTACTCACCTAGTTGTACTCACCTAGTTGTACTCACCTAGTTGTACTCACTTGTACTCACCTAGCGGTGCTCACTCGTACATATCGAGCTGTGTTTGCGGGGTGAAGATAGCTCCTGGCCCCGCCTCCTAGACTATTTTTTTTGGCATCACTAATTTTTTATGTTTTAGATCTTATCATATCCATCTTGAAGCTGTGTATTGAGTTTGCCTCCATCACTGCCTTTTCCAAGTCGTTCCACTTTTCAACCAACCTGATACTAAAGAAATACTTCCTAACATCACTATGGTTGATCTGTGTCTTCAGTCTCCATCTGTGTCACCTTGATCCTGGTTCTCTTAATATAAACCATCTATATCTGCACTATCAATTCCTCTTAATATTTTGTATGTCGTAATCATGTCTCCCCTTGTGCTTCTCTCCTTTGAGGTGGTCAGGTTCAGTTCCTTCAACTTCTCGTAGTACATTCCTCTCAGTTATGGTACTAGTCTGGTTGCTAACCATTTGATGTTTTCCACTTTCTTCACGTGTTTGACCAGGTGTGGGCTCCATGCTGGGGCTGTGTACTCAGTGACTGGCCTAACATATGTCGTGTATAAGGTCCTGAAGGGTTCTTTATCCGAGTTCCTGAATGTTATTCTGAAGTTTGTTAATCTTCCACAAGTGGTTGCTGTTATACGCTTCAAATGTATTTCTGGCGATATTATTGATGTTATATTTGACCCAGGTTTCGCTACCATAATTTCAGTTTCTCTCCACCCATGCTGTACTCTGTGTCCGGTCTTCCCTTATCTTCCCCATTTTCACATATCCTTGCATTTGCTAGGGTTCAAATTGCAAAGCCATTTGTTAGATCATATCTGTAGTTTCTTGACGTCTGTCTGATGTTTATCACTGTCCTCTCCTGGTCTTAGCCTCCTTATTATTACATCATCTGCAAACAGTAACACATAGAACTCAATCCCCTCTGATAGATAGTTCACTCAATCCCTCTGTTAGATAGTTCACGTATATTTGGAACAGTAGTGGTCCTAGTACTGATCCTTGTGGAACCCCATTCGTGGTCCCAGTACTGATCCTTGTGGAACCCCATCCGTGGTCCCAGTGCTGATCCTTGTGGAACCCCATCCGTGGTCCCAGTACTGATCCTTGTGGAACCCTATTCGTTACTCATCCATTCTAATGTCTCATCCCTTACTGTTCCTCACTACTTTCTGTCATCAAGGTACTCTCCGACCCACTGTGAATCACACTGCCTTTAAACCAGCTTGTTCCTCTGTTTTTCCAAACTAAACTCTGCAGTGGTACAGTACTCAACTAAGAGGTTTAGATACTACCCTGATCTTTCAGATCCTCTAATAACTCTAGGCTTCAACATTTGAATTAGAAAGCATTTCTAGGCCAGATAGCTTCCTGTTCACTTGAAGTTGATTTCCAAGTTCTTTAGAGTTTCCTTAGAGGGTTTGAGGAAGAGGAACGTTTTGGAGTTGTAAAAGGCACTTATGTACAGTTCAGGACATTTATTAGAGGAAACGTTTTGCCCCGCGTGGCTTCTTCAGTCCTAATACAGAGATAAATAAAGAGTATAGATAGTGGCAGGTATACCTGGTGTATACCGGGAGAAGGTTTCGGGGGTCAACGCCCCCGCGGCCTGGTCTGTGACCAGGCTTCGTGGTGGATCAGGGCCCTATCAACCAGGCTGTTACCGTTGGCCACACACAACCCGACATACGAGCCACAGCCTGGCTGGTCAGGTACTGACTTTAGGTACCTGTCCAGCGCCTTCTTGAAAACAGCCAGGGGTCTATTGGTAATCCCCCTTATGTATGTAGGCAAATATATAATAGTTCAGTACCTAAGCCTTGTTTGAAGGTGTTCAGTACTTAGCTTTAATAAGAATTAGTTGGTAAGCTGCGAGAGGATAGTAGTACTACTACTAGCAGTAGTAGTAGTCGTACGACTGTGGTGAGATAGGTTGGGTTTGAGAACGATCTGCCAACTCCAGGATAAAGCGGCCTCCAGAATGGGTAATAGCCTATTAATGACCTATTTGGATATAGTGTAACTTCTAAATTTCTGATGCCCATCGTTACTTCCTTTAGATTTTGAGAAAAACTTGAATTGTATAGGCCAATAGGCCTATTGCACTGTTCCTCCATTATTATGTTCTTATTTTCTTATGTTCTAAAGTACAGGAATGACGCATTGCTACATAATTACGTAGTAGTTTGTTAGATAAATCCTATATAACAGAGTTGATGGATCAACTCAGCCAGGAAGTAGAGGATTGTTGTCACTTCTGGTTTATAGTAGAGACAATTGGTGTAGATTTTAATTCTGTTACCGATATGTTGCTCTGTTTAGAGCTCTCTTTCTGAGCTCTAGCAGCATTGATGTATCGTGCTCTCTTTTTGAGCTCTGGCGACATCATTGATGAAGCGTGCTTTATTTCTGAGCTCTAGGCATCAGATGTAGTGCTCTATTTCTGAGCTCTAGACGTCATTGACGTAGCATGCTGGTGCTCTATGAGTTCTGAACACTGACGTAGAGTGCTGGTGCTCTGTGAGCTCTGAACACTGACGTAGCATGCTGGTGCTCTGTGAGCTCTGAACACTGACGTAGAGCACCGACGTGCTCTATACCTCTAAGCTCTGTTAGTCAGCACTGTGATATTAATTATATCTAAATATTTATATACATGAATATTCAATAAAGACTATCAGAAAATATTTATTTTTAATATCTTCGTGTTGCAATGTTAGGACATTTTATTGTGGCAACGTTTCGCTCTTGGAGAGCGAAACGTTGCCACAATAAAATGTCACATTAGTTACACCTGTGTCCTTTTACCTAACATATTGTTGGTAAGTCTACCAACAATATTTTTCTAGATAAATAATAATAATAATAACAATAATATCTTTATTTCTACCAGTACATGTACAAGGTATACAGACCATAGCTGACATCAATGACATACTACTATATAGAAAGCCGCTTGTTATGCTGAGCATTTCCCGCAAATTAGATCAGTTTTGTCCCAGGATGCGACCCACACCAGTCCACTAGCACCCAGGTACCCATTTTACTGATGGGTGAACATAGACAATCGGTGTAAGGAAACACGTCCAATGTTTCCACCCTGGCTGGGAATCGAACCCGGACCCTAACCGTGTGATGCGAGAGCTTTAGCCACCAGGCCACGGAGCACATGATGGATAGCCACAAATGTATCATTATAATTATTATTATTAGTAGTAGTATTAATTATATTAATAATATTAAATATTATTATTAGCAATTATTATCAATTATTATTAATTATTATACATTATTATTGATGATTATTATCATTATTAATTATTATATATTATTATTGATGATTATTATCAATTATTATTAAAGATTATTATTATCATTAATTGTTAAATATTAAAGCTCTCGCTTCACACGGTGAGGGTCCAGGTTCGATTCCCAGCGAGGGTAGAAACATTGGACGTGTTTCCTTACGCTGGTTGTCCATGCTCACCCATCAGTACAGTAGGTACCTGGGTGTTAGCGGACTGGTGTGGGTCGCATCCTGGGACAAAACTGATCTAATTTGCGGGAAATGATCAGCATAACAAGTGGCTTTCTAGTATATAGTAGTATGTCATTGATGTCAGCTATGGTCTGTATACCTTGTACATGTACTGGTAGAAATAAAGATATTATTGTTATTATTATTATTATTATTATTTATCTAGAAAAATATTGTTGGTAGACTTACCAACAATATGTTAGGTAAAAGGACACAGGTGTAACTACTGTGACATTTTATGTGGCAACGTTTCGTTCTCCAGGAGTGAAACGTTGCCACAATAAAATGTCCTATAGTAAACAGGAGGGCCCCACTTTACAGCATTTCACTAATACAGCGGTTTTCAATTCTACCCATTCTTCATTCATTCAGACTTCCTGCAATAAATATATTTACCACTCACTATAAGGACGAAAATATTTTAAGGTAAGAAATGTGTGGTGTATATGCATTTTTTAGGCCTAGCTCTCTTGCTCACTTAATATATGATAGTGTAAACATGTTATCAGACTTTTATATGCATTTGAAAGTGAAAAAAAAAGGCTGTTTCACTTTAGTGATTTTCGAGGGGCCCTCCTGTGTATCTCAGTATATATACTATACTATACACAGTGACATTCACTTCTCAGTATATTTACAGATATCACATTGCTATTATCTATATACATGTATGTCTCTCAGTGTATACACATTGAAAGATACACATCTCTTTGTGTATATACAGATATACACTGGTCACAGACCGGACCACAGAACCCTCTCCAGGTATATGTACAGTTGCAGAAAAAAGTTCCTCTACTCTCTCCAGGGCAGAAATAATATCAGGCAACTCAGACATTAGGTATCTTTATTTTGAAACATTTCACCTACAGAGTAGGCTTCTTCAGTCAGGTACAGAGCAGGCAGCAGAAAAATTAGAGACACCCTTGAAGACGTAGTTTGAGGAGTCAGTCCTCAGCCTGATGTTGAGTTTTGAAAGCAGGTTTGATATGAATGAGAACTATGAGGTGTTGAAGGTCTAATGGGAGGTGGGCATGGTAGTGGACATGGGGAGGGTCTAGGCAGGATGTCCTGTCTCAGATACTTGCATGTCTTCGGATCCATATAGAGAGAGAGTGTATGAGTGCAGGCATAGGACAGGAATAGTGGGTTATGTTGCTCCAGTCTAAAACAGCTGAAGCAACAGTATGGAGACTTATATACTGTCAAAGGTGAGGAACAGATAATCTTGACAGGAGAGTAAGAATGTAATCATGAGAGGGCAGGTCCCTCTCACATCCATTCCTTCTTGTAACTAATGTTCAGGCAAAAAAGTTATCAAACATATTCTCTGTACCAAGATACCATTAAGTTGCAGTATAAAATACCACAAGCTGATAAGTAAGACACATATGCAATAGTTAGGTATCTTGATCCTAGGTAGTAGGTTGGTAGACAGCAACCGCCCAGGGAGGTACTACCATCCTGCCAAGTGAGTGTAAAACGAAAGCCTGTAATTGTTTTACATGATGGTAGGATTGCTGGTGTCTTTTTTTTTCTGTCTCATAAACATGCAAGATTTCAGGTACATCTTGCTACTTCTACTTACACTTAGGTCACACTACACATTCATGTCCAAGCATATATATACACACCCCTCTGGGTTTTCTTCTATTTTCTTACTAGTTCTTGTTCTTATTTCCTCTTATCTCCATGGGGAAGTGGAACAGAATTCTTCCTCTGTAAGCCATGCGTGTCGTAAGAGGCGACTAAAATGCCGGGAGCAAGGGCCCAGTAACCCCTTCTCCTGAATATATTACTAAATGTAAAAGGAGAAACTTTCGTTTTTCCTTTTGGGCCACCCTGCCTCGGTGGGAAACGGCCGACGTGTTGAAAGAAAGAAGAAAGGTATCTTGATTCCAAAATGTTTTGCCTACACAAGATTCAATGACTAAATCATGTTAACACTGTGTAACAAGCAGTTTGAAAATTCTGTACAAAACCTATACCTGCCTCTCTCCCACACACACTGACATGACCCTAACGACTGATTATGCCTGAGGAAAGGAATATAGGTTCCAATTCCATATATAAAGAGCTCATCACCACAAGGAACACCTTGAAGGGAATTTGCAAATAGAGCTGGCGAGTGATGGCTGAAACCCAAAGCAACAAGGTGGAGTGTAAAACCGAGCGATGCAAACAAGGTACAGTGGACCCCCGAGTTTCGTAAAAACTTCACTCCTGAAGTCTGCTCAAGTGCCATTACCGAACGAATTTACCCCCTTAAGAAAAAATGTCACGTAGGTTAGTCTATTTCAGACCCCCAAAAATACTTTTCCATAAGCACTTACAATATTATACTTACATAAATGTACGATTTCCGGGGTTTACGAAACTCGGGGGTCCACTGTATTGGCTACGCACTCTCTTCCCTTCTATCTGGAATGCGTTCTGAGGTCAACATCACCATCCTCCTGGTGGATGCCCTGATCAACCAGTCTATTGATGCTAGTGCCACAAAGTCCAACATCCGAAGTAGCCTCTACAGTTTTATTACATGAAAAAACTTCATGTTATTTAACTAAGTACATACTGAAAACTTACTCCATGGGGAATTAGGTTAGAATCCTTCTTCCGTAAACTATGCGTGTCATAAGAGGTGACTAAAATGCCAGGAACGAGGAGCTAGTAACTTCTTCTCCTGTATAAATTACTAAATATAAAGAGAAAAACTCGTTTTTCATTTTAGGTCACCTTGCCTTAGGGGGATACGGCTGGTTTGTAAAAAAAAAAAAAAAAATTTGAAGGCGTTCCTTTTTTTTTAGGGTTACCTGCCTTGGTGGGAGACGGCTGGTGTTAAAAAAAATACTAAAAACTATTAACTTCTGGCAAGACAGCAGTTCAGTCAACGATGATTTTTTTTTTGCAGGGTCACCTAACCTTGGTTAGAGAAGGACAGTAAGGCAAAAAAAAAATAGAAATTTAACCAATTTATTGTAATATATGGACAGCATCATACATTACCTGTATGAACCATGATCTCTCATCCTCTACAATAAAAAACAGAGGAAATTTTAGTAAGAAAGACATATTTTAATATACATACTTTATGTACAGTAATCTTTTATTTAAATGATGTTTATGTACAATATAATAATTGTAAGACTTCTCTTAGTGAACATAAGAAACCATAGAACAGAATCTTTGTCAAAAAAGAAAATATAGTTGTTTCTGTAAATGAAACCTCAAATTTTATTTTTCGTTTATGGGAAGTCAGCACCTTGATGCCAGTGAGAGGCTCTTGATCCAAAGATTTGGAGCTATCTTCCCTACGATTGAATCTAATTACCTTCCCTTCACCAGGCACTGTACGACCCTTATGGGATTAGCGTTCCTACCATGAATGTAAAAATAATAATAAATTCCTTTTTATATAGCCCTACAGTCGTACCTATTCTGCCAGTGGCATTTTTTTAAGACAGAATTCCCCCCAAAAAAAAAAATAAAACAGGATACCAGTATTTATTCTTTCTGACAAGTTATTTATATAATTTATATAAATAAATCATTCATAAAAAATTAAAATGCTATGGCATCAAGTAATGTAATCATGTGTTATATTATTTATACATACTTTTGAATATTTTATATAAAAAAAATGGAATGTGAAGTGCATCAATATTTCTCCTCTAAACTAATTCCCTCGTTACTGAAGGTAACATTGCCAAGGAACTGTATATCAATGGCATTAAATACCGACATTATGCTCAGTAACTCACATGGAGACAGAAACAAGATTAATTGATCTGTATATTTCAACCCCCCTTCTGGGACCCATCTGCTGAAGAGGACCTCAAAAGGGGGTCAAAATATACAGATCAATTGATCTTCTGAGTTTCTGTCTTCATGTGGGATATTAATGAGCAGTGACAAGTGTTCATTACACTTCAGTTATTCACTGACATGTATATAAATAAGACACGACATGTCATTCATGGCATTTCATTTGGAAAGGTATTTTGTCCACCAGAGACTTCATATTCTCTTTCTACCCATTTTTGTAAAAATTAATAATGTACCTTGTGGATGATGTTTTCCCAATAAAATGCCATAAGTGGAATTTTGTCTTACTAACATACAACAAGGAACTCTAAGACATGACATTTTACATAAATCTGTACAGTAGAACCCCTGTATCCACTGATTCACAGTTTCAGTTATCCACTGTTTACAGTGGCCCAAAAATACCTCTTAATTTTGCATAACAATGACCCCCAAAGCACAAAAGTAGAGAAGCCGGAGTTCTTCAAAGCCTAAGAGAAGCCGTGAAGTGCTTCCCATTAGTGAAAAAGTGATAATTTTCCACTTATTGTGCATAATTTATTAATTAAACTTTATAATAGGTATGTATAGGACTTATATACGTATAGCATTTGCTACTATTCATGGCAGGTTCTTGGAACATATCCCCCGCAGATATGGGGGTTCTACTGTATTTTACGTTTTGCCCATAACTATTATTCATGTTATGGATTGAGTTTTAGAAGTGGAAAACACCCCAGAGAGAATGTAGCATCAGCAGGGCATTTAGTCGTGAAGACATGGGGGTCAGTCTCCTTCTCCCTCCATACCTCTTCTGAAAACAATACACCACGCTCAATTTGTGAAGCCTGTTTCTCCTTGCATGACTGACTGGAATGTTCTTTAGTCTCCAGAACTGTTGCATGTACAGTACTAACGTGGTTCTCCTCTGCAACATCTAGAACTTCTATAACGTGACTATCATCCAAATCGTCATGGCTGAAACTGTACAGTTTTCCATCCACAACACAGACGTTTACCGGCGGTGTTTTAAAGCGGCCAAAGTTTGTCACAGTTTTACCTTCTTCTGGAGAAAACTTGTATACCTGATTGGAACAGTTATCTGTAAGACATAAAAAAAGATTAACAGGAAAATACTTTCACCACATAATGAACAATAAATTGTTTTTGCCTCTATCAAAAATGCCCCTTGATCACTAACACTAAAACCCAAATAAAAATCCACAAGGAAAAAAAATAATAGTGGAAGAGGTTTCTTAAGATTAATACAAGTGAATAGGAAGAATAAGACACATGTGCAACTTCTGGGTATTTTTATTTGGAGATGTTTTGCCATCCAGTGACATGATACAAAATTTTTTCAAATATTTTTGTATTACGTCCATGTGTGTATTGATAAAGCCACTGGAGGGTGAAACATCTACAAGTAAACATACCCAGATGTTGCACATGTGTGCAACATCTGGGTATGTTTACCAGTTGGTGCTGAATATACCAGTGATACGCAGCAAGTGAATGTAACACAGGAGACAGTCAAAGCGTTTTGTCATATTAAAACTGCTTTTACTTACTCCAGTGTTGCATGCAAATGAAGGAGTGTGCTGCACAGATAAAACATTTCATCAGTAAAGATACCCAAGTGCTGCACATGTGTCTTATTCATCAATAGACACCCAGGTGTTGCTCATGTGTCTTATTCAACAATAAAGACACCCAGGTGTTGCACATGTGTCTTATTCATCAATAAAGACACCCAGGTGTTGCACATGTGTCTTATTCATCAATAAAGACAACCAGGTAGACACCCAGGTGTTGCTCATGTGTCTTATTCAACAATAAAGACACCCAGGTGTTGCACATGTGTCTTATTCATCAATAAAGACACCCAGGTGTTGTACATGTGTCTTATTCATCAATAAAGACACCCAGGTGTTGTACATGTGTCTTATTCATCAATAAAGACACCCAAGTGCTGCACTTGTGTCTTATTCATCAATAATTTTTTTTTTTAACATACCAGTCATCACCCACCGAGGCAGGTGACCCGAAAAAGAAGTAAACTGTATAAAACTTGTCTTCTTTTTACATTTAGTAATTTATATAGGAGAAGGGTTTAGTATCCCCTTGCTGCCAGCATTTAGTACTGTACTTCCCAACTCCAGGACTGTAACTTCCTCACCCATCCTTCAGAGTGCAGGTACTGTACTTCCCACCTAGAGGACAGTAACTTCCTCACCCATCCTTCAGAGTACAGGCACTGTACTTCCCACCTCCAGAACTGTAACATCCACCACCCCTCCTTCAGAGTGCAGGCACTGTACTTCCCACCTCCAGAACTGTAACATCCCCACCCCTCCTTCAGAGTGCAGGCACTGTACTTCCCACCTTCAGAACTGTAACATCCTCACCCATCCTTCAGAGGAAGGCACTGTACTTCCCATCTCAGGACTGTAACATCCTCACCCATCCTTCAGAGTGCAGGTACTGTACTTCCCACCTCCAGGACTGTAACATCCTCACCCCATCCTTCAGAGTGCAGGCACTGTCTCCACCTCCAGACTTAACATCCTCACTCATCCTTCAGAGGCACCTGTACTTCCACCTCAGCTGACATCTTCACCCATCCTTCAGAGTGCAGGCACTGTACTTCCCACCTCCAGGCCTCAAGGCTGACTAACTAGTTTTCCCTGAATCCAACCACAAGTATTCCATTATTTCGTCAACACTGAATTATGAAGCACCATATTCACCTATTCTCCATGGGAAAGTGGAACAGAATTCTTTCTCCATAAGCCATGTGTGTCGTAAGAGGCGACTAAAATGCCGGGAGCAAGTGGCTAGCAACCCCTTCTCCTGTATACATTACTTAAGTTAAAAAGAAAAACTTATTGAAAGAAGAAGAGGATATTCACCTATCAAATAAACAGAGTTACTCCATGTTAAAGCTGCTCGATAGCCTTGCTTGCTGGGAGATATCACTGGTATGGCTGACCATTTCTTCATGGATGGATAATATGTCAGCAGTTGCATCTCTTGTGTAAATACCATAAGTCTTCCTTTAAAAGCACAAGCAGCTCCGTGACCAACACAATGCGGCATGTCCGGACAATGTAGCCAGTCACCTGTGAAAAATAAATATCATCAAATTAAACATGTATGGAATGTGAAAACACATTAGTTTTTAACACACAAGCCATCTCCCACCGAGGAAGGGTGACCTGAAAAAGAAACACTTTCACCATCCTTCACACTATCACTGTTTTGCCAGAGGCGCACAGATACGACAGTTTAGAGGTACCCCCAAGCAGCAAAGATCACCACCCCTCCATTAGACTGCAGGCACTGTACTACTCACCTCCAGGACTCAAATCTGGCTAACTGGTTTCCCTGTTAGTGTGGATGCAAAAAATAATCTACAATAGAAAAAGAACCCAAGACCAATATTTTGAAAGGTATAAAGACTAGGTATAGTACAATGCCAAAGTTTATGCCGATACTGATACTAAATTTTATGGAGATACTGATACCATCAAAATTAGCTGATATCACCAATACTGATACCATCAGAACTAGTCAATGCCAATACTTTGCCACATCCCTAATTAAATTATTATCAAATTGATAGGAAGCAGAAGTGGGGAAGAACAGACTTCATCATAAAGAAAGAGATGGGTGACCATCACTAGTGCTGTACCAAGACGGAGACGGAGAATCCGCATCAAAGGCAGGATCACTGACGAGGACTCTGCAATACACCAGTAAAAATTGCAACAGCAATAGTGGCATCAACAACGGTGGCAACATCAACAATAACAGCAAGTCAAAAACTAAAAATAAAAATCGTTATAGTGATTCAGTCTATAGTTTATTTAGTGACAGTTTTGATACAGTTATGATACAAATATAATTAAATACAATTCTATGTCCAAATCATTGTAAAAAAAGTTAAGGTTTACCACTTGAAGTAAGATAATATAATCTGGCTTACTTTTTCACATAAAATGCAATTAGCAGTTTCGATTAAAAGTGTGATAATTTACGTATTTTAGCTAAAAATGAGAGATGCCAGACAAACGAATCCTACATCCTACATACTCCAGTATTTGATTTTAGTCTAACTCTCTTTTCCCGTCCCCTCCTCTCTACTCGGCAGCAGTCTTATGTAGATTGTGAAGTTTACTGGTATATGCTGCTACTTTATACTCCCAACAGTACATTCAGTGATTCTCTTTCCATAAAGTTTATTCACATGAATGACTCGGCTACCACAAGATTTTAGCATCACATAATGCTAAGCTTCTAAAAAAAAAATTAACAAGCTTTATCATCAAATAAAAATTTGAGTATGTCCCAAAATGTTCTGCATAACTCTGGGCTTTCTGCACGCACAGCTAACTGTCACCCATCTCTGTACAAACACTACATCAAGCTGAAATAAAATAATTATTATTATTATCTTGACAACCTATTTGCTAACTTCTGGCCCAACTCTGAGGCATGACCGACTGCCACTGGTGGGTCCAATGCAACCTTCATTTGCTGCACCTCATCTGATGCCAGTATATAAGGGCTTATCTTCCGGCCTGTGCTTCAGATTCATCAAGACTATGGTGCTCAATACCTGCTCCTAGACTGAGGGACTGATTACCTCCTCTTCTACTGTCTTCTGCATATAAACCAGTGATGCTGAAGGATTACCTTGTCTTCTACAGTCTTCCGTATATAATTCTGAGGCTGATGGACTGATTACATCTTCTACAGTCTTTTGTTTACATTCTTTTACTGTACTGATAAAGTTACTTCATGATGAAATGTCTACAAAATAAAGATATCCAGTTATTGCACATGTGTCTCGTTCATTAAACTAAGTGACAGTACAGCATGAGTAATTTATATTCACTTTACCTGCTTTAGTATCATATGCATCTACAGAACACTGTACAACACGATGTCGTCCAAATCCACCAAGTATGTAGATGACGGAGTCTATAACACACACCATAAAATGTCTTCGAGGTTGCGGCAACCTGAAACAGAATGTAATAAAGTGTAATATAACTGATAATATTACTAAATTTAAAAAGAAAAACTTTTGTTTTTCTTTTTAGGTCACCCTGCCATGGTGGGACATGGCTGGTGTGTTGAAAAAAACAACTGTTAATGAAAGATGGGAAAGTGCCAAAGAATTGGCAGAGAGCATGCATAGTTTCCTTGTATCAAAGTAAAAGGGTCAAGGGAGAATGTAAGAATTATTGAGGGTTTTGTGTGCAAGGGGGTTTAGACATCTAGCAGGCATGTGTAAGCGAGTTAGATAGGAGTGAGCAGAGTGTGAAGGGATTCAGGGAAACTGGTTAGTTGGACTTGAGTCCTGGAGGTTGAAAGGTACAGTGCCTGCACTCTGAAGAAGGGATGGAGATATCTGTAGTTTGGTCATCTAAACTGTAGTATATACAGTGGTACCCCGGTTTACGATATTTTTTCATTCCAGAATGCTGTTCAAGTGCCATTACCAAACGAATTTATCTCCTTAAGAAATGTTGTAAAATAGACTAGTCCTTTTAGACCCCCAAAATTACACTTACAAAAGCATTTAAAAAATAAACTTACATAAAGGGTGAGTTTGGGGACCATCGTAAACCGGTACCACTGTATATGCCTCTGGCAAGACAGTGCTAAACCATACCACGGGTGGGGTTCGAACCCGCGGTTCGAACCCCACCCGTGGTATGGTTTGTTTGCAATCGTGTCATTACGATTTCGTGAGTCATGAAGACAGTGCTAGAGTGAATGATGATGAAAGTGTTTCTTTTTTGGGTCACCCTACCTTGGTGGGAAATGTCCAGTTTGCTAAAAAAAAAACGAGAGTACACCAGGTAAAGTTTACGGCAGAATTATTAATGAAAGGATTAATGGTAAAAGAGAAAGTAGGATTGCAGAGGAGCAGAGAGGATTTAGAAAGAGTAGGGGATGTGTAGACAAAGTGTTTACATTGAAGTATATACAGGTGCTCTTTGTATGTCACTGATGTCATTGATATCAGCTATGGTCTGTAAAGTTATATCAGAACCACTGGCTCAGCTAGCATTTTTAAAACTACGTACAGTTAAAAAACACCTTATCTCCTTAACCTATTCCAACCCATCATAAATACATATGTAAAAACTATACAAGCATTTGCTCAATATCATGAATATAGATAAAACTTTATAATCAATATACAGTGGGACCCCCGGTTTTCGTGATTTTTTCGTTCCAGAATGCTGTTCAAGTGCCATTACCAAACAAATTTATTCCCATAAGGAATAATGTAAAGTAGACTAGTCCTTTTAGACCCCCAAAAATACACTTACAAAAGCACTTACAAAAACTACACTTACATAATTGTTCGAGTTTGGAGCAGTATGAAATCCGGGGGTCCACTATATACTCACTCTCAATATCTGTATTCACCTCAAATGTTAATCACTCCATTGTGTCCACCTAAGGTTAATAATTAAAACTGTAATTCTTCCCTACCAAGCTTATCAAAGCCATATAGCATGAACTAATAGAATATTAAATTTTCTTGTATTTATTCTAACTCACCTAATGACCATATGTACTGTTATTGCCTTATTAATTTTAAATTAGTTTTAAGTTTGCCCAAAATACTTTGCATATAAAGGGGCTTTTGGAATGTACACCCAAGTACAGTGGACCCTCGCTATTTGAACACTCCAAACTCGCCCTTTTATGTAAGTTTATTATGTATTGTAAGCGCTTTTATAAGTGTATTTTTGGGGGTCTGAAATGGACTAATCTAATTTACATCATTCCTTATGGGAATAAATTCGTTTGGTAACAGCACTTGAACAGCATTCTGGAATGAAGAATGTTCGAATAGCGAGCGTCCACTGTATTATACAGTGGACCCCCGAGTAACGAGCATAATTCATTCCAGAAGCCTGCTCAAGTGCCATTACTGAACGAATTTACTCCCTTAAGGAATAATGTCAAGTAGGTTAGTCCATTTCAAACCCCCAAAAATACACTTACAAAAGCACTTACAATATTATACTTACATAATTGTACGAAATCCGAGGTGACCGTAACTCGGGGGTCCACTGTATTCCTTTGTACTGAAATAAAATATTATTATTATTATTATTATTCTCTGAAGAGAAGTTGCAGAGGTTGGTGGATGAGTTTGGTAGGGCATGCAAAAGAAGGAAATTAAAAGTGAATACAGTGGACCCCCGAGTAACGTAAAAACTTCATTCCAGAAGCCTGCTGAAGTGCTATTACCGAACGAATTTACTCCCTTAAGGAATAATGTCACGTAGGTTAGACTTTTTCAGACTCCCAAAAATACACTTCCACAAGCACTTACAATATTAGATTTACATAATTGTACGATTTCCGGGGTGTTCGTTACTCGGGGGTCCACTGTACAGGAAAGAGTAAGGTGATGAGGATAACAAAAAAATTAGATAACGGAAGATTGGATATCAGATTGGAGGGAGAGAGTATGGAGGAGGTGAATGTGTTCAGATATTTGGGAGTGGATGTGTCAGCAGATGAGTCTATGAAGGATGAGGTGAATCATAGAATTAACGAGGAAAAAAGGTGAGTGGTGCACTGAGGAGCTTGTGGAGACAGAGAACTTTATCCATGAAAGCAAAGAGGGGAATGTATGAGAGTATAGTTATACCAACACTCTTGTATGGGTGTGAGACATGGGTTGTGAATGTTGCAACAAGGAGAAGGCTGGAGGCAGTGGAGATGTCATGTCTGAGGGCAATGTGTGGTGTGAATATAATGCAGCGAATCCGTAGTTTGGAGATTAGGAGGAGGTGTGGGATTACCAAAACTATTATCCAGAGAGCTAAGGAGGGGTTATTGAGATGGTTTGGACATGTAGAGAGAATGGAACAAAATAGAATGACTTTGAGAGTGTATAAATCTGTAGTGGAGGGAAGGCAGGGTAGGGGTCAGTCTAGAAAAGGTTGGAGGGAGGGGGTAAAGGAGGTTTTGTGTGCGAGGGGCTTGGACTTCCAGCAAGCATGCGTGAGCGTGTTAGATAGGAGCGAATGGAGACAAATGGTGTTTAGGACTTGACGTGCTGTTGGAGTGTAGGCAAGGTAACATTTATGATGGGTTTCAGGGAAACCGGCAGGCCGGACTTGATTCCTGGAGATGGGAAGTACAGTGCCGGCACTCTGAAGGAGGGGTGTTAATGTTGCAGTTTTATAACTGTAGTGTAAGCACGCCTCTGGCAAGACAGTGATGGAGTGAATGATGATAAAAGTTTTTCTTTGTTGGGCCACCCTGCCTTGGTGGGAAACGGCCGATGTGTTAATAAAAAAAAATTATTATTACAGGGGACCCTCGGTTTTCGCCGAAAATTCTTTCCAAAATGCTGGTCAAGTGCCATTACCGAACAAATTTACTTCCTTAAGAAATAATGTCACGTAAGTTAGTCTATTTCAGACCCCCAAAAATACACTTGCAAAAGCACTTACGAAAATACACTTACATAAACGTTCGAGTTTGGAGATGACCGAAAACTGAGGGACCACTGTATTATTATTATTATTATTATTATGTACGTACTTGTAGAAATAAATATTATTATTCAAATAAAAGCACCTTTCTTGAGTGGCTGAAGTAAAAAAAAATTAAAAAACTTACATGTTTTCACTGATCCATTTGCTAGAGGCTGTGCTGTATCTCCATAAACTCTTGTTCCAGTTGCCATGACCCAGGTGATACTCACCCCCGATGATGTATATACTGCAACCTGCAACGTCAAGTTATTTATAATAATTATATGGAGGAGGAGGAGGAGGGGCCTCTGGCAGCTGGAGGGCCTCCAAGGGCTGGAACTCAGGGTCCTCTGCCAGTTGGAGAGCCTTCGGAGACTGCAGTCCAGGGTCCTCTGCCAGCTGGAGAGCTTTCAGGGACTGCAGTCCAGGGTCCTCCTCCAGCTGGAGGGCCTCCAGAGATAAAGTGAAAAGTGTTCACAGTTACTGCTATAAGTTTATAATTACAGTATGTTATTATATCACATATATGATGAACTCCTGACTGTAGTGATTCTGTATAGAGATTTAAGAGTGAATCCCTATAAGGGGCCTCACAGTACCTGTAGCCCAGGGACCTACAAAATTTTAATCTGGCTCTTAAGTGTATCATATGTATATCTTCCTCTAGGAATGTCCTCGTGTATCAATGATATTATATACTGACAAGGTTGTTAATGAGAAACAATATACAGTTGATGGCATTTTGCTGAATAGAAAATTCACCCACCAGGGTCTTTATCAAGACAGTTCATCCCTGACGGATGAAGTGTCTTCTCAATAATGTCATAAACAGCATTATTAACATGGAATGTCCATGCATTACTTGTGGAAAAAAGTTATTTTTTTTTTATTAACACATCGGCCATTTCCCACCAAGGCAGGGTGGCCCGACAAAGAAAAACTTTCATCATCATTCACTCCATCACTGTCTTGCCAGAGGTGTGCTTACACTACAGCTACAAAACTGCAACATTAACACCCCTCCTTCAGAGTGCCGGCACTGTACTTCCCATCTCCAGGAATCAAGTCCGGCCTGCCGGTTTCCCTGAAACCCTTCATAAATGTTAGCTTGCCTACACTCCAACAGCACGTCAAGTCCTAAAAACCATTTGTCTCCATTCGCTCCTATCTAACATGCTCATGCATGCTTGCTGGAAGTCCAAGCCCCTCGCACACAAAACCTCCTTTACCCCCTCCCTCCAACCTTTTCTTGGTCGACCCCTACCTCGCCTTCCCTCTACTACAGATTTATACACTCTCGAAGTCATTCTATTTTGCTCCATCCTTTCTATATGTTCAAACAATCTCAACAACCCCTCCTCAGCTCTCTGGATAATAGTTTTGGTAATCCCACACCTCCTCCTAATCTCCAAACTACGGATTCTCTGCATTATATTCACACCACACATTGCCCTCAGACACGACATCTCCACTGCCTCCAGCCTTCTCCTTGTTGCAACATTCATAACCCATGTCTCACACCCATACAAGAGTGTTGGTATAACTATACTCTCATACATTCCCCTCTTTGCTTTCATGGATAAAGTTCTCTGTCTCCACAAGCTCCTCAGTGCACCACTCACCTTTTTCCCCTCATTAATTCTATGATTCACCTCATCCTTCATATACCCATCTGCTGACACATCAACTCCCAAATACAGTGGACCCCCGCCATTCGAACACTCCAAAACTCACCCTCATTCCAGAATGCTGTTCAAGTGCTGTTACCAAACGAATTTATTCCCATAAGGAATGATGTAAATTAGAGTAGTCCATGTCAGACCCCCAAAAATACACTTATAAAAGCATTTAAAAAAATACACTTACATAAAAGGGTGAGTTTTGGAGTGTTCGAATGGCGGGGGTTCACTGTAACTGAACACATTCACCTCCTCCATACTCTCTCCCTCCAATCTGATATCCAATCTTCCATTATCTAATTTTTTTGTTATCCTCATCACCTTACTCTTTCCTTTATTCACTTTTAATTTCCTTCTTTTACATACCCTACCAAACTCATCCACAAACCTCTGCAACTTCTCTTCAGAATCCCCCAAAAGCACAGTGTCATCAGCAAAGAGCAACTGTGACAACTCACACTTTGTGTTAGATTTTTTATCTTTTAACCCCACACCTTTTGCCAGCACCCGAGCATTCACCTCTCTTACAACTCCATCTATAAATATATTAAACAACCATGGTGACATCACACATCCCTGTCTAAGGCCCACTTTTACTGGGAAATAATCTCCCTCTCGTCTACATACTCTAACCTGTGCCTCACTATCCTCATAAAAACTTTTCACCGCTTTCAATAACCTACCTCCTATTCCATACATTTGCAAAATCTGCCACATTGCCCCTCTATCCACCCTATCATATGCCTTTTCCAAATCCATAAATGCCACAAACACATCTTTACCCTTATCTAAATATTGTTCACCTATATGTTTCACTGCAAACACTTGGTCTACACACCCCCTACCCTTCCTAAAGCCTCCTTGTTCATCCGCTATCCTGCTCTCCGTCTTACTCCTAATTCTTTCAATAATAACTCTACCATACACTTTACCAGGTATACTCAACAAACTTATTCCCCTGTAATTTTTACACTCTCTTTTGTCCCCTTTGCCTTTATACAAAGGAATTATGCATGCTCTCTGCCAATCCCTAGGTACCTTACCCTCTTCCATACATTTATTAAATAAAAACACTAACCACTCTAACACTATATCCCCACCTGCCTTTAACTTTATCCCATCAATCCCAGCTGCCTTATCCCCTTCCATTCTACTCACTGCCTCATGAACTTCCCCCACACTCACAACTGGTTCTTCCTCACTCCTACAAGATGTTATTTCTCCTTGCCCTATACACGAAATCACAGCTTCCCTATCTTCATCAACATTTAACAATTCCTCAAAATATTCCCTCCATCTTCCCGATACAGTGGTACCTCGAGTTACGATATTTTTTCGTTCGAGAATGCTGTTCAAGTGCCATTACCAAACAAATTTATCCCCATAAGGAATAATGTAAAATAGACTAGTCCTTTTACACCCCCAAAAATATACTTACAAAAGCATTTAAAAAAATAAACTTACATAAAAGGGCGATTTTGGGGACCATCGTAACTCGAGGTACCACTGTACCTCTAATTCTCCATTTAATAACTCTCCTCTCTATTTTTAACTGACAAATCCATTCTTTCCCTAGGTTTTCTCAACTTGTTAATCTCACTCCAAAACTTTTTCTTATTTTCAACAAAATTTGTTGATAACATCTCACCCACCCTCTCATTTGCTCTCTTTTTACATTGCTTTACCACTCTCTTAACCTCTCTTTTTCTCTCCATATACTCCTCCTTCCTTGCATCACTTCTACTTTGTAAAAACCTCTCATATGCTAACTTTTTCTCTCTTACTACTCTCTTTACATTATCATTCCACCAATCGCTCTTCTTCCCTCCCGCACCCACTTTCCTATAACCACAAACTTCTGCTGAACACTCTAGCACTATATTCTTAAACTTACCCCATACCTCTTCTACCCCACTGATTATACTCTCACTAGGCCATCTGTCCTTCAACAGTTGTTTATATCTTACCCTAACCGCCTCCTCCTTTAGTTTATAAATCTTCACTTCTCTCTTACTTGCTGTTTCCATTCTCCTTGTATCCCATCTACCTTTTACTCTCACTGTAGCTACAACTAAAAAGTGATCTGATATATCTGTGGCCCCTCTATAAACATGTACATTCTGAAGTCTACCCAAGTCTTTTATCTACCAATATGTAGTCCAACAAACTACTGTCATTTCACCCTACATCATATCTTGTATACTTATTTATCCTCTTTTTCTTAAAATATGTGTTACTTATAACCAAACCCCTTTCTATACAAAGTTCAATCAAATGCTCCCCATTATCATTTACACCTGGTACCCCAAACTTACCTACCACCCTCTCTCTAAACACTTCTCCTACTTTAGCATTTAGGTCTCCTACCACGATTACTCTCTCACTTGGCTCAAAAGTTCCTACACACTTGCTCAACATCTCCCAAAATCTCTCTCTCTTCTCTACACTCCTCTCTTCTCCAGGTGCATACGCACTTATTATGACCCACTTTTCACATCTGACCCTTATTTTAATCCACATAATCCTTGAATTTATACATTTATGTTCCCTCTTCTCTCTCCATAACTGATCCTTCAACATTATTGTTACCCCTTCCTTAGCTCTAACTCTCTCAGATACTCCTGACTTAATCCCATTTATTTCTCCCCACTGAAACTCGCCTACCCCCTTCAGCTTAGTTTCGCTTAGGGCCTGGACATCCAACTTCTTTTCATTCATAACATTAGCAATCATCTCTTTCTTATCCTCCGCACTACATCCACGCACATTCAAATATCCCAATTTTATGAAGTTTTTCCTTATTTTTTAGTAATTTATACAGGAGAAGGGGTTACTAGCCCACTGCTCCCGGCATTTAGTCGCTTCTTACGACACGCATAGCTTACGGAGGAAGAATTCTGCTCCACTTCCCCATGGAGATAAGCAAAAATATAAAAGAACAAGAACTAAGAAAAAAAATAGAAGAAAAACCCAGAGGGGTTAGTATATATATGCTTGTACATGCATGTGAAGTGTTACCTAAGTGTAAGTAGAAGTAGCAAGACATACCTGCAACCTTATATGTTTATGAGACAGAAAAAGACACCAGCAATCCTACCATCATGCAAAACAATTACAGGCTTATGTTTCACACTCATTTGGTAGGACGGTAGTACCTCCCTGGGTGGTTGCTGTCTACCAACCTACTACCTAAAAAAAAAAGTATTACACAATAAACTTTTTTAGTTACTACTAAAGTGTTTGCTTTTGAAAACCAATTTCATATTTTTTGGGGGTAAAATCATATTTATTTTAGCTTTAATACTTGCTAATTTATTTTAGCTTTAATACTTGCTAATTTATTTTCATATTGCTACAATCCTCACTTTCAATGATTTTAAAAATAAACACTTACACACTAAAGTAGCACAGAAAAACGATTTCGTTTCCAAAATCTACATACAAGTCGAAGAATAAAAATATTGTGGCTAGACTGTTTTGCAAATAACCCCTCCCCCTCTCTTACAAAACTATGACGATGTTTAGGTCCATCCTGGACTTGATAAATGGGCAATGACAGACCAAAACTGTCATTTTTAAGTTTCCTTTCCTGAGTGCCTGTTATTTGTGCGTACAGTAAGCTGTTATAAAATTGCTCTAAGTTGCATAAATTTTTGTAAATGCGATTAAAAAAGTCAATCAACAATTGAACAGGGAGTGCTATTAAATTTTAGATAGACCCACCCGCTGGACGTGTCAGCAGATGGGTCCATGAAAGATGAGGTGAATCAAAGAATTGACGAGGGAAAAAAAGGTGAGTGGTGCACTGAGGAGTCTGTGGAGACAAAGAACATTATCCATGGAAGCAAAGAGGGAAATGTATGAGAGTATAGTGATACCAATGCTCTTACATGGGTGTGAAGCATGGGTGGTAAATGTTGCAACAAGGAGAAGGCTGGAGGCAGTGGAGATGTCATGTCTGAGGGCAATGTGTGGTGTGAATATAATGCAGAGACTCCAAAGTTTGGAAATCAGGAGAAGGTGCGAAATTACCAAAACTATTATCCAGAGGGCTGAGGAGGGGTTGTTGAGGTGGTTCAGACATTTAGAAAGGATGGAAGGAAATAGAATGACTTTGAGTGTAATAATCTGTAGTGGAGGGAAGGTGGGGTAGAGGTTGGCCTAGGAAAGGCTTGAGGGAGGAGGTAAAAGAGGTTTTGTGTGTGAGGGGCTTATACTTCCAGCAAGCATGCGTGAGCATGCTAGATAGGAGTGAATGGAGACAAATGGTTTTTAGGATTTGATGTGATGTTGGAGTGTGAGCAAGGTAACATTTATGAAGGGATTCAGGGAAACCAGCAGGCGGAGTGTGAGCAAGGTAACATTTATGAAGGGATTCAGGGAAACCAGCAGGCCAGACTTGGGTCCTGGAGATGGGAAGTACAATGTCTGCACTCTGAAGGAGGGGGTGTTAATGTTGCAGTTTTATAACTAGTGTAAGTGTGCCTCTGGCAAGACAGTGATGGAGTGAATGATGATGAAAGTTTTTGTTTTTCAGGCCACCCTGCCTTGGTGGGAAACGGCCAATGTGTTAATAAAATAAAAAAATAATTATATTTATGGGGGTCATACAGCACCTGGGGAGAATAGAAGGAATTCAGGCTCGATTCAAAGAATTGGGGCACAGGTCAAAATCCTAAGATCAAGAGCCCCACACCAGCATCAAGGAACCTTGAGGGGCCAATTATAGATGTGATTTTACTTGTACAGTAGAACCCCTATAACTACTGATTCAGTATCTGCAGTTTCATTTATCCACTGTTTACTGTGGCCCAAAAATACCTCTTAATTTTGCATAATAATGACCCCAAAGCACAAAAGTACAGAAGCTGGCAGTTTGAAGTGCCTCCCATCAGTGAAAAAGTGTTAATTCTCTGCTTATTGTGCATAATTTATCAATTAAACTTTATAATAGATATGTATAGGACTTATATACTATAGGGTTTGCTACTGTTCATGGTTTCGGTATCCATGGCAGGTCCTTGGAACGTATCCCCCGCGGACAAGAGGGTCTTACTGTATTTACGAAAAAATTCATGACATAGAGTAGCTTTAAAAAAGAGCTTATTGTATGTATAATTTAATTGACGTCTTGGCAAAAAATACTCACCAACAGAACGAACTTGGTATCCTAAACATTGAACTGAACTGTCACAAAATTGTTGGTATTGAATACATCACTGATATATGTACATCCTAAAAATTGAACTGGACCATCAATCACAGAGGTAGCAAGAACTTACCCAAAGAATAAACTTAGTATCCTAAACACTGAACTAGACTGTCACAGAGTTAGGAAGAACTTACCCATAGAATAAACTTGGTATTCCAAGTGCTGAACTGGACCATCACAGTGTTAGCAAGAACTTACCCACAGAACAAACTTGGTATCCCGAGCACTGGACTGGACCATTACAGAGCTTAGTTAAAACTATTTCTTCCGTTATTTTCTTAGACGCCAAATTAAACGAGTAGACGACTGGTGACATCTCGGAGTTCCTCATTCGGGACGTCCACACTACTTCGACCTCATCTTCGTCATCGCTGTTCTTCGCTTTTTTCTTTCTCTGCGATGATTGCAATTGCTTGAATCCCACAACACATGCAACATGTGACAACTTCCTCTTGAGTTGCTGTAACAAACTTTCAACAATCGTTCGTACTTTTTTCTCATCTCTTTCTTCAATCTGTCCGTTATCATTTCTATGTGAATCACAATTCTTTGAGTTTCTTTGCTCTTCTAAGCATTCATTTATTCTTTGAATTAACAGATCCTTATCAGAATTTTGGTTACAGTCACTTGTTTCCAACGGGGACTTTTTTAGTTTTTTTATACATTCTAACACTTGTACTGCTAGGTCATTTTCACTTACGACGCTGTAGAAGAGCATGTTGGATATGTCCGCTGATGTCAATGAGTGGAAATCGACACAACGCAGAAGCTGAACGAGATGGCCGGCTCTCTCAACCTCATTTGCCTGTAAAATTGAAACAAAGGGAATAGGGGATTTTTTTTTTTTTCAAGGATTTATTTACAGTAAGGTATCTTATTAAGCTTCTCTATACAGTCATTCTTTTTTTTTTGTAAATAGGATTGAAAAAGTATAGTACATCCATGTACAGAATAGCATATGGAAAGGTCTTCATGGTACAGTGGACCCTCGACTAATGACAATTCCATATAACGAGAAAATCGTGTAACGAGTGCTTTTTTCACTAAATATTTTTCTCATGTAGCGAGCATTAACTCGTGTAGCGAGCCGTACCAGACCTGTCCGCCTGCCCTGCGCTTGCGCAATGAGGCGGACAGGACGCCAGTCTAGCATTGTTTACACTTGAGAGAACATTACCCAGCGCACTCTTTCAAACATTTCACAATAAATTTATTGTGTTTATTGATGGTTTAGTGATTGTCACTGTGAAATAAGTCACCATGGGTCCAAAGAAGCTTCACAAGTCGATAAAGGCTATAGCACCAGCCAGTGATAAAGTGTAGCATTAACAGTGTAGCAATGGAAATACAGTGGACCCCCGCTATTCGAACGGCTCGGCAGTCGAACAAATCGTCATTAGTACAAAAAATTTGAAATCGTCATGCGAACAAATTATCGCGAGTCGAACGAATACGTTCGTGACCTGTCGGCCCAGGCGCTTGGGTGCCTCACAGCGCAGGCGTGGAGAGCCAGTCCCGCGTTGTTTACACTCGAGAGAACAATACCCTGCACGCTTCCACAGACATTTCACACTTAATTATAATTTTTTGGAGTTTGTTCATTACGTGCGACTGTGAAATAAGCTACCATGGGTCCCAAGAAAGTTCCTAGTGGTACCCCTGGGCTGATAAAAGTGAGAAACACCGTAGAAATGAAGAAGGAAATAATACAAAAATACGAGAGTGGTGTGCGATTGTGTGATCTTGCCAGGATATATGGCAAAAACAGGTCAACTATCGCTTCTATCCTGCTTAAGAAGGAAGAAATTAAGCAAGCTGATGTTGCAAAAGGTGTTACTGTGCGAGCCAAAAACAGACCACAAATAATCGAAGAGATTGAGAAGTTGTTGCTGGTGTGGCTCAAGGATAAAGAGTTAGCGGGTGATAGTGTGTCTGAGTCAATTATTTGTGAAAGGCAAGGAACTTGCATGCCGATCTTTTAAAGAAAATGCCTGCAACCAGTGCTGATTGTAATGGTAGTGAATTTAAAGCCAGCAAAGGCTGGTTTGAGAGATTTAAACATCGTAGTGGCATACATAATGTGGTAAGGCATGGTGAGGCTGCCAGTTCAGACAAACATGCAGCTGAAAAATTCATAAAGGAGTTTCAGGACTACATAAAGACTGAAAAATTGAAACCTGAACAAGTGTTCAATTGTGACGAAACAGGCCTGTTTTGGAAGAAAATGCCCAACAGGACCTACATTACTCAGGAAGAAAAGGCACTGCCAGGACACAAGCCTATGAAAGACAGGCTAACTCTCTTGATGTGTAGTAATGCTAGTGGGGATTTTAAATTAAAGCCTTTACTAGTGTATCACTCAGAAAATCCCAGAGTGTTCAAGAGACACAATGTCGTTAAAAGTAGATTGTGTGTCTTGTGGAGAGCTAGTCAGAATGCATGGGTCACAAAGCACCTTTTCAGTGACTGGATCCATGAAGTGTTTGGCCCCAGTGTGAGAAAATACCTACAGGAAAAGGGTTTGGACAAAAAGTGCCTCCTGTTGCTGGACAATGCTCCTTCACATCCTCAAAACATGGAAGACCTACTGTGTGAAGACTTCAAATTCATAAAACTGAAGTTCTTGCCTCCTAACACCACTCCTCTCCTCCAGCCCATGGACCAGCAGGTCATCTGTAACTTCAAAAACTCTACACAAAAGCAGTGTTTGAAAAGTGCTTTGAAATGACCTCGGACAGTGAATTGACCCTTAGAGAGTTCTGGAAGAATCATTTCAATATCTACAGCTGCATAGGCCTTATAGGCAAGGCTTGGGAGGAGTGACTTCAAGGATTTTGAACTCTGCTTGGAGACCATTGTGGCCAGGTTGTGTCCAACAGAGGGATTTTGAAGGGTTTGAGGCTGACCCTGACCCTGCCGACCCTGTGCCTGTTGTGGACTGTATTGTGGAATTGGGCAAGTCCATGGGGTTGGAGGTGAGTGGCGATGATGTGGAAGAGTTAGTGCAGGGCCACAGGGTAGAGCTAACAACTCAAGAGCTGCAAGAGCTGGAAATAGAAGAGCATCAGACCAGATTTGAGGCTATTGATTCACGGGAGAAGGAGGAGGAAGAGGGGCTGAAGAAGGTGCCTTCTTCAGAGATTAAGGAGATGTGTACAATGTGGAATAGATTGCAAAGTTTTGTTGAAAAATACCACCTGAACAAGCTCAAACAAGCCATAACAGCAGCATGTTCAGTGACCAAACAATGTCCTTCTTCAGGAACATGTTGAAAAGGCGCCAGAAACAGAGGACTGTGGACAGTTATTTTGTTAAAGTGTCCAGTGACTCCCAAGCTGGCCCTAGTGGGATTAAAAGACAAAGAAAGAAGTAACCCCAGATAGGGCTTTGGTACCTGAAGTCCTTCTGGAAGGGGATTCCCCTTCCAAACACTAACCCCTCCCTCCCTCACTACTCCTCCCTCTCTTCCATATGCCATCAACAATCTTCAATAATGGTAAGTAAAAAGACTTGCATTTATTTACTAATACTTTTAGTAGTACAGCACTGTAGTATTTAATGTTTTTGTCTATGTAGAAGCTTAATTTTATTAAAATATAATATTTTTTATATATTTTTGGATTTCTGGAACGGATTAATTGTATTTCCATTATTTCTTATGGGAAAAATTAAATCGCCTTTCGAACATTTCACGTTAAGAACAAGCTCCTGGAACGGATTAAATTCGAATGGCGAGGGTCCACTGTAAGTCACTGTCTGACTTTTTTGGGTTATCCTAGGTTTTCTACACATATGCTGCTATGTATGATAATCTATGTATAACTGGATTTGTGTATACCTGAATAAACTTACTTAAGTAAGTTAAGCGATTAATCGATAGAAAATGATGACAAGAAACTTAACTTCTACAATGTTTGAGGAATAGTATAGGGACACTGACAAGAGCGCCGTCCTTTGCCACCATCTCCAAGGTAAGTGTAAATATTTCTTATTTATATAAGTGTGAATATTTCTTATTTATAAATTAAAGTGTAAATATTTCTTATTTATAAATTATGCACATTGTTTGTATGATAGTGGTGGTTGCTTTCTGCTGAAACCGACTACCACAACGGCTTATGGTCAGTGGCCCTTATACCCAACAACAACACAACACACTCCACCAGTCCTTAGATTCGTAATGACATGTTTTATTCATTCTAGAGTTTATATCATGTTTCTATGTTATTAATATTATTTATTATGTCATATTAGATGAATTGTGCTAGATAAATAAGCTGTAGAGTTTATATTATTGTCATATTGAAGGACTATTTTGTTCTGCCTCCAAACAAACTCTCTCATACGCCAACAAGTCTCTTCAATAAAGGTAAAACTTATTTAACTGTTCATTTGCCCATTATAATTAGTGCTTTATATTTAGTATTTCTCATTGTTTTCTGTATGTAAAACTATAGTATATATTCTTTAAAAAAATGACTTTTTATACAGTAGTGTACTGTAATAAACAGAATAGAAGAAATCACCTCTAATATACATTATTTAGGTATGCACACTGGTCAGAGAGCCTGTCGTAAGTCTGAGTCGTCAGTAAACAAGTACAGTGGACCCCCGAGTTTCGTAAAAACTTCACTCCTGAAGTCTGCTCAAGTGCCATTACCGAACGAATTTACTCCCTTAAGGAAAAATTTCACGTAGGTTAGTCTATTTCAGACCCCCAAAAATACACTTCCACAAGAACTTACAAAATTATACTTACATAACTGCACGATTTCCGGGGTATTCGTTAACCGAGGGTCCACTGTACGTTGCTAAGTGAGGAGAGGCTGTACACTTTTTCGAACACATTTACCAAAAAATCCCACTACACAATAAGATGGAAGGTAATCAAGTCTGATATGAGGATGGAGAGGGTAGCTCCACCTCCTTGGATCAAAAGCCCTTTATCACCATCATGGAACCCCACCACCTCTCCTTTTTGCATATGTATAAATACAAAAAATACAAATGATTTTCCTTTCCAGATAAAAGAGTTCTATGAATTTTTTTTATAGTATACAGTTTGATTATTTCATAGACAGTGGACCCCTGAGTTTCGACCACCTCAAAACTCGAACAATTATGTAAGTGTAATATTGTAAGTGCTTTTGTAAGTGTATTTTTGGGGGTCTGAAATGGACTAACCTACTTTACATTATTACTTATGGGAACAAATTTGTTCAGTAACGGCACTCGAACAGCCTTCTGGAAAGAATTTTCGACGAAAACCGAGGGTCCACTATAAAGTGGACCCCCGAGTATCTTAATTAATCCGTTCCAAGAGCTATTACTTAACAGAAAGTTTACGAAATTCGAACCATTATTTCCCATAAGAAATAATGTAAATACAATTAATCCGTTCCACAAAAAATATTCATACAAAATAATTAAAAACAATATATATATATACATTTACTTACCTTTATTGAAGAGTTGCAGGCATCTGGAAGGTATGGTTGATGACAGGGGCAGGGT
>WNWK01002906.1:162500-189002 GCA_009830355.1 Cherax destructor | reverse complement strand
TATAGATAGAGGAGAATTACGTACGTATAGAGTACCGGGCTGATGGCATCAAGGGATCCTGTCGTCCCTGTTATTGAAACTGTTGTTTTCCAAGACTTCTGAGTCTTTATCAGGTACTTCCTCTCCCTAGCTCTCCTTTACCTCACACCATAAAAAATTCTTTACCTCACCCCCTCACTACGTCTCCTTCCACCACCATCCTCCCCAAACCCCCCATACCCTTATCCCCCCCAGTTTCGCTTTTTCCCCAACATTTCCCCCTTCCCCCCCTTTGCAGTCTCACTTGGTAAATTCGGCAGACAGACACACAACACCCGCTGAAAGCTCCTCTGTATTTTCACAATTTGGGGATTTCCCCGAGAAGCGGCCCTTAACACTTCCCTTTAACCTTTCTGACCTTCCCCAGTGCTTTGCCCTTTGGGGCACGTCAGTTCCTATAAATCTGTAGTGGAGGGAAGGCGGGGTAGGGGTCGGCCAGGAAAGGTTGGAGGGAGGCGGTAAAGGAAGTTTTGTGTGCGAGGGGCTTGGACTTCCAGCAAGCATGTGTGAGCGTATTTGATAGGAGTGAATGGAGGCATATGGTTTTAATACTTGACGTGCTGTTGGAGTGTGAGCAAAGTAACATTTATGAAGGATTCAGGGAAACCGGCAGGCCGGACTTGAGTTCTGGAGATGGGAAGTACAGTGCCGGCACCTGAAGGAGAGGTGTTAATGTTGCAGTTTTATAACTGTAGTGTAAAGCACCCTTCTGGCAAGACAGTGATGGAGTGAATGATGATGAAGGTTTTTTTTTCGACACCCTGCCTTGGTGGGAATCCCGATGTGTATAATAATAATATATATATATATATATATATATATATATATATATATATATATATATATATATATATATATATATATATATATTACCAGTAACTACCTACCTAACCAAATAAATCCTCGTTTTAATGTTTAAAATTTGTGAAATCTAGTGTTATATAGATTATATATTTTATAGATAGAGGAGAATTACGTACGTGATAGAGTACCGTGTGTGCTGATGGCATCAAGGGATCCTGTCGTACCTGTTATTGAAACTGTTGTTTTCCAGTTACGACTTCTGAGTCTTTATCAGGTACTTCCTCTCCCTAGCTCTCCTTTACCTCACACCATACAAATTCTTTACCTCACACCCTCACTACGTCTCCTTCCACCACCATCCCTCTCCAACTCTCCATACCCTTATCTCCCCAGTTTCGCTCTTCCCCAACACTTCCCCCCTTCCCCTCCCTGCAGTCTCACTTGTGTAAATTCGGCAGACAGACACACAACACCCGCTGAAAGCTCCTCTGTATTTTCACAACTTGTGGAGTCTGCTGAGAAGCGGCCCTTAACACTTGCCTTAACCTCTGACCTTTCTTAATGCCCAGTGCTTTGACCTTAAGGGGCACGTCAGTTCCTCTGTTTTCTAATATGTTTTTTTTCCCCTATAATCTACCTTGTCCATAATTACTATCACATTTGCTTTGTCTGTTTCGTAAGATGAAGTCCAAGATCTTTAATTAATTCATGGTATAACTTAACAAATCTTTGAGGACAATTGTGTTGCAGAGGTGTGAGCACAGCTAACACCTCTGCAACACAATTGTCATCAAAGATTTGTTAAGTTATACCATGAATTAAGGAAAGATCTGGACTTCACCTTACGAAAACAGACAAAGCAAATGTGATAGTAATTATGGATAAGGTAGATTATAGTGGAAACATAAACATAATATTAGTTGTATAAGATCTGCAGCAGAAGTAAGAGCAGTGATTACGGTGGTGGTGGTAGTTGTGGTAGCAAGGGATATTGATGACTGCTGACGAAGCAAGAGCAACAAAGATGACTTAATATTGAAAGAGTGAGTTGTCGTGAGGTGTAGTGAGTTGTCGTCTTGTGGTTGTCATTTAGTACTCCTCTAGTAGTCGTCCTATGGTGGTCGTCCTTTGCTGGTCGTCCTTTGCTGGTCGTATTATGGTATGGGACCACGAGTGTAGGACCACTGATGTAGGATTATGAATATAGGACCATGGGTTTGGGACCATGAAGGTAGGACCTTGTGTTTGGGACCATGAAGGTAGGACCTTGTGTTTGGGACCATGAAGGCCATGGAGTTGTAACCCCCTTCTCCATGATGGGGTAGAGGAGGGTTGGGGGTTGAGGGGGAGGGAGGGAGGAGGGGGGAGGGGAGTGATAAAAATTCATCATTACATTTACACAAATAATTTACAAATCAGACAACCGGAAGTGAAGTGTTAATTTTGAAGAGAAAACCTGGTAAAATGTTGACGAGAATTGTTGGCAATGTTACCAAACATTGTGTTGTGTGGGTAATGTTGCCAAACATTGTGTTGTGTGGATAATGTTGCCAAACATTGTGTTGTGGCAGTGTTGCCAGGCACTGAGTTGTGTTTTGTGAATTCCTAGCGGATTATTTAATTATTGGCAGACTCGGTATTGGTGCCAGCACTGACCCTTGTGGCACTGCGTTGGTGGCACTCCTGCATTCTAAACACAGCCTCTGTTCCCATGGCAGGGTTCTCTATGAACTTAACGCATTTGTGGAGGAGATGCTTTGCTTTACCGTGTCGAAGACTTTCTTCCAGTCAAGGAAAAATACAGTTGATCCGTATTTGGTGTGCCTTTCACACCAAGTACAAATATCGAATCAAGTAAGAACCAGAAATAACGGATTTAAGTTAGATAAATTTAGATTTAGAAAGGACATAGGTAAGTACTGGTTTTCAGAGTTGACGATGCCCTGACAGATATGGTAGTACCAAGACGAACTTGTATGACATAAGATGTTGGTGAGGGAGCAACACTTCCCCTTGGTGAAGCCATGGTGGTCTAGTGAGATGAATTTGTGTCGGTTGGTGGTGCTCGTCACCTTGGTATCACCTTCCCCATCACTACAAGGGAGACTGGTGACCGATACTTGATCTTGTCTTCGCTAGTGAATATTGGAATACCGTTTGCTGCCTTCCAGACGTCAGGGAATGTGTGTGTTTCCTGTGAGTTGGTAAATGTTTGTGATGGTTGTGTGCTGAGAGCATCTGCTATGCTCCTCTCAGCACCCTCTCAGCACCCTCTCAGCATCGTAAGTCGTCTGCAGCCTGTCGCCTTACCAGAATTTGTTTGCGGGGCTTGAGTCACAGCTCCTGGCCCGCTAGTTGTAAATGTCTGGTAGAATAGGTGGATATGGAGGTGAAGGCCTCTAAACTGAGATTGCCTAGCGGTTTATGGGCTCTGAGCTCCAGCTCTTGGGCCCGCATCCTAATTTTGAATTTAATATGTTGATCTTGATGAACCATGCCTTGCTTTGAAGCTGTGTATTGTTTATGTTGTGTTGCTGTGTATTGTTTATGTTGTGTTGTTGTGTAATGTGTCACATCATCAGTCTGACGCATGTGTCACAACATCACTCTGACGCTTGTGTCACAACATCACTCTGACGCATGTGTCACATCACTCTGACGCTTGTCACAACATCACTGACGCATGTGTCACAACATCACTCTGACGCATGTGTCACAACATCACTGACGCTTGTGTCACAACATCACTCTGACGCATGTGTCACGTCACTCTGACGCTTGTCACAACATCACTCTGACGCATGTGTCACAACATCACTCTGAAGCTTGTCACACCATCACTGACGCATGTGTCACAACATCACTGACGTATGTGTCACAACATCACTCTGACGCATGTGTCACAACATCACTCTGACGCATGTGTCACAACATCACTGACGCATGTGTCACAACATCACTCTGACGCATGTGTCACAACATCACTCTGACGCATGTGTCACAACATCACCTACGCATGTGTCACAACATCACTCTGACGCATGTGTCACAACATCACTCTGACGCATGTGTCACAACATCACTCTGACGCATGTCACAACATCACTCTGACGCTTGTGTCACAACATCACTCTGACGCATGTGTCACATCACTCTGACGCATGTGTCACAACATCACTGACGCATGTGTCACAACATCACTCTGACGCATGTGTCACAACATCACTGACGCATGTGTCACAACATCACTGACGCATGTGTCACAACATCACTCTGACGCATGTCACAACATCACTCTGACCCATGTGTCACAACATCACTCTGACCCATGTGTCACAACATCACTCTGACGCTTGTGTCACAACATCACTCTGACGCATGTCACATCACTCTGACGCATGTGTCACAACATCACTGACGCATGTGTCACAACATCACTCTGACGCATGTGTCACAACATCACTGACGCATGTGTCACAACATCACTCTGACGCATGTGTCACAACATCACTGACGCATGTGTCACATCACTAAGGTTCTGGCAGTGTTGTAGGTGTTAGGTTAGTGTTTGTAACCTGGCTGTGTTTGCCTCCTGGTAAACAATGTATTGTTTATGCAGCAGAGGAATGCATCCTCAGCTACCCCCTCATGTGATACTAGGGGAAGGGGGTAAGTTAGGGAGAGGGGGAAATATAGCCCCAGCCAGTGTGATGTGATAGACGGGAGGGGGAGGGGGGTGTTTAAGCTCGTATTGATATTGTTTGTTGGGGAAGAGGGGTAGGGGAAGTGGAAGAGGGGTAGGGGAGTGGAAGAGGGGTAGGGGAGGGAAGAGGGTAGGGGAGTGGAAGAGGGGTAGGGGGAGTGGAAGAGGGGTAGGGGGAGTGGAAGAGGGGTAGGGGAGGGAGGAGGGTTGTGCTTGTAGTTTGTATAGGGTACAATTGGTGTAGGTATTGATGGAGTGTTGATGTGCGGAGGTGGTGTGGGTGAGGTTGATGGGGTGGTGGTGGCGGCGGTGGTGTATGAGGTGGTGATGATGGTGGACATCACAGTGACACACCTGTCCCCAGGTGCGTCTCTGTGATGTGACAGGTACGTCACATTATCTCAGGTGTGTGTGTGTGTGTGTGTGTGTATTCACCTATACTCACCTATTTGTGGTTGCAGGGGTCGATTCATAGCTCCTGGCCTCGTTTCTTCGCTGTTCGCTACTGGGTCCACACCCTTCCTGCTCCATGAGCTTTATCGTGTCTCTCCTTAAAGCTATGTATGGATCCTGCCTCCACTACATCACTCTACAGACTGTTCCACTTCCCGACCACTCTGTGACTGAAGAAATACTTCCTAACATCCCTGTGATTCATCTGAGTCTTCAACTTCCAACTGTGTCCCCTTGTTGCTGTGTCCCATCTCTGGAACATCCTGTCCCTGTCCACCTTGTCAATTCCTCTCAATATGTCGTTATCATGTCCTCCCTGTAGTCCAGTGTCGTCAGGTTGTGTGTACTCACCTAGTTGTGGTTGCAGGGGTCGAGTCATAGCTCCTGGCCCCGCCTCTTCACTGGCCGCTACTGGGTCACTCTCCCTTCGCCATGAGCCTTATCATACCTCTTCTTGAAGCTATGAATGGATCCTGCCTCCACTACATCACTTCCCAAGCTATTCCACTTCCTGACAACTCTGTGACTGAAGAAATACTTCCTAACATCTCTGTGATTCATCTGAGTCTTCAACGTCCAACTGTGTCCCCTTGTTGCTGTGTCCCATCTCTGGAACATTCTGTCTCTGTCCACCTTATCAATTCCTTTCAGTATCTTATATGTCGTTATCATATCCTCCCTATCTCTCCTGTCCTCCAGTGTCGTCAGTGTGTGTGTGTGTGTGTGTGTCACTGAATTATTAATTTATCACACAAATTCCTTATAGATTTTATCTTGTGATCTGGAAAAGGCATGACGGTACATAGCCACACGCTACGTGTGACTGTACCACACGCTACGTGTGACTGTACCACACGCTACGTGTGACTGTACCACACGCTACGTGTGACTGTACCACACGCTACGTGTGACTGTACCACGCGGTACGTGTGACTGTACCACACGCTACGTGTGACTGTACCACACGCTACGTGTGACTGTACCACACGTTACGTGTGACTAACACACGCTACGTGTGACTGTACCACACGCGTTACGTGTGACTGTACCACACGCTACGTGTGACTGTACCACACGCTACGTGTGACTGTACCACACGCTACGTGTGACTGTACCACACGCTACGTGTGACTGTACCACACGCGGTACGTGTGACTGTACCACACGCTACGTGTGACTGTACCACACGCTACGTGTGACTGTACCACACGCGGTACGTCGTGACTGTACACACGCTACGTGTGACTGTACCACACGCTACGTGTGACTGTACACGACGTGTGACGCCGCGTACGTGTGACTGTACCACACGCTACGTGTGACTGTACAACACGCTACGTGTGACTGTACCACACGCTACGTGTGACTGTACAACACGCGGTACGTGTGACTGTACAACACGCTACGTGTGACTGTACAACACGCTACGTGTGACTGTACAACACGCGGTACGTGTGACTGTACAACACGCGGTACGTGTGACTGTACAACACGCTACGTGTGACTGTACAACACGCTACGTGTGACTACCACGCGCTACGTGTGACTGTACCACACGCTACGTGTGACTGTACCACACGCTACGTGTGACTGTACCACACGCTACGTGTGACTGTACCACACGCTACGTGTGACTGTACCACACGCTACGTGTGACTGTACCACACGCTACGTGTGACTGTACCACACGCGTACGTGTGACTGTACCACACGTTACGTGTGACTGTACCACACGCGTTACGTGTGACTGTACCACACGCGTTACGTGTGACTGTACCACACGTTACGTGTGACTGTACCACACGCGTTACGTGTAACTGTACCACACGCGTTACGTGTGACTGTACCACTACCGACGTTACGTGTGACTGTACCACACGCGGTACGTGTGACTGTACCACACGCGTTACGTGTGACTGTACCACACGCGGTACGTGTGACTGTACCACACGCGTTACGTGTGACTGTACCACACGCGTTACGTGTGACGTACCACACGCGTTACGTGTGACTGTACCACACGCGTTACGTGTGACTGTACCACACGCGTTACGTGTGACTGTACCACGGTTACGTGGACGTACCACGCGTACGTGTGACTGTACCACACGCGTTACGTGTGACTGTACCACACGCGTTACGTGTGACTGTACCACACGCGTTACGTGTGACTGTACCACACGCGTTACGTGTGACTGTACCACACGCGTTACGTGTGACTGTACCACACGCGTTACGTGTGACTGTACCACACGCGTTACGTGTGACTGTACCACACGCGTTACGTGTGACTGTACCACACGCGGTACGTGTGACTGTACCACACGCGTTACGTGTGACTGTATCACGCGGTACGTGTGACTGTACCACACGCGTTACGTGTGACTGTACCACACGCGTTACGTGTGACTGTACCACACGCGGTACGTGTGACTGTACCACACGCGTTACGTGTGACTGTACCACACGCGTTACGTGTGACTGTACCACACGCGTTACGTGTGACTGTACCACACGCGTTACGTGTGACTGTACCACACGCGGTACGTGTGACTGTACCACACGCGGTACATGTGTGGCTGTACCACACGGTACGTGTGTGGCTACCACACACGGTACGTGTGTGACTGTACCACACACGGTACGTGTGTGACTGTACCACTCGCGGTACATGTGTGACTGTACCACTCACGGTACATGTGTGACTGTACCACTCACGGTACATGTGTGACTGTACAACACACGGTACATGTGTGACTGTACCACTCACGGTACATGTGTGACTGTACAACACACGTTACATGTGTAACTGTACAACACACGGTACATGTGTGACTGTACCACTCACGGTACATGTGTGACTGTACAACACACGTTACATGTGTAACTGTACAACACACGGTACATGTGAGACTGTACCACTCACGGTACATGTGACTGTACACCACGGTACATGTGACTACAACACACGGTACATGTGTGACTGTACAACACACGGTACATGTGTAACTGTACAACACACGGTACATGTGTAACTGTACAACACACGGTACATGTGTGACTGTACCACTCACAGTACGCGTGACGGTACACACCCACACAGCACCAACCTTTCAAAATTCAGTCACATTTCCTGCCTGATGCAAGATTTTTTCCTCCCAGAAAGCAGAAGAAATTCATTTAGGTGCCTTGCAAGATATGAAGCAATGCATTTTTGATATGGCCAAGAATTTTTAAAACATGTTCCCCTGATTCCAATATTTTCCTGCCAGGATTTGATCAAATTTATTTATTTATTTTTGCATTTATGCATACGGATTTTTTTTTAATTATTCTTAGTATTTATTGGTAATTTATATGTGTATATATTTACAATTTAACCATGTGTCACTTTATTTTTAAGAAGGAAATTTATTTGTAGAGTTTGTAAGATGTTGATGAGCGAGACATCTGTGTCACATTTGGGTATCTTGATTGGCGAAACATCTCGCTTGTCCATGAGGTTTCTTCAGTTAAATACAGGCAAATACAGTAACTTTGAGGTGATCAGTCTGAGTAACTGACCATCATCTATCAAGACCGAGGAACTGACCACCTCATAATTCCTACTGTATTCAACTGAAGAAACCTCATACGCAGACTGAAGAAACCTCATACGCAGACTGAAGAAACCTCATACGCAGACTGAAGAAACCTCATACGCAGACTGAAGAAACCTCATACGCAGACTGAAGAAACCTCATACGCAGACTAAAGAAACCTCATACGCAGACTAAAGAAACCTCATACGCAGACTGAAGAAACCTCATACGCAGACTAAAGAAACCTCATACGCAGACTGAAGAAACCTCATACGCAGATTGAAGAAACCTCATACGCAGACTGAAGAAACCTCATATGCAGACTGAAGAAACCTCATACGCAGATTGAAGAAACCTCATACGCAGATTGAAGAAACCTCATACGCAGACTGAAGAAACCTCATACGCAGACTGAAGAAACCTCATAGGCAGACTGAAGAAACCTCATACGCAGACTGAAGAAACCTCATACGCAGCAGATGAAACGTTTGGGCAGTTAACACACCCATATGTTGCACACGAGTCTTATTAATGGGGGTGAGTGTGGAAGTTAATGGTGTTGAGTGTGGAAGTTAATGGTGTTGAGTGGGGAAGTTAATGGTGTTGAGTGGGGAAGTTAATGGTGTTGAGTGGGGAAGTTAATGGTGTTGAGTGGGGAAGTTAATGGTGTTGAGTGTGGAAGTTAATGGTGTTGAGTGGGAAGTTAATGGTGTTGAGTGGGGAAGTTAATGGTGTTGAGTGGGGAAGTTAATGGTGTTGAGTGGGAAGTTAATGGTGTTGAGTGTGGAAGTTAATGGTGTTGAGTGTGGAAGTTAATTGGTGTTGAGTGGGAAGTTAATGGTGTTGAGTGGGAAGTTAATGGGGTGAGTGGAAAGTTAATGGGGGTGAGTGTGGAAGTTAATGGTGTTGAGTGGGAAGTTAATGGGGTGAGTGTGGAAGTTAATGGGGTGAGTGTGGAAGTTAATGGGGGTGAGTGGGAAAGTTAATGGGGGTGAGTGTGAAGTTAATGGTGTTGAGTGGGGAAGTTAATGGTGTTGAGTGGGAAGTAATGGGGTGAGTGTGGAAGTTAATGGGGGTGAGTGTGGAAGTTAATGGTGTTGAGTGTGGAAGTTAATGGGGGTGAGTGTGGAAGTTAATGGTGTTGAGTGGGGAAGTTAATGGGGGTGAGTGTGGAAGTTAATGGTGTTGAGTGTGGAAGTTAATGGTGTTGAGTGGGGAAGTTAATGGGGTGAGTGTGGAAGTTAATGGTGTTGAGTGGGAAGTTAATGGGGTGAGTGTGGAAGTTAATGGGGGTGAGTGTGGAAGTTAATGGTGTTGAGTGGAAGTTAATGGTGTTGAGTGTGGAAGTTAATGGTGTTGAGTGTGGAAGTTAATGGTGTTGAGTGTGGAAGTTAATGGGGGTGAGTGTGGAAGTAATGGGGTGAGTGTGGAAGTTAAACGGGGTGAGTGTGGAAGTTAATGGGGTGAGTGTGGAAGTTAATGGGGGTGAGTGGGAAAGTTAATGGTGTTGAGTGGGAAAGTTAATGGTGTTGAGTGTGGAAGTTAATGGTGTTGAGTGTGGAAGTTAATGGTGTTGAGTGTGGAAGTTAATAGGGGTGAGTGTGGAAGTTAATGGGGGTGAGTGTGGAAGTTAATGGTGTTGAGTGTGGAAGTTAATGGGGGTGAGTGTGGAAGTTAATGGGGGTGAGTGTGGAAGTTAATGGGGGTGAGTGTGGAAGTTAATGGGGGTGAGTGTGGAAGTTAATGGGGGTGAGTGTGGAAGTTAATGGGGTTGAGTGGGGAAGTTAATGGGGGTGAGGGGGAAGTTAAGGGGGTGAGTGGGGAGTTTATCAGTATCTAGCATGGAGAGAGGCATGAAGAGGCAGCGTCTTAGCAGGAAATTGAATTCCTCTTGCCAGATGGGAGGTAAAACTGCCTCTCTTGGACATTGTCAAGGAAGGAAAGTGAGAGAGAGAGAGAGAGAGAGAGAGAGAGAGAGAGAGAGAGAGAGAGAGAGAGAGAGAGAAGAGAGAGAGAATAGTAGGGGGATTGGATAAAGAGGTCGAGGAGTGAGGTTGTATATTAACTTGCAGTGGTGGGAGTGAGCGTGTGCAGGATGCTCTTAAAGCTGGTTGAAGACTCTTGTACTCGATGCCATGTCCTGAGAGCGTGGGTGGCGGATGGGCGGGCGGGTCGGTGGGTGGGCAGGAAGGGTGCCTGAGCGGCAGACTGGACGGTCGGGGGACCGACTGGTTCCCGCAGCTACGATGCGAGAAAGATATCTTCGGTAGTCTATGAACTACCCCCTCCACCCCCCTCTAGGTCAAAGCACGCGCAAGGAATAGTACAGAGTGTGGCATAAGTTTCTTATGTAGTTAGATATCACAGTTGAAGATATGAAGTTGATCAGAGAAGGCATTTCAAAATTATTTTATTGAACTGTCGAGATTTTTACAATTAAAATGTGCAAATTGGCACCTGCACGGCACACAATCAATTCGAATGTTCCACTAATTAATACACACCAACTTTGAAAGTTTAAAGCCAAGCTGAAGAGATATTTTGTAGTAATTGCACTTGGATTATCCCAGTTTGTTCATTGAAATTGACAAATTAAAGATTTCATAACCTGGTAACACTACGATTTTTTTTTGATGGAGATACAAAAGCACTTTTAGTTTGTTAGTTACGTTCTCAAGTTATCGGACGGTGAACTTTGAAGAAGGAAAAATATACCTGAGTTTATGACCGGCTCTCCAGTAAAGCAGTAAGCAAAATATAATATTTAAGGACTCACTAAATTTGTAAGATTTAAAAACGCCATAAAAATGTTAGTACCGATTTTTTTTGAGTTATTATTTTATATTCCATTTCAATTTATATGCAATTGTGTGAGTTATTTTTTAAACACTCAGCTTGATTCCCAAGACCTACCAGACTACAGTATAAGTTTGAAGACTAACACTTACACTGTCCTTTAAGTAAGACACATGAGAATTGAGGGTTTGAAGCTCATCGGATGAGTCGTTATCACGTCAGCACCAGTATTTCACCATTTATTCTATAATATTGACAAACTGGCAGCTACACAGCCTAGGATCAGTGTGAACCTCTCTTAAAGATACCTAAAGTTTGAAGTTGATCGGATGAGGCGTTCTCAAGTCATTGAAAGGAAAATCATTTTAATAAAATTTGTTGCAAGGATCGAATCTCAGTTCCTGGCCCTTCCTCTCATCTTGGGGCTTGCCACAATCACTCTCCTCTAGCCTTGTAGGCCCTGTTGTACCTGCTCTTAAAACTGTGTATGTAGCCCGCTATATTACATCATTAACGTCATTCCAGTTTCTCACTACCCCCCACACGCCATTAATAATGCAATCCTTCCTTTGAGCAAAACTCACCCGTGCTTAAAGTTTGAAGCCAACCAGAAGATCTATTATTCAGTTATCACACGGAAACCAGTGAATGAGCCCAACTTTCTTCTTTAACTCTTAGAAAATTTTGATTTATGGACGTTCATAGCTTGAAACTATAATTAATCTTCCTTAAAGATAAATGCATCAGTCTTTGAAGTTTGAAGCCGTTCTGCAGGGGCATTGTTCAGTTATCTCACGGGAAATCTACCACACACACTTTTATTTGTAAAATTGACAACTTACCATCTACATACTTATTGAGAGAAATGTGACTTGATAACGTTCAGTGTGTGCGAAACGTCCTCAGTGCAGGACCCCACGTTCCATCACCACACCTACCATCAACACCATCACCACACCTACCATCAACACCATCACCACACCTACCATCAACACCATCACCACACCTACCATCAACACAACTACCATCACTACACCTACCATTATAACCACTACTATCACCACAACTACTATCACCACAATGACTGCCATCACCACCACTACTATCACCACAATGACTGCCATCACCACCACTACCATCACAATGACTGCCATCACCACCACTACCATCACAATGACTGCCATCACCACCACTACCATCACAATGATTGCCATCACCACCACTACCACCACAATGACTGCCATCACCACTACCATCACAATGACTGCCATCACCACCACCACCATCACAATGTCTGCCATCACCACCACTACCATCACAATGATTGCCATCACCACCACTACCACCACAATGACTGCCATCACCACTACCATCACAATGACTGCCATCACCACCACCACCATCACAATGACTGCCATCACCACCACCACCATCACAATGACTGCCATCACCACCACCACCATCACAATGACTGCCATCACCACCACTACAATCACAATGTCTGCCATCACCACCACTACCATCACAATGACTGCCATCACCACTACCATCACAATGACTGCCATCACCACCACCACCATCACAATGACTGCCATCACCACTACCATCACAATGACTCATCACCACCACCACCATCACAATGACTGCCATCACCACCACCACCATCACAATGACTGCCATCACCACCACCACCATCACAGCTCCCATCACCACCACTACCATCACAATGTCTGCCATCACCACCACTACCACCACAATGACTGCCATCACCACTACCATCACAATGATTGCCACCACCACCACCATCACAGCTCCCATCACTACCACTACCATCACAATGACTGCCATCACCACCACTACCATCACAATGATTGCCATCACCACCACTACCATCACAATGACTGCCATCACCACCACTACCATCACAATAACTGCCATCACCACCACTAACATCACAATAACTGCCATCACTACCACTACCATCACAATGACTGCCATCACTACCACTACCATCACAATGACTGCCATCACCACTACTACCATCACAATGACTGCCACCACCCCCACCATCACAGCTCCCATCACCACCAGCACATTAGAATAACATAAAGTTTTTCTCTCCTCTCAATTCCCACATGTAAATTAAGGGGAAAATGATTGACCATTTTTAGGGGAGACATCAAGCATTCTTTTGAAATTACCTGAGACTTGAGAGGTTATGTCTGCCTCACCAACGCTCATTTTCCACAAGAAAACCTTTTTCAAATTCGCTTATTAGGGCAAGGTTGGATTACATTTTTTAATTGGATTATACTTTTCTATTTTATTGCCTTTAATAATGTTGCCTGGGCTTACCAGCATATATTGTCTGGTTAATATTGTGGGGTTTATCTTTTATGGTTTATATTGTCAGGTTTATATTGCTCTCAGATTTATATTATCAGGTTTATATTTTGTTTATATTGTTTATTTATATTTGTTTATTACGTTTGATTAATCCATGTAAGAGCGAAGACAAGTATAGAGAAAGATTACCTAACCATCTGTGGTGTAGGAACACCCTAGACTAGTGTTGTATAATGTGGTGTAGGAACACCCTAGACTAGTGTTGTATAATGTGGTGTAGGAACACCCTAGACTAGTGTTGTATAATGTGGTGTAGGAACACCCTAGACTAGTGTTGTATAATGTGGTGTAGGAACACCCTAGACTAGTGTTGTATAATGTGGTGTAGGAACACCCTAGACTAGTGTTGTATAATGTGGTGTAGGAACACCCTAGACTAGTGTTGTATAATGTGGTGTAGGAACACTCTATACTAGTGTTGTATAATGTGGTGTAGGAACACTCTAGACTAGTGTTGTATAATGTGGTGTAGGAACACCCTAGACTAGTGTTGTATAATGTGGTGTAGGAACACCCTAGACTAGTGTTGTATAATGTGGTGTAGGAACACCCTAGACTAGTGTTGTATAATGTGGTGTAGGAACACTCTAGACTAGTGTTGTATAATGTGGTGTAGGAACACTCTAGACTAGTGTTGTATAATGTGGTGTAGGAACACCCTAGACTAGTGTTGTATAATGTGGTGTAGGAACACTCTAGACTAGTGTTGTATAATGTGGTGTAGGAACACTCTAGACTAGTGTTGTATAATGTGGTGTAGGAACACTCTAGACTAGTGTTGTATAATGTGGTGTAGGAACACTCTAGACTAGTGTTGTATAATGTGGTGTAGGAACACTCTAGACTAGTGTTGTATAATGTGGTGTAGGAACACCCTAGACTAGTGTTGTATAATGTGGTGTAGGAACACCCTAGACTAGTGTTGTATAATGTGGTGTAGGAACACTCTAGTGTTGTATAATGTGGTGTAGGAACACTCTAGACTAGTGTTGTATAATGTGGTGTAGGAACACCCTAGACTAGTGTTGTATAATGTGGTGTAGGAACACTCTAGACTAGTGTTGTATAATGTGGTGTAGGAACACCCTAGACTTGTGTTGTATAATGTGGTGTAGGAACACTCTAGTGTTGTATAATGTGGTGTAGGAACACTCTAGACTAGTGTTGTATAATGTGGTGTAGGAACACCCTAGACTAGTGTTGTATAATGTGGTGTAGGAACACCCTAGACTAGTGTTGTATAATGTAACATTATATTTGCTAAGCTCGGGGTGAAACTTTTTCAAGGAAGTCCTTAAAGCTTCGTAAGAAGATCCATCATAGTCGACTTTGTCGCAGATTGTCGGAGAAAATCACCTTAAAACTGGCGTAGGGTTCTCTTTGAGTCATCTTATACCTAAAATTTACACGACTTTATAATATATATATATATATATATATATATATATATATATATATATATATATATATATATATATATATATGTCGTGCCGAATAGGTAAAATTGTCAATTAGCAAAAACTCAATTAAAATTAAGTCATTTCTAAAATTTCCTATTATACGTTTAAGGATATATTTTTTCAATTATGTTTATGTAAAAATTAATAATTTTGTAACAAAAGAACCTTAGAAAACCTACCTAACCTTATTATAACAAGCGCAATTTAATGTAGCCTAATCCAACTAAATATATTTTAGACAAGTTTACAATAATTTAATAAACACAATGAAATATATTTTTTCGTTAGGTTCAGAATGATTTTTGCGAAATTATGGCATACACAAATTTTCGCTTGCCTTATTCGGCAAGAAGAGTGTCGCTATTTAAGTCAAAATCACAAGTTTTACCTATTCGGCACGACATGTATATATAATTTCCAGCTAAATGAAGATTTTGACTCAGCTGGCTCACAGCTGGCTCCAGCTTCACCCTCTACCTTACACCAATGTTAATTAATGTTACCTAAAGTATACACTAAAAATAATTAGTAAAATTAATTAATTTGTAATTAACTGTAAGAGAGTAATCTCTTAATTAAGAGTGAAGACTCAGTGTATATACCCAGATATATACGTTTCTGGTGTATATACACCCATGTACATCCTTTCAAATATATACACGTAGAGATGCACATTGTTGGGTGTATAGTATATACAGAGAGAGAGAGAGAGAGAGAGAGAGAGAGAGAGAGAGAGAGAGACGGTGAGAAACAGAGATAAAGAGAAAAACGAAGACAGAAATGGAGAAAGAAAGAGGAAGAGACAGAAACAGACAGAGATAGAGACAGACACAAACAGAGATAGAGACAGAGAGAAACAGAAAGAGAGAGCTGGGTGTATTTTTTCCTTGCCTAGTATAACAGCTCTTAGCTCTTAAAAATATATTAATTTATTTCCACTTATTAAAAATTACGCAACAAAATGTTGTTTCAGTGTTAATATCACTTGAGCCTCGTCCAGAAATGCCTTTATTTTGTATATATAAAAAACAATAAAATTATTTCTAAAATCGAAAAATTGGAAGTTTCAATAAAGGTTTGTGCAGTTTAATTGTCTTTTTTTCCGTAAAAAGAAACCCAAAAAAACCATGTAATAGATGAGTAATTTATATATATATATATATATATATATATATATATATATATATATATATATATATATATATATATATATATATTATATATGTAGCTAAGTTCTCGAAACTCTTCAAAGATACACACACAGGTGTGCACCACACTAGTGTGCACCACACACGTGTGCACCACACACAGGCGTGCACCACACACAGGTGTGCACCACACACAGGTGTGCACCACACTCAAGTGTGCACCACACAAGTGTGCACCACACAAGTGTGCACCACACACAAGTGTGCACCACACAAGTGTGCACACACAAGTGTGCACCACACAAGTGTGCACCACACACAAGTGTGCACCACACAAGTGTGCACCACACACAGGTGTGCACCACCATGCAAGAACTTGCACAATATTTGATTCTTTACATTTCAGTTGACTGACCTTTACACCATTCAGCTTTCCAGACTTTTATCATTTTTCAAGAGTATTATACTCTCGTCACTTTCACTATCAATACCAGGGTCACTATCTCACCTTCATGGTCACTTTCACTATCAATACCAGGGTCACTATCTCACCTTCATGGTCACTTTCACTAGCAATACCAGGGTCACTATCTCACCTTCATGGTCACTTTCACTAGCAATACCAGGGTCACTATCTCACCTTCATGGTCACTTTCACTAGCAATACCAGGGTCACTATCTCACCTTCATGGTCACTTTCACTAGCAATACCAGGGTCACTATCTCACCTTCATGGTCACTTTCACTAGCAATACCAGGGTCACTATCTCACCTTCATGGTCACTTTCACTAGCAATACCAGGGTCACTATCTCACCTTCATGGTCACTTTCACTAGCAATACCAGGGTCACTATCTCACCTTCATGGTCACTTTCACTAGCAATACCAGGGTCACTATCTCACCTTCATGGTCACTTTCACTAGCAATACCAGGGTCACTATCTCACCTTCATGGTCACTTTCACTAGCAATACCAGGGTCACTATCTCACCTTCATGGTCACTTTCACTAGCAATACCAGGGTCACTATCTCACCTTCATGGTCACTTTCACTAGCAATACCAGGGTCACTATCTCACCTTCATGGTCACTTTCACTAGCAATACCAGGGTCACTATCTCACCTTCATGGTCACTTTCACTAGCAATACCAGGGTCACTATCTCACCTTCATGGTCACTTTCACTAACACTACCAGGGTCACTATCTCACCTTCATGGTCACTTTCACTAGCAATACCAGGGTCACTATCTCACCTTCATGGTCACTTTCACTAGCAATACCAGGGTCACTATCTCACCTTCATGGTCACTTTCACTAGCAATACCAGGGTCACCATCTCACCTTCATAATTTGAAACTTATAAATTCTGAATCATATATATATATATGTGTGTGTGTAGAACAACCGCGGGGAGTTGAATGATAGCTCTAGGCCTTTCGTGTTGCAATCAAAACATCATCGGGAGCTTGCAGTGTTGCAGAAAAGAGGAGGAGGTCCAAGCAAATACGATCACAGGAAGTGCCTCTGCTGGAATGAGGCAGGAGGCAGTAAGTGCCCCCAGGAATACCAATACCCAGTGCCCGTGGTTGTGTTGCATCTTGTATTGGTTGTTCACAATTTTTGCATAATATATATATATATATATATATATATATATATATATATATATATATATATATATATATATATATATATATATATATATATATTTGTAGTCAGTATTGGCTATGAACTTTAATAGAAGAATTTACATGCTAATATTTCCACATCAATAATGTTTTGACCGATAGTGTTTAAACCCACAATAGCCACTTCAGCTTCTGAAGGTCATTTTTTTTATTCAAGAGACAGTGAAATACTTGCAGAGAGAGAGAGATGCAGCTTCCTACTATAACTGCTGCAAGATGCAGCATTGATAGGAGCATCTTGCAGGATCTGAAGAGGGAATCCTCGCAGCCGTACCATTGATCTCGTACACACTACTACTTCCTTAATATGTGTTTATATTCACTTTCATGTATGTGGCTGTGAGTATGTGTGTGTGTAATGTGTGTGTATGTGTGTGACCCAACAATTAATATTTGCACCAAGAATTCATTACAGTTGTGACCGGGTGTGGACTAGTGAATTGTTCATTACTTTATAATTTGTTCATGATTGTAACCATGTATAAACGTAAGTAAGTAAATTTACTTACATGATTCATTACCTTTGTAACTTGTGAGTTCATTACCTTTGTAACTTGTGAGTTCATTACCTTTGTAACTTGTGAGTTCATTACCTTTGTAACTTGCTCAGCTATCAAAACTTTGGGGTCCAATCCCTGGACCCATTATGTACCTCTGTAATCTTTTGACTACCGCCCACACCATGGGTATTGGGTGCATAATAAAGATATCAAACTAACTCTGATGCAGTGTTAGACAAAACTGTAAATCTGGCGTCTGGTGCAGTAACCGACCTTCATACGCGTTTGTTTACAATTCTCAGCATGAATTATTCATTACTTCTCCCTTTGTTTATGATGCCATCTAAAGGTAGTTGTTAGAAACAATTAAACTCAGTGAACATGGTACTAATATGACTGTGTAGTGTAATAATATGACTGTGTAGTGTAATAATATGACTGTGTAGTGTAATAATATGACTGTGTAGTGTAATAATATGGCTGTGTAGTGTAATAATATAGCTGTGTAGTGTAATAATATGACTGTGTAGTGTAATAATATGGCTGTGTAGTGTAATAATATGACTGTGTAGTGTAATAATATGGCAGTGTAGTGTAATAATATGGTTGTGTAGTGTAATAATATGACTGTGTAGTGTAATAATATGCAGTGTAGTGTAATAATATGACTTGTAGTGTAATAATATGACTGTGTAGTGTAATAATATGACTGTGTAGTGTAATAATATGGCTGTGTAGTGTAATAATATGACTGTGTAGTGTAATAATATGACTGTGTAGTGTAATAATATGACTGTGTAGTGTAATAATATGACTGTGTAGTGTAATAATATGACTGTGTAGTGTAATAATATGACTGTGTAGTGTAATAATATGGCTGTGTAGTGTAATAATATGACTGTGTAGTGTAATAATATGACTGTGTAGTGTAATAATATGGCTGTGTAGTGTAATAATATGACTGTGTAGTGTAATAATATGACTGTGTAGTGTAATAATATGACTGTGTAGTGTAATAATATGACTGTGTAGTGTAATAATATGCTGTGTAGTGTAATAATATGGCTGTGTAGTGTAATAATATGACTGTGTAGTGTAATAATATGACTGTGTAGTGTAATAATATGACTGTGTAGTGTAATAATATGGCTGTGTAGTGTAATAATATGACTGTGTAGTGTAATAATATGACTGTGTAGTGTAATAATATGGCTGTGTAGTGTAATAATATGACTGTGTAGTGTAATAATATGGCTGTGTAGTGTAATAATATGACTGTGTAGTGTAATAATATGACTGTGTAGTGTAATAATATGACTGTGTAGTGTAATAATATGACTGTGTAGTAATATGCTGTATGTAATAATATGACTGTGTAGTGTAATAATATGGCTGTGTAGTGTAATAATATGACTGTGTAGTGTAATAATATGACTGTGTAGTGTAATAATATGACTGTGTAGTGTAATAATATGACTGTGTAGTGTAATAATATGACTGTGTAGTGTAATAATATGACTGTGTAGTGTAATAATATGACTGTGTAGTGTAATAATATGACTGTGTAGTGTAATAATATGACTGTGTAGTGTAATAATATGCTGTGTAGTGTAATAATATGCATATTCTGTGTAGTGTAATAATATGACTGTGTAGTGTAATAATATGACTGTGTAGTGTAATAATATGGCTGTGTAGTGTAATAATATGACTGTGTAGTGTAATAATATGACTGTGTAGTGTAATAATATGACTGTGTAGTGTAATAATATGCTGTAGTGTAATAATATGACTGTGTAGTGTAATAATATGACTGTGTAGTGTAATAATATGACTGTGTAGTGTAATAATATGGCTGTGTAGTGTAATAATATGACTGTGTAGTGTAATAATATGACTGTGTAGTGTAATAATATGACTGTGTAGTGTAATAATATGGCTGTGTAGTGTTATAATATGGCTGTGTAGTGTTATAATATGGCTGTGTAGTGTAATAATATGACTGTAGTGTAATAATATGACTGTGTAGTGTAATAATATGACTGTGTAGTGTAATAATATGGCTGTGTAGTGTAATAATATGACTGTGTAGTGTAATAATATGACTGTGTAGTGTAATAATATGACTGTGTAGTGTAATAATATGACTGTGTAGTGTAATAATATGGCTGTGTAGTGTAATAATATGACTGTGTAGTGTAATAATATGACTGTGTAGTGTAATAATATGACTGTGTAGTGTAATAATATGGCTGTGTAGTGTAATAATATGACTGTAGTGTAATAATATGACTGTGTAGTGTAATAATATGACTGTGTAGTGTAATAATATAGCTGTGTAGTGAAACCCCGGGTGGGGCTACATACGTCTACGTCTACAGGCTACCTACACTGAATTCTGCTTGGGGCATTGTACTACACCTGGCAATGGTTCTGTACCAGTTTTCACAAGACACTACTTACCACCACCAGTAACACAGTGGTGAGTGGTGAGCCAGTACCTGCCACCACTGGTGTTTCACAGCCCCTCCCCAACCCCATTACCCACCCCAACCCCATTACCCTCCCCAACCCCGTTACCCTCTCCAACCCCGTTACCCTCCCCAACCCCATTACCCTCCCCAACCCCATTACCCTCCCCAACCCTTACCCTCCCCAACCCCGTTACCCTCCCCAACCCCATTACCCTCCCCAACCCCATTACCCACCCCAACCCCATTACCCTCCCCAACCCGTTCCTCTCCAACCCGTTACCCTCCCCAACCCCATTACCCTATCCAACCCCGTTATCCTCCCCAACCCCATTACCCTCCCCAACCCCATTACCCTCCCCAACACCATTACCCTCCCCAACCCCATTACCCTCCCCAACCCCATTACCCTCCCCAACCCCATTTTCCTCCCCAACCCCATTACCCTCCCCAACCCCATTACCCTCCCCAACCCCATTACCCTCCCAAACCCCATTACCCTCCCCAACCCCGTTTTCCTCCCCAACCCCATTACCCTCCCAACCCCATTACCCTCCCCAACCCCATTACCCTCCCCAATCCCATTACCCTCCCCAACCCCATTACCCTAGACAACCCTATTACCCTCCCCAACCCCATTACCCTCCCCAACCCATTACCCTCCCCAACCCGTTTTCCTCCACAACCCCATTACCTTCCCCAACCCCATTACCCTCCCCAACCCATTCCCCTCCCCGTCAACGTCCCCAGCCCCATCACTGTCCCCAAACCTACAGGGTATGGGGTATTTATAGCTAACGTCCCATCGTTGTGCAAGTACAGGACTGTAAAACAGCTTCTGCAAAAATCCGGCAGTTTAATAAACCTGACGATGCCACGGAGAGTCAGGGGACACCGTGGGTACGGGTTTGCCACATATAAAAATAAGGATAACGAGAAACAAGCTCATGCTTAACAGTCATGTGTTGACTGGTCCAAAAGGCGAGATACCACAGCAAGTAGAAGTGAAACCGCGTATAAGAAACTATTCCATAATGATGCAAAACCCCAAGTAAAACCACAAGTTCATGGTGTTGCACAACACCATGGTAAACCACAAGTTCATGGTGTTGCACAACACCATGGTAAACCACAAGTTCATGGTGTTGCACAACACCATGGTAAACCACAAGCTCATGGTGTTGTACAACACCATGGTAAACCACAAGTTCATGGTGTTGTACAACACCATGGTAAACCACAAGCTCATGGTGTTGCACAACACCATGGTAAACCACAAGTTCATGGTGTTGTACAACACCATGGTAAACCACAAGCTCATGGTGTTGCACAACACCATGGTAAACCACAAGCTCATGGTGTTGCACAACACCATGGTAAACCACAAGTTCATGGTGTTGCACAACACCATGGTAAACCACAAGTTCATGGTGTTGCACAACACCATGGTAAACCACAAGTTCATGGTGTTGCACAACACCATGGTAAACCACAAGCTCATGGTGTTGCACAACACCATGGTAAACCACAAGCTCATGGTGTTGCACAACACCATGGTAAACCACAAGTTCATGGTGTTGCACAACACCATGGTAAACCACAAGTTCATTGTGTTGCACAACACCATGGTAAACCACAAGCTCATGGTGTTGCACAACACCATGGTAAACCACAAGCTCATGGAGCTACAAAATGAATTTTAAAACATTACAATAGTAAAGGTTTTTGGGTAGTGTGAGTTTCAAACGATCCACGATGCTCCTTCCAAGACCAGGCCTCCCAGCTACCAAGTTTATGCTCCCTCCAAGACCAGGCCTCCCAGCTACCAAGTTTATGCTCCCTCCAAGACCAGGCCTCCCAGCTACCAAGTTTATGCTCCCTCCAAGACCAGGCCTCCCAGCTACCAAGTTTGTGCTCCCTCCAAGACCAGGCCTCCCAGCTACCAAGTTTATGCTCCCTCCAAGACCAGGCCTCCCAGCTACCAAGTTTATGCTCCCTCCAAGACCAGGCCTCCCAGTTACCAAGTTTATGCTCCCTCCAAGACCAGGCCTCCCAGTTACCAAGTTTATGCTCCCTCCAAGACCAGGCCTCCCAGCTACCAAGTTTATGCTCCCTCCAAGACCAGGCCTCCCAGTTACCAAGTTTATGCTCCCTCCAAGACCAGGCCTCCCAGCTACCAAGTTTATGCTCCCTCCAAGACCAGGCCTCCCAGCTACCAAGTTTATGCTCCCTCCAAGACCAGGCGTCAAGTCCCGTAGAACTTTGGTTGATTGTTAAGACTTTATGCCAGTTATGTCTAGTGTTTTGTTGTTCAAGGAGTCCCATTCTTCGACTAGGAGCATTAAACTCGTACGAGTTATAGAACACAACGTGTGATTAAGTTATTTTCTATTACGCATTACTATTATTATTATTATTATTATTATTGTTGTTATGTCTGTATACCTTAAGTATATATAAACACTTGTTTAAGAAGTGTGTATATGTATCAGTGTTTATACTGTGTCGGGTTTATATCTGAGAGAGTATATATATAATGAAAGGGATGTTTCTTGTAGATGTAATACACTGACTTGTGTATATCTGTGTGTGTGTGTGTGCGGGTGTGCGTGTGTGTGTGTGTGTGTTTTATAACCATGTCTGTGTATATATTTTCAGCTCTGAGGGTCGTTGTATTTTTTGCAGTTTTCCTTAATATAATTGAAACATAATTGATATAACACATCATCGACAAAAATCATAATTGTAAGTTATGTTTGCTTGTTCTTAGTTATAATTATATGTTTTTACATGGTTTTTAAACCAGATAACGACAGATAACTCCGGCGTATTTTAATGTTAACTACCATGAAGGTTTGACTGTAATTGTTTCTTAATTGTTTGCCAGGATAACATCTGTTATTAAGACCTGTTACATGTATCCTGGTAGTGGTACATGTATCCTGGTAGTGTTGCATGTATCCTGGTAGTGTTGCATGTATCCTGGTAGTGTTGCATGTATCCTGGTAGTGTTACCTGTATCCTGGTAGTGTTGCATGTATCCTGGTAGTGTTACCTGTATCCTGGTAGTGTTGCATGTATCCTGGTAGTGTTACATGTATCCTGGTAGTGTTACATGTATCCTGGTAGTGTTACATGTATCCTGGTAGTGTTACATGTGTCCTGGTAGTGTAGTGTTACATGTGTCCTGGTAGTGTAGTGTTACATGTATCCTGGTAGTGTAGTGTTACATGTATCCTGGTAGTGTAGTGTTACATGTATCCTGGTAGTGTAGTGTTACATGTATCCTGGTAGTGTAGTGTTACATGTATCCTTTGTATGTATGTACGAACTGGTGATTATGTATGTGTGTGTGTGTGTGTGTGTGTGTGTGAGCTGGTATGTGGGGGGGGGGGGTAGGGGAATATCTTGATGCTATTTAGGTCTGCTTACTGCTGACAACAACAACTTGCTGTTGAAAGTAGAACTCTGGAAAGCTGCCACAGGAGTTGAGTCGTAGCTCCTGGTTCTGCCTATTAACTTGTATCGACAGGCTTTGATGCTTTCTGACCCCTGGTGTGTGGTGGTAGAGAGAGAGAGAGAGAGATGGGGAAGGGCTAGAGGATGGGGAAGGGCTAGAGGATGGGGAAGGGTTAGAGAATGGGGAAGGGTTAGAGGATGGGGAAGGGTTAGAGGATGGGGAAGGGCTAGAGGATGGGGAAGGGCTAGAGGATGGGGAAGGGCTAGAGGATGGGGAAGGGCTAGAGGATGGGGAAGGGTTAGAGAATGGGGAAGGGTTAGAGGATGGGGAAGGGTTAGAGGATGGGGAAGGGCTAGAGGATGGGGAAGGGCTAGAGGATGGGGAAGGGTTAGAGGATGGGGAAGGGTTAGAGGATGGGGAAGGGCTAGAGGATGGGGAAGGGTTAGAGGATGGGGAAGGGCTAGAGGATGGGGAAGGGTTAGAGGATGGGGAAGGGCTAGAGGATGGGGAATACAGTCCTCCAGACAGATATATTTTTCAACTACGAGTGTCGTCATTTTTTTAACCCTAAAACAGAGCCGATTGAACATTTGTGAACATCGTAACCGGAGGTCCGGCAGCGATTGAACTTTGAACTCGCTCAAGTCAGCTTAGGTAATTTATGTTTAAAATATATTGAGCGAGTGGGTCATTAAGATTACACATCAGCTGTTCTTTAGAATACACACGAGTACTTTAATTCCTTCATTAGGAATTAATGTAAACTCTCTCGTATATACACTCTGGTATATACGCTGTCGTATATACATCTCGTATATACTCCTGTATATACACACGTATATACTCTCTTGTATATACACATGTATATACTCTCTTGTATATACACACGTATATACTCATACACTCGTATATACACTATCCTATATGCTCTCAGAGATGCAAAAATTTTGGCGTATATACCCTGAGAGACGCCATACTGTGTGTATACATGCAATGTACATACCACTCGGTGTATATACCTCCCGTGCTCCATCATCCTTCCCCTCTTTTTTCCCACCACTCCCCCTCTGTTCCTCACCTTTCTGTCATCCTCCCCCTCCCTCCTCCCCCGTCCCCCTCCCCCGTCCCCCTCCCCGTACGCTCTCTCAACTTTAGCAAGTTTCAAACGCAACAAGTATTGATCTTAAAGGCTAACTGGCAACTCTGGTTTCTCCCTCATCCACACCCTTCCCCCAACCCCTCCCTCTCTTCTCCCACCCCTCCTCTCCCTCCCCTTCCATCACCCAATGCTCTCCCTTTTTCCCCACCTTCCCCCCTCGTCATGTTACCATCAAAAAAAAAAATTGCTAAGATTCAATATTACCTGCGATGTTTGTGATGGCCATCTAGACACAGTCAGCCTCCAGTACAGTCTAGACACAGTCAGCCTCCAGTACAGTCTAGACACAGTCAGCCTCCAGTACAGTCTAGACACAGTCAGCCTCCAGTACAGTCTAGACACAGTCAGCCTCCAGTACAGTCTAGACACAGTCAGCCTCCAGTACAGTCTAGACACAGTCAGCCTCCAGTACAGTCTAGACACAGTCAGCCTCCAGTACAGTCTAGACACAGTCAGCCTCCAGTACAGTCTAGACACAGTCAGCCTCCAGTACAGTCTAGACACAGTCAGTCTCCAGTACAGTCTAGACACAGTCAGCCTCCAGTACAGTCTAGACACAGTCAGTCTCCAGTACAGTCTAGACACAGTCAGCCTCCAGTACAGTCTAGACACAGTCAGCCTCCAGTACAGTCTAGACACAGTCAGCCTCCAGTACAGTCTAGACACAGTCAGCCTCCAGTACAGTCTAGACACAGTCAGTCTCCAGTACAGTCTAGACACAGTCAGCCTCCAGTACAGTCTAGACACAGTCAGCCTCCAGTACAGTCTAGACACAGTCAGCCTCCAGTATAGTCTAGACACAGTCAGCCTCCAGTACAGTCTAGACACAGT
>WNWK01002906.1:137500-155000 GCA_009830355.1 Cherax destructor | reverse complement strand
AAAATACTATTGGAAGTGCAGAGTGAGTCAGTATCGTGAACACTGAGGTTGCAACGACACGCAACACCGGAGGGACGCAACACAAACATGGCTCCATGTTTACCAAGGTTAGAGAACATTGGAACCACCTGCTTTCTCAAGTTTCATTTAGTAATTGTACGAGCACAGCAAAGTGATAGGTGTAGTTAATGGTGCCAGGATTTTAATTCAAGGAAGAATAAACGACTATATAACACCCGGAACACAGTTTAGTGGCAGTAGCATGTAGTAGTAATAGTAGCAGTTGTAGTAATTGTAGATGTAAACTTTGCTTCCATCTTCCTTATAAATGTTCTTGCGCACTTTATAGTATGACATAATAAATCTCTCTGCTTACTTTTTCAAGTAGTCTATGTGGACAGAAGCGTGGAGGGTGGGAAGAGAGCCTTCAGCTATATTATTCGTACTTAAATTGTCTATAGAGGAGAAGCAGCTATACTCAAGAATCTGGTCAATCCTTCTCAGTAGATATACTTGATACAAGCTGTAAGATCTGCTCTTGTATGGTTCATGTAGTTAAATGTACATGCTCTCTCTCTCTCTCTTTCTCTCTCTCTTCTCTCTCTCTCTCTCTCTCTCTCTCTCTCTTTCTCTCTCTCTCTCTCTCTATCTTCTCTCTCTCAATTCGTTTTCATAAGTTTTTATCTTTATTAACTATCCATTTATTTTCCCTGTCTGTCACTCCCCTCTTTCTCATAGTGTACGACCCTCGCTATCTTTAATCTTTACCCTTACGTAATAGCTGTTGACCTGTCCTCATTATCCACCTTATCCTTGCACCCTTAATTACCTTTCTTACCCCCGTCTCTCTCTCTCCCCCTCCCTCTGCATCCGTCTCTGGCGCTACAAGAACAGTGTTGGGGGTTTTTTGTAGTGAGATACCACAGTTGCCGGCGGCCACCAGAGCATTATATGAAACCATCCCTCCTCGTTAAGGGCCATTAGAGTTTGTATACGGTCGTTACGCCTGTCAGGTTATTACGACCTTAACTACACAGCTTGGCTTGTGTTGTCTTTTATTGTGGGTGGTGGGCGGCCCGTGTTGGTGTTGTTAATGGGTTGAGTTACGTGGTTTGGCTGTATGATAGATAGCGTTCAGATAGAATTGTACTTACTGATTTATCTTTGCTAGGAAGGGGTGTGTGGGTCGATTCACAGCTCTTGACCTCACCTCCCAGGCTGGTTTGACCGCTTTTACTGGTTTCCGCTTGGATGCTTTTGCTGTTATTCTTGAAGCTGTGCATGGAATTTGCCTGTTGCACTTTATCCAAGGCATGGCACACTCCAGGCGCCCTCGTGGCACCTGTGGCCTTCAGCTTGCACCTGTCTTGTGCTGGGTTCCTTGATTCTGTGTTTCCTAGCACAAGCACTTCTGAGAGTAGATTGAATTTTCCATCAATTTTTACTCTCTTTTTTTCCTTCCTATGTCTGCGTACAGAGTTTTCGGATGGCAACGATCCACACCGGACCGAAGCGTCGCCCTATGTTCCTCTCCCCTGTATGTGTGTATTGTACCAGTCACGGTATTGTGGTAACTAATTTACACATGGGACACCTGGAGGAGGACAGATTGTCCTCCCTCGTCCCTTTTACTCAAGTTTCACTGTGAAGGAGGTATTAGGATCCATTTATTGAAATTGTTTAACAAGTTTGGTAAGCTATTCCTCAGTTATAATTCTTTGACATGACAGCTAGCTCTGTTACTATATCATGATACTGTAATATAAATTTGTGTGCATTGTAATATTGTTACATAATTGTAAAGACGTTTTTTGAGAAAACTGAATATTTAGTGAAGGACAATATATGTAGAAGCCATTCACGTGATCATGTCCAAGAAATTCCACATTGCGGATCTGTGTGTAAAAGATGAACGTAGTCGAGACTTGTGTGACATTCACGCTCTGAGAAGAATATACCAGCGGCAGTTTACCCTTCTCTGGTATCTTCTCTGGTATCTTCTCTGGTATCTTCTCTGGTATACGTCTCTGTGAGTATGTGTATGTTAATCCTGCAGATATGGACGATATTATGTCTTTCACTCTGACTTACGAGAAGAAAACGAGAAGTGGTAAGCCTTGTTTTGTCGGAGCTTACATGATGAGTAGCGGCGCAGTATTACCAGAAGAAAACTGAATCATCATCTAGCAGAGTTTTTCAAGGCTCCACTTTACCTCCTGTCTCGTACACGACTGCACATGATGATGCGCACACCTAATTCTCCACACTCACAAGACCGATAAATCCCCAGATTGATTTATAGTGCTATCTAACAGCAAGGTAACATCTCCAGTGTGTTTACTGAGGCTGTGTTAGGTAAACTCTCTAAGGACCTCAACAAGAAAACCACAACGGTGGGGGTTGTCCTACAGTCTATCTAAACACCCATTAACAAATATACCTGCCGTATGATGTCGGTAATGTGTGTGTGAAACTGAGGAATAGCCACGGCCATTTAGTGAATTGGAGTGAGGCCAAACTCGTCTTCGAAGAAGAAATTCTAAGATTTTTACCTGGCGTAAGCCAGTGGCTTGCGCACTGGCCTGCAGTTTTACGACTTACTCGCCATGGGTTCGAACCCCACCCGTTCCTTTGTTTGTTTCCAATTGTGTTATTGCGATTTCGTGAGTCACAGTGACCTATGTTGACACCTGAGACTGGTCATGTTGACACCTGAGACTGGTCATGTTGACACCTGAGACTGGTCATGTTGACACCTGAGACTGGTCATGTTGACACCTGAGACTGGTCACGTTGACACCTGAGACTGGTCACGTTGACACCTGAGACTGGTCATGTTGACACCTGAGACTGGTCATGTTGACACCTGAGACTGGTCATGTTGACACCTGAGACTGGTCATGTTGACACCTGAGACAGGTCATGTTGACACCTGAGACTGGTCATGTTGACACCTGAGACAAGTCGTGTTGACACCTGAGACAGGTCATGTTGACACCTGAGACAGGTCATTCACGAGTACACAATGAATTAACATCGTGATTGTGTACACTACCTTTTAGATCTCCGCTGATTGCCTGTTACAAACACATCTCGCTCATTGGCGCTCGTTTTTCCCCGCTAACTGTTCCTCGTTGTTCACTCGTTTTGCACTCTTGTTTTGCACCCAAATAATGTTCATTTGAACGTTCAATAGCGTGACCATTATCTTTACAATTTGCACACATTGTTCTCGCATTTACACTAACATTTTACCCCATTAGACTCGGGTGACTATACTGACGGTAAACAGGGATTTATACTGACTACGCAGACGAATATACTGACTACGCAGACGAATATACTGACTACGCAGACGAATATACTGACTACGCAGTCGAATATACTGACTACGCAGTCGAATATACTGACTACGCAGACGAATATACTGACTACGCAGACGAATATACTGACTACGCAGACGAATATACTGACTACGCAGACGAATATACTGACTACGCAGACGAATATACTGACTACGCAGACGAATATACTGACTACGCAGACGAATATACTGACTACGCAGTCGAATATACTGACTACGCAGACGAATATACTGACTACGCAGACGAATATACTGACTACGCAGACGAATATACTGACTACGCAGACGAATATACTGACTACGCAGACGAATATACTGACTACGCAGACGAATATACTGACTACGCAGACGAATATACTGATCACACGTGATAATACAGACCGACGATCCACAGGTTATTATTCTGATGATACACTGGTAATTATATTAATGATACACGACCCAGGAGGTAGAGCTCGAACCCTCTGTAAACACTATTAAGTAGGTACAGCAGCAGGTACACCAAGCGTTGGCCAGCTGTACGGGGGGCCAGGAGCTGAGTCTCGACCCCCCACAAACACCACTGGGTGAGTAGACAAAAACAAGTCTGTAAGTGTTGGTAATGTATGCAAATGACTTAGCAGGAGGAAGCTCATCCTGTTTTTCCCTGGTTTCTGATGATGCAGAATTAATGAGAGGAAGAAGAGAGGAAGATAAGGAAGAAGAGAGAGAGAGAGAGAGAGAGGGAGGATCCAGGGTGAACCTGCTCAGCTGGTACACTTGGTCTCACTCTCGTGGGCCATTACCTCTCCTGCAGTGCATATTTTTCTTGTTCTTTGATTTTCTCTACTTCTACTGCTGCTGCTACTACTACTACTACTGCTGCTGCTACTACTACTACTACTGCTGCTACTACTACTACTACTACTACTACTACTACTGCTGCTACTAGTACTACTACTGCTGCTTCTACCTCGCTTCACTTCCCTATTCTTTTGCCACTACCTCTACTCCCCCTATCTACTACTCCTGCTACTACTTATACTATTACTATACTTCTACTACTACTACTACTACTACTACTACTACTACTACTACTACTACTACACTTAGTCCAATAAGCGGCGGTTGAAGTTCAACTTGAAATAATTCCTGGTGTAGTGGATTGGAAAGAGAGAGTGACTGCTGGATTAAGGATACTTAGGATAGGCTATCCTGACAGAGTAGTGTCTTAGTGACCAGACGCTGCTTGAGAGACCAGCTCGCAAACCATGACTCGAACCCCCTCTAGTATAAATTGGTTAATATATATGCAGGTGCATTTTCCATCCCAAATTTGAACGTAATTAATATGTTTGAATTTTTTTGAAGTATTGTAAAGACTGACTGAAGGAGGAGGGAGGAGGAGCAGCAGTAGAAATGGGAGGAGTAGAAGAAGTAGGAAGAGGACGTTTAAGGGAAAACAAAAAGTGGATGACTAAGAAAGAATGAAAAAGGAAGAGGAGGAAACGGAGAATCTGAAAATGGAAGATAAGGGGAATATTTTTTCCCAGGTGAGAGCTTGTTAGGAAGATAAACGGCGTCCACTGAGTAAGATTTACACAAGGAGCTAAAAAATACATTCTTCCTCACCCACTTTTGATAAAATGTGTGAGTGTGTGTGTGTGTGTGTGTGTGTGATTGTGTGTGTGTGTGTGAGATTGTGTGTGTGTGTGAGTGTGTATATAACATGTCACTCACAAACATTAACCTTCTACATACATTTATCTCCACTAACTCAACTCACTCAGAGAGTTTTGAACTGATTCATTTTGTTTTCGCCTCCCTTGTCTTTGTTTCATTTGCACTGTTCTTGTTTGGCTTTGCATCATCCACACTTATTTATATAGCTGTTTATTCCTTTCGCGAAAATCGTTCATGTAAACTGGAAGAAATATTAGGAGGGAGATGCTTGTGGGAGCAGACTTGTGGGAGCAGACTTGTGGCAGCAGACCTGTGGGAGCAGACTTGTGGGAGAAGACTTGTGGGAGTAGACTTGTGGGAGCAGACTTGTGGGAGCAGACTTGTGGGAGCAGACTTGTGGGAGCAGACTTGTGGGAGAAGACTTGTGGGAGTAGACTTGTGGCAGCAGACTTGTGGGAGCAGACTTGTGGGAGAAGACTTGTGGGAGTAGACTTGTGGGAGCAGACTTGTGGGAGCAGACTTGTGGGAGCAGACTTGTGGGAGCAGACTTGTGGGAGAAGACTTGTGGGAGTAGACTTGTGGGAGCAGACTTGTGGGAGCAGACTTGTGGGAGAAGACTTGTGGGAGTAGACTTGTGGGAGCAGACTTGTGGGAGCAGACTTGTGGGAGCAGACTTGTGGGAGCAGACTTGTGGGAGCAGACTTGTGGGAGCAGACTTATGGGTGTCTCACCTGGTGGTGATATTTGCCATTTATCAAACACAGTCTCATATATACTGTAATAAATGAAAGATTATTGTTGAATTAATTTATATATTTACTACTGCTACTACTACTACTTGCTGCTACTGCTACTACTGCTACTGCTGCTACTGCTGCTACTGCTGCTACTACTACTTGCTACTGCTGCTACTGCTGCTGCTACTGCTGCTACTACTACTACTGCTGCTACTACTACTGCTGCTTGCCACTGCTGCTGCTGCTGCTGCACTGCTGCTGCTGCAACAGCTAGCTGCGCTCAGCTGCTGCTTGCTGCTACGCTGCTACGCTGCATGCTGCACTGCTGCTACTAGCTGCTGCTATGCTGCTGCTGCTGCTACACACTGCTGCACTAGCTAGCTCTACTCTAGCTAACTACTGCTGCACTGCTGCTGCTACTACTGCTGCTGCTGCTGCTGCTAGCTGCTGCTGCTGCTGCACTGCGCTGCTGCTGCTGCTGCTACTGCTGCTGCTGCTCTCAGCAGCTACTGCAGCTACTACTAGCTACTGCGCAGCTCTGCTGCTGCCGCTGCTGCTGCTACTGCACTCTGCTGCTCTGCCGCTACTGCTGCTGCTGCCCTACTGCTACTGCTGCCACTGCTACTGCTGCTGCTGCACTTGCTGCTGCTGCCAGCTACTGCTGCTGCTAGCCTGCTACTGCTGCTGCTGCTGCTGCTGCTCTTACTGCTGCTGCTGCTGCTGCTACTGCTGCCACACAGCAGCTCTGCCACAGCTACTAGCTGCCACTCTCTCACTGCTGCTCTGCTGCTCTGCTGCCCTCTGCTACTGCTGCCACTCTGCTCTGCTGCCCTGCTCTGCTGACTCGCTGCACTGCTGCTGCTGCTGCTGCTCTGCTGCTGCTGCTGCTAACACTGCTGCAGCTGCTGCTGCTGCTGCTGCTGCTGCTGCTGCTGCTGCTCAGCTGCTGCACACGCGCAGCACTGCTGGCAGCAAGCAGCAGCACTGCTGCTGCTGCTGCTGCTGCACAGCAGCAGCGAGCAGCAGCAGCTGCTGCTCAGCGCTGCTGCTGCTGCTGCCGCTGCTGCTGCTACGACGCTGCTGCTGCTGCTGCCCTGCTGCTGCTGCTGCTGCTGCTGCTGCTGCTGCTGCTGCTGCCAGCAGCAGCAACCTGCTGCTGCTGCTGCTGCTGCCTGCTCTGCTGCTGCTGCTGCTAGCCTAGCCAGCACACTGCTGCTGCTGCCAGCAGCTGCACACAGCACTGCTGCTGCTGCTGCTGCTGCTGCTGCACTGCTGCTGCTGCAGCAGCAGCGCTGCTAGCTGCTGCTGCTGCTGCTAGCACAGCCAGCAGCACGGCACAACGCTGCTGCTGCCAGCTCTGCTGCTGCTCTCTCTGCTGCTGCTTGCTGCACTGCTGCTGCTGCTGCCACTGCTCTGCTGCCGCTACTGCTGCTGCTGCCCTCTCTAGCTGCCACTGCTGCTGCTCTGCCACGCTGCTGCTGTCTGCTGCTGCTGCCTGCTAGCTGCGCAGCACAGCTCTGCTGCTGCTGCTGCTGCTGCTGCTGCTGCCACTGCTGCTGCTAGCAGCAGCAGCGCATCTCTGCTGCTGCTGCTGCTGCTGCTGCCAGCAGCAGCAGCGCACTGCTGCTGCTACACTGCTGCTACAGCCTGCTGCTGCTGCTGCCTCTGCTGCTCTGCTGCCTCTGGTGCTACTGCCAACAGCAGCGCAGCAGACACAGCACGCTGCTGCTGCTGCTGCTGCTACTCTGCTCACTGCTCTGCTTGCCTACTGTTCTACTGCTGCTGCTGCGCCACTACTACTACTACTGCTACCACCACTACTACTATTACTGCTGCTTCCACTACTACTACCACCACCACACTACTACTACTACTACTACTACTACTACTAGCAATAATAATAATGATATCAATAATTATCAAATACATTTACTGTACCGAAGCCATTGATTCCATCAACACTGGTGATTTAGACATTCAGTAATCTTACAAGATATTAAGAAATTTTACAAGATATTCAGTAATCTTACAAGGCACTCAGTAATCTTACGAGACATTCAATAAGAAACTTTATATCATTTTCATAAAGGAACAGAAGTGGACCTGATATTTAAGGGTCAAGTTCTTCCTTGAACATTCGTGAATTCTGACAAATGTTGCCACTGCTTAGGAGGTTATAAAAAACTCATTTTACACCTCTTCTTCCTCTTCTTTATCTGCTATCATTGCCCTTTTCTCTTCCCTCTAACCTTCAGCAGCCCCTAGTTGATGAAGAGCTTGAGGTCAAGTTATTGACAGCGAGAGAGAGAGTGTGTGTGGGGTGTGCCTTGAGTTGTTACTCTCACACATTACCTTATATCTCTTCCACCCCACTCCTCCTCTTCCTCCTCCTCCCCCCTCCTCCTCCTCCCCTCCCCTCTTCCCCTCCCCTCCCCTCTTCCTCCTACTCTCTTCTCACATCAGTTGTTGAAGCTAAAAGGTGGAGTTGGTGTGGTGAAGGAGGGAAGGTGGTAGGTAGGGGAAATGAGCAGTGATTTTCCAGTATATCCTCCACAGCCACACCATCCATAACACCTGCTGCCCAGGTTGATGCTTACACTAACACCACTACCTTACACTAACACCACTACCTTACACTAACACCACTACCTTACACTAACACCACTACCTTACACTAACACCACTACCTTACACTAACACCACTACCTTACACTAACACCACTACCTTACACTAACACCACTACCTTACCCAACAAACACTACCTTACACTAACACCACTACCTTACACTAACACCACTACCTTACCCAACAAACACTACCTTACACTAACACACACTACATTACACTAACACCACTACCTTACACTAACACCACTACCTTACCCAACAAACACTACCTTACACTAACACCACTACCTTACACTAACACCACTACCTTACCCAACAAACACTACCTTACACTAACACACACTACATTACACTAACACCACTACCTTACCCAACAAACACTACCTAACACTAACACCACTACCTTACACTAACACCACTACCTTACCCAACAAACACTACCTAACACTAACACCACTACCTTACCCAACAAACACTACCTTACACTAACACACACTACATTACACTAACACCACTACCTTACCCAACAAACACTACCTAACACTAACACCACTACCTTACACTAACACCACTACCTTACCCAACAAACACTACCTAACACTAACACCACTACCTTACCCAACAAACACTACCTTACACTAACACACACTACATTACACTAACATTCACTACCTTACTCAACACACACACACACACACACACACACACACACACACACACACACACACACACACACACACACTTCCTTGCGTTAAGATAAAAATCTCTTGTTGTGGAAATATAGGCTGAGGCTTCCTCTCTTGTGTTCTTTCCACTCCTTCCTTCCTTCCTCTTGCTTCCATACACCTCTGCGTTCACTTAAGTTCGGGTCAAGTTTCCTCGCGTGAAAGTGGTTGAAAATCGGACTGTCAAGGAGTTAGATCCCATCCCCATTCCCCTCACCTCCTTTCCCTGTTTCCCCCACCTCCTCACCCTGTTTCCCTTCACCTCTTCACCCTGTTTCCCTTCACCTCCTCCCCCTGTTTCCCTTCACCTCCTCCCCTTGTTTCCCCTCACCTTCTCTGCTTGTTTCCCCTCACCTCCTTCCCTGTTTCCCCCTTACCTCGTCCCCTTGTTTTCCCTCACCTTCTCCCCTTGTTTCCCCTCACCTTCTCCCCTTGTTTCCCCCTCACTTCTTACTGCTGATTTCCACATCTCTTCTTCCTTTTTCTTCCTTCTCACTCCTGTTGAACTTTCTCTTCGCCACTTGTTCCCCTCGTCTTTTCTTCATGTTCCTCTCCTCCCCCTCCTATTCCACCTCCTCCTGGTCCTCCTCTCCTGCTGGTCCTCATCCTACAACCATCTCCCCTAAATCTCTTCCTGCCAACCCCAGTTCCAGGAGACGTCAGGAAAGATTTGTGTGAGAGAGAGAGAGAGAGAGAGAGAGAGAGAGAGAGAGAGAGAGAGAGAGAGAGAGAGAGAGAGAAGATAGATAGATAGATATATGGGGGTGTGAAAGTAGGTGAGACCAAGCTGGGTCCATCTTCCCAATTTCTTCCTCATGTCCTATCACGCGCTCCTATCCTTCATCATCATCCTCTTCCTCTTATTATCTTCCTCCTCCCTCATCATTCTCTTCCTCTTCCTAATCCTCATACACATTATCTTCCTCCTCCTCCTTACAACCAGACTGTGATGGATATGTGGGTCAGTGGGCCACCAATACCAAAAACCTGGTTGACCAGGCTAGCACCAGACGAGTCTGGCCCAGTGTCGGCCAAGCACCCGTGGTAAATCAGTCTTTGAAGTCATTCAGAATGTCTTTGAAGTCATTCAGAGTGTCTTTGAAGTCAAAGTGTCTTTGAAGTCATTCAGAGTGTCTTTGAAGTCAAAGTGTCTTTGAAGTCATTCAGAGTGTCTTTGAAGTCATTCAGAGTGTCTTTGAAGTCATTCAGAGTGTCTTTGAAGTCATTCAGAGTGTCTTTGAAGTCATTCAGAGTGTCTTTGAAGTCATTCAGAGTGTCTTTGAAGTCATTCAGAGTGTCTTTGAAGTCATTCAGAGTGTCTTTGAAGTCATTCAGAGTGTCTTTGAAGTCATTCAGAGTGTCTTTGAAGTCATTCAGAGTGTCTTTGAAGTCATTCAGTGTCTTTGAAGTCATTCAGAGTGTCTTTGAAGTCATTCAGAGTGTCTTTGAAGTCATTCAGAGTGTCTTTGAAGTCATTCAGAGTGTCTTTGAAGTCATTCAGAGTGTCTTTGAAGTCATTCAGAGTGTCTTTGAAGTCATGCAGAGTGTCTTTGAAGTCATTCAGAGTGTCTTTGAAGTCATTCAGAGTGTCTTTGAAGTCATTCAGAGTGTCTTTGAAGTCATTCAGAGTGTCTTTGAAGTCATTCAGAGTGTCTTTGAAGTCATTCAGAGTGTCTTTGAAGTCATTCAGAGTATCTTTGAAGTCATTCAGAGTGTCTTTGAAGTCATTCAGAGTGTCTTTGAAGTCATTCAGAGTGTCTTTGAAGTCATTCAGAGTGTCTTTGAAGTCATTCAGAGTGTCTTTAAAGTCATTCAGAGTCTTTGAAGTCATTCAAAGTGTCTTTGAAGTCAGTGTCTTTGAAGTCAAAGTGTCTTTGAAGTCATTCAAAGTGTCTTTGAAGTCATTCAAAGTGTCTTTGAAGTCATTCAAAGTGTCTTTGAAGTCATTCAGAGTGTCTTTGAAGTCATTCAGAGTGTCTTTGAAGTCATTCAGAGTGTCTTTGAAGTCATTCAGAGTGTCTTTGAAGTCATTCAGAGTGTCTTTGAAGTCATTCAGAGTGTCTTTGAAGTCATTCAGAGTGTCTTTGAAGTCATTCAGAGTGTCTTTGAAGTCATTCAGAGTATCTTTGAAGTCATTCAAAGTGTCTTTGAAGTCAGTGTCTTTGAAGTCAAAGTGTCTTTGAAGTCATTCAAAGTGTCTTTGAAGTCATTCAAAGTGTCTTTGAAGTCATTCAAAGTGTCTTTGAAGTCATTCAGAGTGTCTTTGAAGTCATTCAGAGTGTCTTTGAAGTCATTCAGAGTCTTTGAAGTCATTCAAAGTGTCTTTGAAGTCAGTGTCTTTGAAGTCAAAGTGTCTTTGAAGTCATTCAAAGTGTCTTTGAAGTCATTCAAAGTGTCTTTGAAGTCATTCAAAGTGTCTTTGAAGTCATTCAAAGTATCTTTGAAGTCATTCAGAGTGTCTTTGAAGTCATTCAGAGTGTCTTTGAAGTCATTCAGAGTGTCTTTGAAGTCATTCAGAGTGTCTTTGAAGTCATTCAGAGTGTCTTTGAAGTCATTCAGAGTCTTTGAAGTCATTCAAAGTGTCTTTGAAGTCAGTGTCTTTGAAGTCATTCAAAGTGTCTTTGAAGTCATTCAAAGTGTCTTTGAAGTCATTCAAAGTGTCTTTGAAGTCATTCAGAGTGTCTTTGAAGTCATTCAGAGTGTCTTTGAAGTCATTCAGAGTGTCTTTGAAGTCATTCAGAGTGTCTTTGAAGTCATTCAGAGTGTCTTTGAAGTCATTCAGAGTGTCTTTGAAGTCATTCAGAGTGTCTTTGAAGTCATTCAGAGTCTTTGAAGTCATTCAAAGTGTCTTTAAGTATCAGTCAGTGTCTTTGAAGTCATTCAAAGTGTCTTTGAAGTCATTCAAAGTGTCTTTGAAGTCATTCAAGTGTCTTTGAAGTCATTCAGAGTGTCTTTGAAGTCATTCAGAGTGTCTTTGAAGTCATTCAGAGTGTCTTTGAAGTCATTCAGAGTGTCTTTGAAGTCATTCAGAGTGTCTTTGAAGTCATTCAGAGTCTTTGAAGTCATTCAAAGTGTCTTTGAAGTCAGTGTCTTTGAAGTCAAAGTGTCTTTGAAGTCAGTGTCTTTGAAGTCATTCAAAGTGTCTTTGAAGTCATTCAAAGTGTCTTTGAAGTCAGTGTCTTTGAAGTCATTCAAAGTGTCTTTGAAGTCATTCAAAGTGTCTTTGAAGTCATTCAGAGTGTCTTTGAAGTCATTCAGAGTGTCTTTGAAGTCATTCAGAGTGTCTTTGAAGTCATTCAGAGTGTCTTTGAAGTCATTCAGAGTGTCTTTGAAGTCATTCAGAGTGTCTTTGAAGTCATTCAAGTGTCTTTGAAGTCATTCAAGTATCTTGAAGTCATTCAAGTTGTTTTGTATTTGAAAGTAATTTGAAGTGTTATGAGAATATTATTAATATTGTGTTTACCTTAACAAGTGTTACATGTTGCTAGTGCTTAGTGTTGCATGTTGCTAGTGCTTAGTGTTGCATGTTGCTAGTGCTTCTAGTGTTGCATGTTGCTAGTGCTTCTAGTGTTGCATGTTGCTAGTGCTTCTAGTGTTGCATGTTGCTAGTGCTTCTAGTGTTGCATGTTGCTAGTGCTTCTAGTGTTGCATGTTGCTAGTGCTTCTAGTGTTGCATGTTGCTAGTGCTTAGTGTTGCATGTCGCTAGTGCTTCTAGTGTTGCATGTTGCTAGTGCTTCTAGTGTTGCATGTTGCTAGTGCTTCTAGTGTTGCATGTTGCTAGTGCTTCTAGTGTTGCATGTTGCTAGTGCTTAGTGTTGCATGTTGCTAGTGCTTCTAGTGTTGCATGTTGCTAGTGCTTCTAGTGTTGCATGTTGCTAGTGCTTAGTGTTGCATGTTGCTAGTGCTTCTAGTGTTGCATGTTGCTAGTGCTTCTAGTGTTGCATGTTGCTAGTGCTTCTAGTGTTGCATGTTGCTAGTGCTTATAGTGTTGCATGTTGCTAGTGCTTCTAGTGTTGCATGTTGCTAGTGCTTCTAGTGTTGCATGTTGCTAGTGCTTCTAGTGTTGCATGTTGCTAGTGCTTCTAGTGTTGCATGTTGCTAGTGCTTCTAGTGTTGCATGTTGCTAGTGCTTCTAGTGTTGCATGTTGCTAGTGCTTCTAGTGTTGCATGTTGCTAGTGCTTCTAGTGTTGCATGTTGCTAGTGCTTCTAGTGTTGCATGTTGCTAGTGCTTAGTGTTGCATGTTGCTAGTGTTTCTAGTGTTGCATGTTGCTAGTGCTTCTAGTGTTGCATGTTGCTAGTGCTTAGTGTTGATGTTGCTAGTGCTTAGTGTTGCATGTTGCTAGTGCTCCTAGTGTTGCATGTTGCTAGTGCTCCTAGTGTTGCATGTTGCTAGTGCTTCTAATGTTGCATGTTGCTAGTGCTTAGTGTTGATGTTGCTAGTGCTTAGTGTTGCATGTTGCTAGTGCTCTAGTGTTGCATGTTGCTAGTGCTCCTAGTGTTGCATGTTGCTAGTACTTCTAGTGTTGCATGTTGCTAGTGCTTCTAGGGTTGCATGTTGCTAGTGCTTAGTGTTGCATGTTGCTAGTACTTCTAGTGTTGCATGTTGCTAGTGCTTCTAGTGTTGCATGTTGCTAGTGCTTCTAGTGTTGCATGTTGCTAGTGCTTAGTGTTGATGTTGCTAGTGCTTAGTGTTGCATGTTGCTAGTGCTCCTAGTGTTGCATGTTGCTAGTGCTCCTAGTGTTGCATGTTGCTAGTGCTTCTAGTGTTGCATGTTGCTAGTGCTTCTAGTGTTGCATGTTGCTAGTGCTTCTAGTGTTGCATGTTGCTAGTGCTTCTAGTGTTGCATGTTGCTAGTGCTTTGTTGCTAGTGCAACATGCAACACGAAGTCGTAATCATGTCTCTCCTTGTCATTCTCTCCTCTAACTGGTCATCTTTAGTTCCTTCAACCAATCCTTATACTGCATCCCTCTCAGTATTAGCACTAGCCTCCTTGTAAACCTTTGTGTGTGTGTGTGTGTGTGTGTGTGTGTGTGTGTGTGTGTGCGTGTGTGCGTGTGCTTGCGTGCATGCTTGCTTGCTTGGGTCATTGTTGTTCTCAAACCTGCCAGGGTGACGGTGGTGGTGCCAGCTGCTTGCAGTCATATATCCATTACGCTGAGTCACGTGAGAGTCACTGCCATGCATCACTGCTATGTCTCAGTGCCACAGTGCACGCAACACTGCTATACAAGCACGTAGCACAGTGCAACACAACATTCTGCGTGCAACTCACTGCTAGTAATCAACATGGATTTTGCAACAGGACATGACCGTCAAACTTACTAGAATTTCTCAATTGTGTAAACAAAGAGACGCATTATACTAGATTTACAAAATGTACTAAAATATTTTTTAAGATGCGGCCGTCTCCCACTGACGTAAGATTACCCAAGAAAGAGGAAACACATTCAACCATCACTCAATCAATCGATAAACTAACATATACGTGGAGAAGCGTCTGTGGGTAGAGGTGGAGAAGTGTGTGGGTAGAGGTGGAGAAGTGTGTGTGGGTAGAGGTGGAGAAGTGTGTGTGGGTAGACGTGGAGAAGTGTGTGGGTAGACGTGGAGAAGTGTCTGTGGGTAGACGTGGAGAAGTGTCTGTGGGTAGACGTGGAGAAGTGTCTGTGGGTAGACGTGGAGAAGTGTGTGTGGGTAGAGGTGGAGAATGTGTGGGTAGAGGTGGAGAAGTGTTGTGGGTAGAGGGTGGTGGAGATTAGTGTCGTGGGTAGACTTGGAGAAGTGTCTGTGGGTAGACTTGGAGAAGTGTCTGTGGGTAGACTTGGAGAAGTGTCTGTGGGTAGACGTGGAGAAGTGTCTGTGGGTAGACGTGGAGAAGTGTCTGTTGGTAGACGTGGAGAAGTGTATGTGGGTAGAAGTGGAGAAGTGTCTGTGGGTAGAAGTGGAGAAGTGTGTGTTGGGTAAAGTGGGAATTGGTTGTCTGTGGGTAGACTAAAAGTGAGATAGTGTTGTTGATAGAACGTAAAGACTGTTTGGAATAGTGGTTGGCTGTGTTGAGAGTAGACTGACAAGTAACCTTCAGACTAGACTAGACTTGTTGAGAGTAGACTGACAAGTAACCTTCAGACTAGACTAACCTTGTTGAGAGTAGACTGACAAGTAACCTTCAGACTAGACTAGCCTTGCTGAGAGTAGACTGACAAGTAACCTTCAGACTAGACTAGCCTTGCTGAGAGTAGACTGACAAGTAACCTTCAGACTAGACTAACCTTGTTGAGAGTAGACTGACAAGTAACCTTCAGACTAGACTAGACTTGCTGAGAGTAGACTGACAAGTAACCTTCAGACTAGACTAGACTTGCTGAGAGTAGACTGACAAGTAACCTTCAGACTAGACTAGACTTGTTGAGAGTAGACTGACAAGTAACCTTCAGACTAGATAGCCTTGCTGAGAGTAGACTGACAAGTAACCTTCAGACTAGACTAGACTTGCTGAAGTAGACTGACAAGTAACCTTCAGACTAGACTAGACTTGTTTGAGAGTAGACTGACAAGTAACCTTCAGACTAGAACTAGACTTGCTTGAGAGTAGACTGACAAGTAACCTTCAGACTAGACTAGCTTTGTAACTGACAAGAACGCTAGACTAGACTTGAAGATGAAATAACCTTCAGACTAGACTAGACTTGCTTGAGTGGGAGTATTGACTGACTAAGTGAGAACACAGTAACTTCAGACTAGACTAGACTTGCTGAGAGTAGACTGACAAGTAACCTTCAGACTAGACTAGACTTGCTGGATGGAAAGACTAGACTGGAGTAGACTGACAGTAACCTTCAGACTAGACTAGACTTGCTGAGAGTAGACTGACAAGTAACCTTCAGACTAGACTAGACTTGCTGAGAGTAGACTGACAAGTAACCTTCAGACTAGACTAGACTTGCTGAGAGTAGACTGACAAGTAACCTTCAGACTAGACTAGACTTGCTGAGAGTAGACTGACAAGTAACCTTCAGACTAGACTAGACTTGCTGAGAGTAGACTGACAAGTAACCTTCAGACTAGACTAGACTTGTTGAGAGTAGACTGACAAGTAACCTTCAGACTAGACTAGACTTGTTGAGAGTAGACTGACAAGTAACCTTCAGACTAGACTAGCCTTGCTTAGAGTAGACTGACAAGTAACCTTCAGACTAGACTAGACTTGCTGAGAGTAGACTGACAAGTAACCTTCAGACTAGACTAGACTTGCTGAGAGTAGACTGACAAGTAACCTTCAGACTAGACTAGACTTGCTGAGAGTAGACTGACAAGTAACCTTCAGACTAGACTAGACTTGCTGAGAGTAGACTGACAAGTAACCTTCAGACTAGCTAGACTTGCTGAGTAGACTGACAAGTAACCTTCAGACTAGACTAGACTTGTGAGAGTAGACTGACAAGTAACCTTCAGACTAGACTAGCCTTGCTGAGAGTAGACTGACAAGTAACCTTCAGACTAGACTAGCCTTGCTGAGAGTAGACTGACAAGTAACCTTCAGACTAGACTAGACTTGCTGAGAGTAGACTGACAAGTAACCTTCAGACTAGACTAGCCTTGCTGAGAGTAGACTGACAAGTAACCTTCAGACTAGACTAGACTTGCTGAGAGTAGACTGACAAGTAACCTTCAGACTAGACTAGCCTTGCTGAGAGTAGACTGACAAGTAACCTTCAGACTAGACTAACCTTGCTGAGAGTAGACTGACAAGTAACCTTCAGACTAGACTAGACTTGCTGAGAGTAGACTGACAAGTAACCTTCAGACTAGACTAGCCTTGCTGAGAGTAGACTGACAAGTAACCTTCAGACTAGACTAACCTTGCTGAGAGTAGACTGACAAGTAACCTTCAGACTAGACTAGCCTTGCTGAGAGTAGACTGACAAGTAACCTTCAGACTAGACTAGACTTGCTGAGAGTAGACTGACAAGTAACCTTCAGACTAGACTAGCCTTGCTGAGAGTAGACTGACAAGTAACCTTCAGACTAGACTAGACTTGCTGAGAGTAGACTGACAAGTAACCTTCAGACTAGACTAGACTTGCTGAGAGTAGACTGACAAGTAACCTTCAGACTAGACTAGCCTTGCTGAGAGTAGACTGACAAGTAATCTTCAGACTAGACTAGACTTGCTGAGAGTAGACTGACAAGTAACCTTCAGACTAGACTAGCCTTGCTGAGAGTAGACTGACAAGTAACCTTCAGACTAGACTAGCTTGCTGAGAGTAGACTGACAAGTAACCTTCAGACTAGACTAGACTTGCTGAGAGTAGACTGACAAGTAACCTTCAGACTAGACTAGACTTGCTGAGAGTAGACTGACAAGTAACCTTCAGACTAGAC
>WNWK01002906.1:0-132500 GCA_009830355.1 Cherax destructor | reverse complement strand
TGTCATGAGGAAGACACTGAAGCTTATGTCAGAGGAACTGTCATGAGGAAGACATTGAAGCTTATGTCAGAGGAACTGTCATGAGGAAGACACACTGAAGCTTGTGCCAGAGGAACTGTCATGAGGAAGACACTGAAGCTTATGTCAGAGGAACTGTCATAGGAAGACACACTGAAGCTTCTGTCAGAGGAACTGTCATGAGGAAGACACTGAAGCTTATGTCAGAGGAACTGTCATGAGGAAGACACTGAAGCTTATGTCAGAGGAACTGTCATGAGGAAGACACTGAAGCTTATGTCAGAGGAACTGTCATGAGGAAGACACTGAAGCTTATGTCAGAGGAACTGTCATGAGGAAGACACACTGAAGCTTGTGCCAGAGGAACTGTCATGAGGAAGACACTGAAGCTTATGTCAGAGGAACTGTCATGAGGAAGACACTGAAGCTTATGTCAGAGGAACTGTCATCAGGAAGACACTGAAGCTTATGTCAGAGGAACTGTCATGAGGAAGACACTGAAGCTTATGTCAGAGGAACTGTCATGAGGAAGACACTGAAGCTTATGTCAGAGGAACTGTCATGAGGAAGACACTGAAGCTTATGTCAGAGGAACTGTCATGAGGAAGACACACTGAAGATTGTGTCAGAGGAACTGTCATGAGGAAGACACTGAAGCTTATGTCAGAGGAACTGTCATGTGGAAGACACACTGAAGCTTGTGCCAGAGGAACTGTCATGAGGAAGACACTGAAGCTTATGTCAGAGGAACTGTCATGAGGAAGACACTGAAGCTTATGTCAGAGGAACTGTCATGAGGAAGACATTGAAGCTTATGTCAGAGGAACTGTCATGAGGAAGACACTGAAGCTTATGTCAGAGGAACTGTCATGAGGAAGACATTGAAGCTTATGTCAGAGGAACTGTCATGAGGAAGACCCCTGAAGCTTATGTCAGAGGAACTGTCATGAGGAAGACACTGAAAGCTTATGTCAGAGGAACTGTCATGAAGAAGACACTGAAGCTTATGTCAGAGGAACTGTCATGAGGAGAACACTGAAGCTTATGTCAGAGGAACTGTCATAGGAAGACATTGAAGCTTATGTCAGAGGAACTGTCATGAGGAAGACACACTGAAGCTTATGTCAGAGGAACTGTCATGAGGAAGACACTGAAGCTTATGTCAGAGGAACTGTCATGAGGAAGACACTGAAGCTTATGTCAGAGGAACTGTCATGAGGAAGACACTGAAGCTTATGTCAGAGGAACTGTCATGAGGAAGACACTGAAGCTTATGTCAGAGGAACTGTCATGAGGAAGACACACTTATATAACAATTGTGGATTTATGAGAACTTTCAAAAGAAGAGAAATATTGCCAGTGATAGTGCTTCCCAAAATCTTGTGTCCTCGCCTTCCAAAGGGTTCCAAGGGGTTCCAAGGGGTTTCTAAGTGGGTTCCATGGGTAGGATGTTCCAACTGGAGCCTACAATTCAAGGAAGTTTTGCTGCTTAAATATTGGAAAAGTTGGTGTGAGAATCCCAGGCTCTATCTGATGAAGTGAGAGTGGTGAAGCCCAGTGTTCCTGGAGCACACGTCAGTGTTGGAGCCTTGTTGGAGCACACGTCAGTGATGGAGCCTTGCTGGAGCACACGTCAGTGTTGGAGCCTTGCTGGAGCACACGTCAGTGTTGGAGCCTTGTTGAGCACACGTCAGTGATGGAGCCTTGCTGGAGCACACGTCAGTGTTGGAGCCTTGCTGGAGCACACGTCAGTGTTGGAGCCTTGCTGGAGCACACGTCAGTGTTGGAGCCTTGCTGAGCACACGTCAGTGTGGAGCCTTGCTGGAGCACACGTCAGTGTTGGAGCCTTGCTGGAGCACACGTCAGTGTTGGAGCCTTGCTGGAGCACACGTCAGTGTTGGAGCCTTGCTGGAGCACACGTCAGTGTTGGGCCTGTTGAAGCCGTCAGTGTGGAGCCTTGCTGGAGCACACGTCAGTGTTGGAGCCTTGCTGGAGCACACGTCAGTGTTGGAGCCTTGCTGGAGCACACGTCAGTGTTGGAGCCTTGCTGGAGCACACGTCAGTGTTGGAGCCTTGCTGGAGCACACGTCAGTGTTGGAGCCTTGCTGGAGCACACGTCAGTGTTGGAGCCTTGCTGGAGCACACGTCAGTGTTGGAGCCTTGCTGGAGCACACGTCAGTGTTGGAGCCTTGCTGGAGCACACGTCAGTGTTGGAGCCTTGCTGGAGCACACGTCAGTGTTGGAACATTATTATTATTATTATTATTATTATTATTATTGCTTAAACTACTTTTCTCATTCGTATAAACATTTCTTCTTGTTTGTATGTATCTGTCTAGTCTGTCTGTCTCTGTTTATCTGTCTGTCTGTCTCTGTTTATCTGTCTGTCTGTCTCGTCTATAGCAGCCAAGGTCGTGTGTTGTTATCGTGGCTTGACACAAGAGAGGAGCACCTTAACTGTGTGCGGCCTTGCTAGCTAATGATTGGGCAAGTGTCTGTCAGCTCTCTAGAGTGTAGAGAGCTGCTAGAGTGTAGAGAGCTGCTAGAGTGTAGAGAGCTGCTAGAGTGTGGAATCTAGAGGTTCTAAGACTCCCTTTATGATTATTTAAGGTCATCAATATAATTATGATAAGGTAATTATGATTATAACATTGATTAATAATAATAATAAAAGAAAAACGGAAGGAAGAATAGTGGGAGGGAGGAGTGATGAACTGAGGGAGAGAGGGAGGGAAGAAGGAAGGAGAGGTGTGGAATGAAAAAGGGTATTAGGGATTAGGAGAGAGGATTTGGAGAAGGGGGAAGAGGGGGGATGGAGGAGGACGAGGAAGGGGAAAATGGAAGAGGAGAAGGGGGAAGAGGGGGGATGGAGGAGGACGAGGAAGGGGAAGATAGAAGAGGAGGAGGACGACGAGGGGTCCACCATGGTGTAGTGAACCACCATGGTGGGCACTATGGTGCCAGCTCCGCCATTGTAAATCATACCTGAAAAAAATACATACAAATGGTGTTGATTTACTTTTCCTCTGTTAGAAAAGTAAATTGATTGTGTAATTAAATATGTTAACTTGTTGTGTAGTTACAGTGGTGCCAACCCCCGGTGTAATATGTTAACCTGTGTAGTTACAGTGGTACCAACCCCCGGTGTAATATGTTAATCTGTGTAGTTACAGTGGTGCCAAACCCCGGTGTAATATGTTAACCTGTGTAGTTACAGTGGTGCCAACCCCCGGTGTAATATGTTAACCTGTGTAGTTACAGTGGTGCCAACCCCCGGTGTAATATGTTAATCTGTGTAGTTACAGTGGTGCCAACCCCCGGTGTAATATGTTAATCTGTGTAGTTACAGTGGTGCCAAACCCCGGTGTAATATGTTAACCTGTGTAGTTACAGTGGTGCCAACCCCCGGTGTAATATGTTAACCTGTGTAGTTACAGTGGTGCCAACCCCCGGTGTAATATGTTAACCTGTGTAGTTACAGTGGTACCAACCCCCGGTGTAATATGTTAATCTGTGTAGTTACAGTGGTGCCAAACCCCGGTGTAATATGTTAACCTGTGTAGTTACAGTGGTGCCAACCCCCGGTGTAATATGTTAACCTGTGTAGTTACAGTGGTGCCAACCCCCCGGTGTAATATGTTAATCTGTGTAGTTACAGTGGTGCCAAACCCCGGTGTAATATGTTAACCTGTGTAGTTACAGTGGTGCCAACCCCCGGTGTAATATGTAACTTGTGTAACCTGTGTAATATGAAATTTGTGTGTTATGTAATTTGTGTAATATGTAATTTTAGAAGGAATGACGAACCAAAATATTTTGTTATGAACCAAGGTTACACTGGCATGTGAGCTAAATAGGTATACCTCTCTCTCTCTCTCTCTCTCTCTCTCTCTCTCTCTCTCTCTCTCTCTCTCTCTCTCTCTCCCCCTCTCTCCATCCCTAGTCCATCTCTTGCTAGTGATCGAGCAAACTGTGATGAACCCTCATCCATCAGCCTCTCAGTTCTTGTATAATACAGCATCCACTCTCATCTCCCCGACTTCCTACCTCCCCCACTACCTACCTCCCCCTCTACCCAACTCCCCCATTACCCACCTCCCCAAATTCTGCTTTCCTCATTCCTCACCAACGTCAACCATTCCCCTCTCCTACCTCCCCATTCTACTTCCCAGTACTCATCTCCCACTCCACTCCTCCCCCTCTTCCCTCCCTCTTCACTTCTTCTTATCAATACCATCAGCTTGTGTGTCTGTCAGTCTTCATATCTGTGTCTCTAGCTGTCAGCTCCCCTCTCTGTCTATCTCTCATTCTCTATCTCTCCGTATCTCTTATTCTTTCATATTATATACGTATATATATATATATTTAAATGTGCGTGTTTGTGTTGTACTCACCTACTTGTGTTTGCGATACTGGTCTTATCATATCTACTCATGAAGCTGTGTATTGAGTTAGCCTCCATCACTGCCTAATTCAAGTCATTCCACTTTTCAACCAGCCTGAGACTAAAGAAATACTTCCTAACATCCCTGTAGTTCATGTGTCTTCAGCTTCCACCTGTGTCCCCTTGATCCTGGTCCACGTAATTCAAACAGCCTGGTCGTATCTGCCCTATGTATCCCCCTTACGATTTTTAATGTCGTAATCATGTCTCCCATAAACCTTCTATTCTAAATAGGTCACCAGCTTATATATATGAGGTGAGTGTAAGCATGAAGCGAAGTGTGAGGTACATGCAATATTTACACTGGTTCACCTACAACCAGCTGAAGTATCCCACAGTTAACATGGTCCCCTCTTACCTGTACGCGCGCTAATCACCTTTTCCCTCCTCTCATCTCCCACTTCCTCGCTCTCATCTTTATCACGCTCTCTGTGTGTCCTCTCCCCTTCCCTCTAGCTCATCCTCTGCACGGCAACCTTCTTATTCTAAGCTGCGATTTTTCACAACGGGCTACATAATTTGTGTGGGGTAGATAGTTCAGTATAATAAGTGCATGTGTGTATCTCACCTGTGTTTTAGGGTCGAGCTGTAGCTGTTGGGCCCCGCCTGGTTATCATGCTTTTGACGTATTTACATTTGAATGTGTGTGATTCTCGGTTTAAATGGTTTGTTATGAAATTCTGCCATGTTCGGTGGGTTTTGTCATCGTTAGTGTTGTTCTCCTTGTGCTCTTGTTCAGGTCGTTGTGTGTTCAGGTCGTTGTGTGTTCAGGTCGTTGTGTGTTCTCTCGAGGATTATAATTTCCATCCTTTATCCCACTTGTTGTAGTTTGTCTCCATTCTTTACCTCTCTAAAACTCTACATTAGTTTTTCATCTCCGTCTCTCTCTCTCCTTAGTATGTGCTGTCCTTCAGGGAATATTACATTTGTTATTCCCAGGAATTTTGTGTCTGTTATATCATGATTATTATGTGATGCTGTAATCTTTATCTCACAGCTCTTGTTTCACTGTTAGTGTTCCATCTTTACCATGTTTATACTTTGTTTCGTCTGGATCTTCGGCTTGGGAGGACGGTTGACCATCTGGTAAGATTCTTTCCTTCCTTCCTGGAGGTCTGTCCGTCTTTGTTGGCTTGAGGGGTAGGGGGGTTGGTTGATTGGTCTACATATGGTTGAGGGTTAGTGTGAGGTTTGGTTGAAGGATGGAGTTGGGTGTTGTGGGTTGTGCTTTCACCACCTCCCACTGCCCTACCAACGGGAGATTGAAACAAAAATCCCTATGACTCATTTGTGTTCTGTCATCTTGTTCCTGGTCTTTGCATTTTAAGCAGTTTGTCCCCAGTTTCTCATAGACTGCCGAAGATCGTGCAAGATCACACCTATGCTCGTCCTCTCCTCTCTTCATTATTATAATTTTATTAATAATTATAATCAATGATAATAATACTTGCAATGAATTGTTTACCGTGATATGTGACCGACAACAACCGGCTAGCACCCAGGTACCTATTTACTGCCAAGTAAGCTGGGAAAGCAGGTTTAAAGAGACTAATTCATACATTTTGCATTTCCCAAGAATCGAAGTTTGTACTGTGTGGTTTACGTACTTATTGTTCCCGCCCTCCTATCAGTAGTCCCTCCTATCAGTCTTTACTCCATCTTTGATCTCCCTTGCACGAATTGCATAGCTTTGCACTAATTGCATGACGTTGCACTTGTTACATGACCTTGCAGTTATTTACATTAAGCTTCAGCACACCACACTTGCTTTACCATCCCTGCAATCTGAGTCTCCATGAAGTTTTGTTTCTATCGCATCATTATTCTTAATAGTTTCAAATTATATGCAAAGAGAGACGTACCTAATTGGATCCCTTCTGAGAGGCTATTTAAGGTTACCAGGAGCAATAATGACCCTAGTACTGATACTTGAGGGACCCCATTTGTCTGCTTCATCCATCCTGACACTTCCTCTCATGCTATCACTGTCTTCTGTCTTTCAGATATCTTGTAAGCCATTGGAGAACTTTTCCTTTGACCCTACTGGTTCTTCTTGCTTGTGGTAACCTATTAAAAATATAAATTTTGAATCAGTCTGTGGTGAGGCACCAAGAAAAATGCTTTCTTTCAGTCTAGGAAGATGCACTTCACCCGGCACTGCTCCTATTACTGCACCTCTGAATTTGTCTTGGTTTTCACTGATAAAGCTCCTCGCCAGGTGCTCCAGGAGCCTCTTCCAAACCTTATCTATGGCTTTGCCAGGGTGGCCTGTACTTCAGTACCTTATGTCTGTCCACTGTCTTAAATGTAAGTCTTATATTAGCCAGCTTCCAGCTATCCAACACCTCACTATGACCCATTGGGATGGGTCCTTTAGTATCTTTTTCACTTCCCCATTGTTGAATATATATATATATATATATATATATATATATATATATATATATATATATAATATATATATATAATATATATATATATATATATATATATATATATATATATATAATATATATATATATATATATATATATATATATATATATATATATATATAATATGTTGATCTTGCCTCTCACGTTATATCTTGCTTCTTCAGAGTTTTTTCTTACGTGGCTATGAACTATTTTTGCTTCTGTTTTAATATCTTGCTAAATGTTTAAATTATTCTTCACAGCTTCCTCTGTACTCTTGTATAGTCTTTCCTTATTGTTGTGTTAGTTATCACTTTGTCAAAGGTACTTGTCGACAGACACTTGGCTCCTTTTTTTTTTTTTTTTTTTTGTGTGTGTGTGTGTGTGTGTGTGTGTGTGTGTGTGTGTGTGTGTGTGTGTGTGTGTGTGTGTGAGAGCACTGACTTGTCACGAGTAGGATGACATCTGAGGACGAACCTATTTCTGGCTTGGGTTGTGTATATGCCAGCAAGCTTTGTTTGAGGTGATGTTGCTGTTGTTCCTGTTGATGATGCACCTGCTGGTGTTGCTGCTGCACCTGCTGCTGCTGTTGATGCACCTGCTGTTGCTGCTTGATGCACCTGATGTTGCTGCTGATGCACCTGATGCTGTTGGTGATGCATTTGCTGCTGTTGGTGATGCTCCTGCTGCTGTTGGTGATGTTCCTGCTGCTGTTGGTGATGCATTTGTTGTTGATGCATCTGCTGCTGTTGCTAATGTTCCTCTGCTCCTGCTGCTCATGTTCTTGCTGTTGTTACTCATGCTCCTATTGCTGTTGTCTGTGTTGCTCCTGTTGCTGTTGTCCGTGCTGTTTCTGTTGGTTCTGCTCCTGTTGCTGATGACTCTGCTGTTGTTGCCGCTGTTCGTGTTGCTCATGCTTTTGCTGTCTGCTGTTGGAGGTGCTACTTTTGTTTCTGCTATTGATGTTTCTGCTGATAATGGTCCTGTTGATGTTCCTGCCTTCGTTGCTGCTCCTGTTGATGGTGCTGTTGATCCCACGTCTGCTGTTGGTGCTGGCTCTGCTGTTGCTGGTCCTTCTGTTGTTGTTGTTGGTGGTGGTGACGGTTGAGGGTCTCTCTCTCTCTCTCTCTCTCTCTCTCTCTCTCTCTCTCTCTCTCTCTCTCTCTCTCTCTCCCACTTTACATTTAAAGGGTATTACATAGGGTCTGTTCACAGTTCCTGGATTTATTGTACAAACTATAAGGTTATTTCCACCTCAGTTCATTTAAAAGCCTTTCCAAACAACATCGTTATAACTTGTAATGTATAGATTTATTCTTTCTTCTTTATTTAAGACTGTCTAGAGTAGAGAGTGAAGTTGGAGCCAGTTGTGAGTCACATATATCAATCGTTTATTTTATTTCTCTAATATCTGTATGTTCAGAGAGGCTGCTGGTAGGTGCCCGTCGTGTGGTGTAATAGCTGTCATCTAGCTGTTACCGAAGCCGAGCATAATGTTGAATCTTGAGAATATGGGCCCATCTTTACACTGAGTTTTACGTAGGTCAGACTCCCAGCAAGATTTTGTTGTTTTTAAGGTCACAGCACGAGAATTGTTACCTCATCATTCATGTCAGCCTCAGCTGAGGAGCCTCTCATAATTGGTGCAAGTGTATTCTGATTCTCTGCCATGGATTGGAGTGAATCTAAAGAGTTTCAGAGTTTACTGAGCGAGTTGCTCTGATGGAATATCTTATTTGCAAGTTTACAACATTGATCAATGGCGCAGTCATTTGAGTGGATTTCCTGAGGTTTCTCAGATCTGTTGTATTGCCAAACCGTTTCTGCTGCATATATCAGTTTTATTTTTACTTTTAAAGCCCTGGTTACAATACAAGTCTTGCACAATAGCTTAAATAACTGCTCCAGACCTGTGTTGCCACTTTAGCATCTCTCATTCTCTTTGGAGAGAATGAGAGATGCTAAAGGGAGGTGTGATGTGTTAGTATTTTAGTTTTAATGCAAAATTGAGTACATCCGCTGTTTCTGGCTCCATCTAGTCTATGTAAGAGTTAATTTTTTGAACAAAAGTTAGTTATGTTTCTCGGTAAGCTGAGCTGAGAGCCTCCAGTCAGTAAGTGAGCACATCGTCAGTAAGTGAGCACATCGTCAGTAAGTGAGCACATCGTCAGTAAGTGAGCACATCGTCAGTAAGTGAGCACATCGTCAGTAAGTGAGCACATCGTCAGTAAGTGAGCACATCGTCAGTAAGTGAGCACATCGTCAGTAAGTGAGCACATCGTCAAGTACTCTACTGTGGGTTCACTAGTTACGGTAGATTCAAAGGAATCTATCCAGCAGAGCCGAAATTGCTATTACGTGTAAATTACCATATCTGTCTGCCTCTTTTGTACGTTGTTGATATGTGCATGTGCGTGACTTAAGTAGAAAGCCACATGATACTGGATAGAGTATTAATGCCATAGTAGCCTAATATTTATAGATAATATGCTAGTTAGAGGCCACCTAGCAGTCTTGAAGTCTAGATAGAATTGTATTTCAAGTAAATCTTTAGAGTTGCATGTATAGTGCTTCTTGCATCGGGGAGCAGAATGCCAGGATTAACCCTCTTTACTAAGCTCACATTCTCAGTCCAACCTGACTTGGCTCTCTTGAGCCTATGTTACGAGTTAAAATTACATGATAAATATTTTCCAGGTTAATATAAGGTACGGTAATTTCCCTCGACGTTGTTTACAAGCGTGGCGTTTGTTGACGCGCTCATTTTATTTATAATTATTTAATTAAATGTTGTATTCATTTGCGTATTATTTTTCAATTTGGAGTTGTTGATTGACTGTAATTATATATGTATATCAAGCAGGGAAGCTATAGTAAGTAAAATATATATTTTGTAATGCTTTCAAGCATAGCTTTTGAACGCTCTGGAACGACCAATCAACGATGACTTATGGCGGAGGTCCCTGCACGTGTCCGGTCTCTAGTAATCTTCATATTTCGCTAATTTTCTCAAATCTCAACATCCCTAACATGATTTCGGACAGGTGAGAATATTAAAAACTTCGATAATCACCAGATAAGTGCATGTGTGGTGTGCGTGTTGTGGATATATTAGTGTTTTGTGACTAGGATAGTGGAGGGTAAGCTGTGGATCATTGAGTCTCCTGTTTGAGGTATATCGTGTTTCTGGCTCATTCATTTTCTTTCATTAGTTAAGTGGTGCAGCAAGCTTGTATTTTTCATTCTGGGTGTATGATTAAAACAGGCTCATTCATTTTAAATTTATTTTTTTATATTGGGTTGTAAGAATTTTTGTACTGTGCGTTTCGAATACATTGTTGTAACTAACTAATGCCATTTACGTATATTATCATTAATACTATCGTTAGTTGCATCAGTAAAAGTATTATTATTAACATTATTTTCACTGCGATTATTATTACTATTTCTACTACTACTACTAATACTTTACTACTACTACTACTACCACCACCACCACTACCTGCTACTACTTCTTACTACCTACTAATTACTACTACTACCTACTAATTACTACCTACTACTACTACCACTACCTACTGCTACTACTACCACTACCTACTGCTACTACTACCACTACCTACTGATACTACTACCACTACCTACTGCTACTACTACCACTACCTACTGCTACTACTACCACTACCTACTGCTACTACTACCACTACCTACTGCTACTACTACCACTACCTACTGATACTACTACCACTACCTACTGCTACTACTACCACTACCTACTGATACTACTACCACTACCTACTGCTACTACTACCACTACCTACTGCTACTACTACCACTACCTACTGCTACTACTACCACTACCTACTGCTACTACTACCACTACCTACTGCTACTACTACCACTACCTACTGCTACTACTACCTACTGCTACTACTACCACTACCTACTGCTACTACTACCACTACCTACTGCTACTACTACCACACCACTGCTACTACTACCACTACCTACTACTACTACCACTACCTACTGCTATTACTACCACTACCTACTACTACTACTTTCAACACTACCTACTGCTACTACTACCACTACCTACTGCTACTACTACCACTACCTACTGCTACTACTACCACTCTACTCTACTACTACCACTACCACTGCTACTACTACCACTACCTACTCTTACTCTACCACTACCACTGCTACTACTACCACTACCTACTGCTATACTACACTCTACTCACTCACCCTACTGCACTACTACCACTACCTACTGCTACTACTACCACTACCTACTGCTACTACTACCACACCTACTGCTACTCACTACCACTACTCACTACATGTACTACTACCACTACCTACTGCTACTACTACCACTACCTACTGACTACTACCACTACCACTTACTACTACCACTACCTACTGCTACTACTACCACTACCTACTGCTCTACCACTACCACTACCTACTGCTACTACTACTCACTACTCTACTGCTACTACTACCACTACCTACTCTACTTCACTACCTACTGCTACTACTACCACTACCTACTGCTACTACTACCACTACCTACTGCTACTACTACCACTACCTACTGCTACTACTACCACTACCATGCTATACTACTACCCACTGCATACTACTACCACTACCTACTGCTACTACTACTCTACCTACTGTTACTCACTACCATACTACACTACTCATGCTACTACTACCACTCTACTGCTACTACTACCACTACCTACTGTACTACTACTACTGTACTACTACCACTCCACTGCTACTACTACCACTACCTACTGCTACTACTACCACTGCTACTCTACCACTACCACTGCTACTACTACCACTACTACTGCTACTACTACCACTACCTACTACTACTACTAACTGCTACCACTACCTACTGCTACTACTACCACTACCTACTGCTACTACTCCCACTACCTACTGCACTTACTACTACCACTACCTACTGCTACCACTACCTACTGCTACTACTACCACTACCTACTGCTACTACTACCACTACCTACTGCTACTACTACCACTACCTACTGCTACTACTACCACTACCTACTGCTACTACTACCACTACCTACTGCTACTACTACCACTCCATCTGCTACTACTACCACTACCTACTGCTACTACTACCTACTGCTACTACTACCACTACCTACTGCTACTACTACCACTACCTACTGCTACTACTACCACTACCTACTGCTACTACTACCACTACCTACTGCTACTACTACCACTACCTACTGCTACTACTACCACTACCTACTGCTACTACTACCTACTGCTACTACTACCTACTGCTACTACTACCTACTGCTACTACTACCTACTGCTACTACTTACCCACTCTACTACTACCACTACTGCTACATTACATTACCACATACCTACTGCTACTACTACCACTACCTACTGCTACTACTCACCACTACCTATGCACTACTTCACCTACTGCTACTACTACCTACTGCTACTACTACCTACTGCTACTACTACCTACTGCTACTACCTACTGCTACCACTACCTACTGTTACTGCTACCACTACCTACTGCTGCTGCTACTACTACCACCACCACCAGTACCTACTACTACCACAACTACCTACTAACCTACTACTACTACCTACTACTACTGTTGCTATACTACTATTATCAATATTCTCATTATTATTATTCATCAAAATTGTTTTTGCAGATTTTTATGCAAATTTATTTTGTTGCCACTATTATTAGTCATAATGTTTATGTTAATATCCTTATTATTACTGCTGTTGTTACTATTGGTGTAGTTGTTGAGACTATTGTTGCAACTGTGGGACCGTTGTTGGAACTATTGTTGCAACAGATGCAACATTTTCCCGATGAAAAGCAGAGGCGCCACGAGTACACTGAGAGACAACACCATAAGTGTCCGGGGCCCAAGACTGTTCAACTGCCTCCCAGCATACATTAGGGGGATTACCAATAGACCCATGGCTGTCTTCAAGGCACTGGACAGGCACCTAAAGTCAGTACCTGACCAACCGGGCTGTGGTTCGTACGTCAGTTTGCGTGCGGCCGGCAGTAACAGCCTGGTTGATCAGGCCCTGATCCACCATAAGGCCTGGTCTCAGACCGGGCCGCGGGGGCGTTGACCCCCCGGAACTCTCTCCAGGTAAACCGTTGGAACTATTGTTGCAGCCGTTGGAACTATAGTTGCAACCGTTGGAACTATTGTTGCAGCCATTGGAACTATTGTTGCAGCCATTGGAACTATTGTTGCAGCCATTGGAACTCTCGTTATTACTGGTGCTGTAAAATGACGTATGGTTTATATCAGAACAGCAGGTTTATCGTATATATTATTTTATTGGGACTACAGTTGGTGGTAATATTGTTGGAAGAGCTCATTCTGTTTAAGGGACTGGACAATTTTTTTCCCTACTTAAACTACTGTTCCTGCAACTGCTATTGTTACTGTTACTGTAGTTGATGATGCTACAGTTACTTTTTTTCTATGCCTAGTGTTATTGAAATTGTTAATGTTATTACCTCTACTGCTGCCATCATTGTTGTTAATGACCGCTAGTGTTAATGCCACTGTTTTTGTTACTACTGCTGTTCCAGATATATACATATACTCTAGGTAGTAGTAGGTTTGGTAGATAATATTCATCCAGGAAGATACTACTGGCATGTCTATCGTATGAGTGTGAAACGAAAGCTTATTAAATGTTTGACCCTCTGGTAGGATTGTGGGATTTTCTTGTCTGTCACATGAACATGTAAGATGGCGGGTAAATCTTACATACCTCTACATAATAATAATAATAATATTATTATTATTATATTTCAAATCATTATGTGAAAATATACAATATATTTGAAAAACCCATAGTGTGCGCAGTATTACAGTATACACATTCAATATACATGACAATTCGGAAGCAGTATACACATTCAGTATTTACATTTCAGTGTACACAGTATGTATAACAGTTCAGAAACAGTATACATATTCAGTATTCACAACATTTTAATATACACATCGATTCAACACTTATGTATATATCCTTCATTATTTCCTTTTAAATTTAGTAAGTCTGGTCTGAGATCGGGTAGTGGGGGCGATGGTGTCCCCAGCCATTAACGGTTAACATGCTGATGCTGTTGCTACTGTTGGTCATGCTGTTGCTACTGTTGGTCATGCTGTTGCTACTGTTGGTCATGCTGTTGCTACTGTTGGTCATGCTGTTGCTACTGTTGGTCATGCTGTTGCTGAGGTTTCTACATTTGCTCTTGTTTCTCCTGTTACTGTTGTGTTGTAAAGGGAAAGCAACAGAAAATAAGAAAAGGGTAAAAAAAAAGTTGAAACAGGAAAGTGGCGAAAAACAGTATTTTAAAAGAAAATGGAAAACGGGGGACATGTAAACAACACAAAAAGTGTATTGCATAAAAGGTTCAGCGGTAACTCGAAAGAACTGAATGTTATGTTGAGACAATTTTGTTCGGACTAAAGTTATAACAAATAATGCATAAAAAACGGTCGTAGCAGAAAACGAAAGCAAAAGTGAGAGGCAACAGAACAGACTACCGGAGAGTGCAACGGGAAACGGTGGTAGAAATGAGTGTTGACAACAGACAACGGGGGAAGACATGAAAGAGCCCGAGTCCTTTATGTTGCTAAAAGGTTTATTTGATGCTCTCCTGGACAGTTTAGGGATGAGTACACACACACACATATACACACACACATATTAGGTCGCTAGTAGTGACCAGCGAAGAGGCGGGGCAGGGAGCTATGACTCAACCCTTGCAACCACAACTAGGTGAGTACACACACACACACACACGCACACGCACACACGCAGTATATCCATACATAGCTTTAAGAAGAAGTACGATAAGGCTCTTTGAATAGGGAGAGAGTTGACCTAGTAGCGACTAGCGAAGAGAGGGGGGCCAGGAGTTGTGAATCGACCCCTGCAACCACAGATAGGTGAATGCACTTTGTATTTTTATTTTACATTTATTGCATTTTTAATCTTTAATTATTGTTTTATTCCGAAAATATTATATATATATATATATATATATATATATATATATATATATATAATATACATGATCTCTGGCCGAAGGAGACTCGAACCACGAACCTTGCATCAAGGTACGCAGTGCTTGCCGACCGTACCACACTGGTCCAATACCTTGGCGCCCAGCTCACGTTAGACGTTGATCCAAGGCAGCCAGCTTTCAGGCAGGTGGCTTACAGTCGCACTGCGTACCTTGATGCAAGGTTCGTAGGTTCGAGTCTCCTTCGGCCAGAGATCAGTGTTTGTGAATATTTCGCCTGTTCTTATGAATTCCTAGCATATACGTATATATATGTATATATATTATATACATATACATATATATATATATATATACATATATACATATTATATAAATATATATATACATATATATATATACATATATATACATATATATATATATATATATATATATATATATATATATATATATATATGGATTCATAGGTTCATATATATTTATATAAGCTACTCCTGTTTTATGCAAAATTGTGAGCTCATAAATTATGAGCAACAGAAAACGGAGTACTGGTCATTATAACCGGTAACTAGGTACTGCACAAGCTAATTTTATGTAACTAACTCCCAGGTAGCCTCATTGAGGTGAGGTCTTTTTGTAGCTTTTAATATAGGTTGGGAGGGTGTAAGAGTAGGTGCGAGTTGGACCTGTTGATCATAGGTCAGTAGGCCTACTGCTGTTCATATTTTTCAAATTTAATTTCCCTACTTTCCAGCGTCACTTAACTTTCCCTGTAAACCTAAAAATACTATTTTCTCTAAGATAAGCTAGACAAGGTTAGGCTAGGCTACGTTGGATTAGGCTATTATAGGATACGTAAGAGTCTACCTGGAGGGTATTCCGGGGGTCAACGCCCCCGCTGCCTGGTCCACGACCAGGCCTCCCGGTGGATGAGGGCCTGATCAACCAGGCTGTTACTGCTGGCCGCACGTAGTCCAACGTACGAACCACATCACGGTTGATCCGGCACTGACTTTAGGTGTCTGTCCAGCTCCCTCTTGAAGGCAGCCAGGGTATGTAAGAGTATGTTAGATCAGTTTTAAGTTAAAAAAACATAAGGAAATTAAAACGTCAGGCAAGGCAGTGGCTGAGCAGCACCGGGAAACTTTTAACTGAACGCTTAAATTATGATTTTTTTCTTTTTGAAGCCTGATGACAAAAATTAAAGATAGCTAGTAATAGTAGAGGCGAGGAGCGTAGCAGTTGTGGGTGTTGGGAGAAGTTACGGAACCAGCCTTCACCACGTCGATGATAGTAGTCCAGGAGGCGGGGCTAGGAGCCTAGTCTCAACCCCCCCGCAATACAACTTTGTGATTACACCTCTCCCACAACCCTTTCACTCCCCCCACACGCACACAGGTGTGTAGTGGAGGCAGGATCCATACATAGCTTTAAGAAGAGGTATGATAAAGCTTATGGAGCAGGGAGAGAGTGTACCTAGTAGCGATCAGCGAAAAGGCTGGGCCATGCAACCACAAATAGGTAGAACACACACACTTCTCTCACAGATCTGCTTTCACACCTTCCCCACACGTCTGCCACCCACATCCCCTTTCATACACCCTTACCCATCACACCCTACTCATTACACCCCCATACTTCATCCACCCCTACCAAGATACTATATATATAGTGTACTCACCTATTTGTGGTTGCAGGGGTCGATTCACAGCTCGATGGAGCAACATCCTGGATGAGTTGAGAGTAGGTTGAGAACATTATCATGATGGATCAACACCCTCTTCCCATTCTCTCTAACCCCCTCCTCCCCCTCTGCTTCCCAGGCCAGCGCCTCATATACCTTGTTATCTTAGTAATGAGGCGTTAAGCGTGTTAAATGTCATTAATGTTGGTGAATTGTTAGTTGTTATCTTTTATTGTTGCTGAGGGGGCGGCTCTCCTTTTTCCCCTCCCAGGGGGGTTCTCTTTGTTACTCCCAGGGGCTGGTTGCCTTTGTTTTCCTAGGGGTGTTCTCCTTTCCCCCCCAGGGGTGGGGCTCCCTTTGTTTCCCCTAGGGGTTCTCGTTGTGCCTAAAGGGGGGCGAGGCTCCATTTGTGCACCGTGGGGGCGGGGTTTTGTGCCCCATGGGATTGGGGCTCCTTTTATGCCCCGTGGCACACCACAACCCCTCCCGTGGACGGGGGAGGGGGGTGCCACCATTGCGGTATCGACGATCACACAAAATTGCGCAAGGAACGCAATTTGGGTATCAGATTTTGCGTAAAGTATATCAGGTGGCTGGGAAGGTCAGGAACATTTAACAGGCATCTGGGGTGCTGGCCGCCTGATTATCCTCCAACCATTGTCCCCCCTCACCCCCCTTGCTCCGGCGTCTGCAACACTGTGTTGAGTCATGTGTTGCACTCATTACCTGTCCACCCCTCATTATCAGATTGTTTTCGTTGTAACTACGTAGTTGTATATATCTACGTGTAGTTTGTAGTGTTGGTAATTACGTCTGTGGTTACCTGATTTGAATTACATATTTGTAGTTACAGTAATAAAGCTTATGCTCATTTTGTTATATATATATATATATATATATATATATATATATATATATATATATATATATAGTTATCTGGCCGTTTCCCACCGATGTAGGGTGACTCGAAAAAGAAGAAACACTTTCACCGTAACTCTGTCACTGTCTTGCCAGAGTCATTCTGGACATTACTGTTAACCGGCTAACCGGTTTTCCTGAATCCATTCATAAATGTTACCTTGCTTACACTCCAGCATAAAAACCACTTGCTTCAACTCATTCCTAACACACGCTTCTTGGATATCCAATCTTATCGCATACAAAATCTTTACCCCCTCCCTCCAACCATTCTTATGACGGCCCCAACGTCTCCTAACCTCCACTACAGATTTATATATCCTCTCAAAATGTCTAGATCACCTCAACAGCCCCACCTCAGCCCTCTGGATAATACTTTTGGTAACGCCGCACCTCCTCCTAATCTCCAAGCTGCGACTTCTCTGCATAATATTCACACCACACATTGTCCTCAGACATATCTCCTCTAACCTCCTCCACCAGGAGGACAGGTCTGGGAGCTAGCCGCGGAGGCATCACCCCCGAAAACATCCTTCAGGCTTAGAAGAAACAAACGTTCACCATCAGGAGCGTCACATTCCAGACGACCAGCGAACCTCACCATCATTTTGTAATTTCGTTACTACCTGCGTTATTAACCAAAATTTGCATTTTTTACCATTCAAATATTTGAAAGTTATTTTAATATTAGTCAGGATAGCATAAGAGTTTCTAATGACTGCATACGATTTCTGGTGATATCCACGGGAGTTGTGGTGATAGCTTGGTGTTTACACTATACAGTGGTGCCCACCTGGAGTGTGATGCCAGCACCAACAACGTGGCTGACCAGGCCATCAACGAAAGGCCTGGTGTGTGACCGGGGCGCTGGGACCATGATTCCAGGTACCATGTATAGATAAGTTGGCTTCTGGTGCTACGTACAAGTAGGTGGAGATATGTTAATAACAATAATAATATTATATTCATGGAGAAGCGCTAAATGAATAGGGAAGAGATAATCAGGTTTCATTTAAAAACGATACCTAAATTCCTGGGATCAAGAGCCGAGCAGCGGTATCAAGGCGCCGCCCTTGAAGGAGGAGAGGAAATATGATACATTGATTTAACTGCTTCTTTATGTTATGAGGTTATTGTGAGCGCTCGTAACTTGTTACCTAAGTTAGTCAGAAGTTATCCAGTGTAACTCCAGCTCTGTTGATAGGAAACTTTTGGCTCTACTGTAGCTACTGAATTCACATTGGTATGCATGACGATATCCTGGTGACCTTACTGAAGTCTGGTCCCAGCTCAGGCTCAGAGCATTTCATGACTGCACGAGTGAAACCCATCCCTAGCTACCTTATTTTCCTCACCATTTAACACTTATAGGATAGTGAGGCCCCACTGTTATTGTTCCCCACTATGTAACTTGTAGGATAGTGTAGCCCCACTGTTATTGTTCCCCACTATGTAACTTGTAGGATAGTATAGCCCCACTGTTATTGTTCCCCACTATGTAACTTGTAGGATAGTGTAGCCCCACACTACGGGTATAAAACTAATTATTCTAAATAATGATAAAAACATCTCTTTTCGCCTCCTTTCTCTTTCTCCTTCTCTAATGTCTTTCATCTCCCTCTTTTCTTCCTCTTACTTCCCCCACACGTAAATAGTCAAGTAAATCTCTTCACCCAGCTTTCATCTCTCACTCTCCCGTCCTCATCTCCACCTTCAAAGCCGCCCTCATCTTCCACGCTAAGATTCGCCATTTGCTCCTGGGCTGAAGCACCTGCTGGCCATTATCTGAGTGGCTGGTTTATCTAGCTGCTTCGTAATTCCTCGTTTTGGGGGGTGGGTGTTTACGAACACAATGACGCAGAGAGGAAGAAGGAGATGAGAGGGAGTCAGGCACCTTGTTGGAGAGACGGGCAAGGAATTCATTATGTCACTTTGTTTACTGGCTTGCTCAACTATTTGTGACGGGGGGGGGGGGGTCGAGTCTCAGTTCTTGACCTCTCCTCTCAACTAACTGTTAAACGTTATTCCTGGCCTCATATTTCTTACCATACCTATCTTTAAGAATGACTGATTAGTTCGTCAAGTGTGCTGGTGATGAAGGTGGTTGTTGTGGCCACGTTGAACTTCACCTGCCCCTGGGTCACCTGAACTTGGTGGTAGAGTTTAAGTGGTTTGTGCCTGGGAGAAGTGAACCTCCACACGTGATGTTTACTCGACTAAGAACCCAAACATCTTTTTCGGCATAAATGGTGGAGATATTTCTCCTTATGTGGGAATTTATTGACATTGTGCCGAATGACACTGATCGAATCATGAATATGGATTGTGGGATGTGGTAAATATAATTTGAATATAATGAACAGCAGGTAGGAAAAACTTGCAAACATCTTAGGGCATCCACTAAAGTACAGTCAACTTCCATGATAAATCAATCATCGTTAAGATTCATGTCAGCAACATATTATTACAGCATACAAAAATTAATTCAAGTAGCCGAGTTGCGAGGTGTTACCTTTGATTAGTTCCGAGAGCTTTTCTACTCCCGGAGCCCGGCCATGGGCCAGGCTCGTCTGGTGCTTGCCTGGTCAACCAGGCTGTTGCTAGCACGCTGACCACATATCCATCAGTGTTTTTCAAATGTCCTTTGCAGAATGTTATGAAGGATATGTTCTCAAGCTCCAGCCATCTTGATATTTATAACAAGTTTGGACGACCAGGTGTGGTGTGGTCGTGTTGACCAGGTGTGGTGTGGTCGTGTTGATCAGGTGTGGTGTGGTCTTGACCAAGTGTGGTGTGGTCGTGTTGACCAGGTGTGGTGGTGTTGATCAGGTGTGGTGTGATGGTGTTGACCATGTGTGGTGTGGTGGTGTTGACCAGGTGTGGTGTGGTGGTGTTGACCAGGTGTGGTGTAGTGCTGTTGACCAGGTGTGGTGTGGTGGTGTTGATCAGGTGTGGTGTGGTGGTGTTGACCAGGTGTGGGGTGGTGGTGTTGACCAGGTGTGGTGTGGTGTTGACCAGGTGTGGTGGTGTTGACCAGGTGTGGTGGTGTTGACCAGGTGTGGTGGTGTTGACCAGGTGTGGTGGTGTTGACCAGGTGTGGTGTGGTGGTGTTGACCAGGTGTGGTGTGGTGGTGTTGACCAGGTGTGGTGTGGTGGTGTTGACCAGGTGTGGTGTGGTGGTGTTGACCAGGTGTGGTGTGGTGGTGTTGACCAGGTGTGGTGTGGTGGTGTTGATCAGGTGTGGTGTGGTGGTGTTGACCAGGTGTGTGTGGTGGTGTTGATCAGGTGTGTGTGTGTGTGGTGTTGACCAGGTGTGGTGTGGTGGTGTTGACCAGGTGTGGTGGTGTTGACCAGGTGTGGTGTGGTGGTGTGACCAGGTGTGGTGGTGGTGTTGATCAGGTGTGGTGTGGTGGTGTTGATCAGGTGTGGTGTGGTGGTGTTGATCAGGTGTGGTGTGGTGGTGTTGACCAGGTGTGGTGTGGTGGTGTTGACCAGGTGTGGTGTGGTGGTGTTGACCAGGTGTGGTGGTGTTGACCAGGTGTGGTGGTGTTGACCAGGTGTGGTGGTGTTGACCAGGTTGTGGTGGTGTTGACTCAGGTGTGGTGTGGTGGTGTTGACCAGGTGTGGTGTGGTGGTGTTGACCAGGTGTGTGTGGTGGTGTTGATCAGGTGTGGTGTGGTGGTGTTGACCAGGTGTGGTGTGGTGGTGTTGACCAGGTGTGGTGTGGTGGTGTTGACCAGGTGTGTGTGGTGGTGTTGACCAGGTGTGGTGTGGTGGTGTTGACCAGGTGTGGTGGTGTTGACCAGGTGTGGTGTGGTGGTGTTGACCAGGTGTGGTGTGGTGGTGTTGACCAGGTGTGGTGGTGTTGACCAGGTGTGGTGGTGTTGACCAGGTGTGGTGTGGTGGTGTTGACCAGGTGTGGTGGTGTTGATCAGGTGTGGTGTGGTGGTGTTGACCAGGTGTGGTGTGGTGGTGTTGACCAGGTGTGGTGGTGTTGACCAGGTGTGGTGGTGTTGACCAGGTGTGGTGTGGTGGTGCTGATCAGGTGTAGTGTGGTGGTGTTGACCAGGTGTGGTGGTGTTGACCAGGTGTGGTGGTGTTGACCAGGTGTGGTGTGTCTGAGAGTGTATAGTGACAGTTGACAGGTGAGGACAGTAGCACATTTGATAATGTTATAATAATATTTGTTTATATCGAACCTGACCGAACGCTTCCAGCTCTCTATTATAAATTAAACCGAATAACAGTCTACGCAGGACTGCTTGCTGCTAGCACTAACAGCCTGACTTATCACGTCATGAAGCAGTAGGCCTGGTGTGGGACCGGACCGCGGGGGCGATAACCCCCCAGAATCAACAAGAGGTAAATACTAATCCAGATGGTTCCACTTCCTAACTACTCTCTCTTTCACTCTCTCCTCTTCATTTAAATATAATTGTTTCCGCCATTTTTGCCTTTATGTGGGTATCAGATTGCAGGGGCAGCGCCCCCTCTGGGAAACTAATGTTTACTGCACTGCAACGTTAATTTTATATTTTTGTTTTGTTTTATGTAACGTGTATATATATATATATATATATATATATATATTATTACGATTCAGGCCAGTTGATTGCTTTTGTATTAGTGCTTCTCGTAATAATCAGGAATGGATATAAGGCACACTATACTTTAACAGGATTTTATTTGTCAAATACTAAGTGTAACATTACTTAGTAAAATAAATTAATATTTAAACACCTTCCAGTTAGTTTCACTAATATAATATATATCTTATGCCTTACTTTAGTTCTTAATATAGTTGTAACTAAATAACACTCTTCACTAAATTAATATACACTGGTTCGTTCCGGGTGAAGCTAGAGACCAATTTCAGAGTCTCTTAATGTCGTAGCACACGTAGAGTTGCTCAGCTTGGAGTTAGAGACCAATTTCAAAGTCTCTTAATGTCGTAGCACACGTAGAGTTGCTCAGCTTGGAGTTAGAGACCAATTCCTCGGGAAATGCAAGAAGAGTTAATCCAGGAGACGAGATGGTGTACTTCCACAAGGTAAGGGAAGTTTGTCCTCCATCAGAGAGCAAGTGAAGACTGCCTTGGGTCAGGCTGGTGGCCACAACCTTAGGTATGGTGACGTGGCTTCAAGGCGGGAATACCTGACGTTTCATAACGACCGGATAGCTAGTTAGCTACCGTCATAAATCATCCTACCTATTTACACAACTAAGTATACAAGTTTATAAAGTAAGATATTTTTAGTTTAGCTATTACTGAAAATATCTCCAATATAAACTTATATGATAATAGATATACATGAAATATAAAATTCTTATTGCGTATACTTCAAGATACGCAACATATATATATATATATATATCGTGCCGAACAGGTAAAACTTGCGATTTTGGCTTAAATAGCAACGCTCTTCTTGCCGAATAAGGCAAGCGAAAATTTGTGTATGCAATAATTAATAATTTCGCAAAAATAATTCTGAACCTAAGGGAAAAAATATATTTCATTGTGTTTGTTTATTATTAAATTATTGTAAACTTATCTAAAATATATTTGGTTGGATTAATCAAAATTAAATTGCGGTTGTTATAATAAGGTTAGGTAAGTTTTCGAAGGTTCTTTTGGTTCAAAATTATTAATTTTTACATTGACATGAAAAAATTAAAAAATATATATATCTTCAAACGTATAAGATAAATTATTTAAAATTACTTAAATGTAATTTATATATAATTTAAAAATGTTAATTTTTTGACTTATAATCTTATAAGAGACTGATACAGGAAGCTCCTGCACTGCTGCTGAAGTTTAAGTCTCTGTATTAAGTAACGTCAGTTGCTTCACTTCAGATTAAGATATTGCCGCCGAAACAGCTAGTGTATCCCTGGAGGGGGTTTCAGGGGTCAACTCCCCCGCGACCCGGTCCGTGACCTGGCCTCGTGTGCCCCATGTATGTGTGTATGTGTATATAGCTTATTGTGTACACCATAAGTATGCATAATCTCTGTAATTCATTGCTGTAAGCGATTTAATATTCGTTTTAGGAATTAATGTGATCTAAAGCTTTTGGTGTTAGTATTTACGTCTGGGTTACGTTAAGGATACCTGAGAGATGTTTTCGGGACGTATATTACGTCATTGTTATACGTTGTACGTATATTAATGTGTATATGTATACTTTGTATGAGAAAGTTGGTAAACACATTATTGTGTGTCTCAGTATTATATCACCTTCACTCTGCAGGAAAACTGCTGCACACTTTTCTGCTGTGTTGCTGTTGACACGACTGTGCAGCAGCTATGCTGCTGCACAGTCGTGTTAGCACCAGGGTTCTGCGCTGCTGCTGCTGCTGCTGCTGCTGCTGTGGTGGTGGTGGTGGTAACTAAAGAGCTTCACTGTTGAAGAACTACAGCAGACAAACGCAAAGCTTTGTGCTGTGCTGCTGTTGACGTGTCAGCACTTTCACTGCTAGTGTCATACACTTTCACTGCTAGTGTCATACACTTTCACTGCTAGTGTCATACACTTTCACTGCTAGTACTCACCTAATTGTACTCACCTAATTGTGGTTGCAGGGGTCGAGACTCAGCTCCTGGCCCCGCCTCTTCGCTGTGTCATGCACTTTCTTGGTATCAACTCACTGTTCACTCACTGTTGGTGTCATCTTTCCTGTTGGCTCGTTCACTGCTGTGTCATACTTTCACGTTGGTATCATACTTTCACTGCTGGTGTCATACTTTCACTGTTGGTGTCATACTTTCACTGTTGGTGTCATACGTTCACTGCTGGTGTCATACTTTCACTGTTGGTGTCATACTTTCACTGCTGGTGTCTTACTTTCACTGTTGGTGTTTTACTTTCACTGTTGGTGTCATACTTTCACTGCTGGTGTCATACTTTCACTGTTGGTGTCATACTTTCACTGTTGGTGTCACTTTCACTGTTGGTGTCATACTTTCACTGTTGGTGTCACTTTCACTGTTGGTGTCATACTTTCACTGTTGGTGTCACTTTCACTGTTGGTGTCATACTTTCACTGTTGGTGTCACTTTCACTGTTGGTGTCACTTTCACTGTTGGTGTTATACTTTCACTGTTGGTGTCACTTTCAGTGTTGGTGTCACTTTCACTGTTGGTGTCATACTTCAAGTGAGTAGAAGTTTGGTCATCACAACATGGACTACTTAGGGGGGTGTTTGGGTTAATCCCACCAGGATAATACTATCCCTCTCCCCCGAGGTAATACTATCCCTCTCCCCCGAGGTAATACTATCCCTCTCCCCCGAGGTAATACTATCCCTCTCCCCCGAGGTAATACTATCCCTCTCCCCCGAGGTAATACTATCCCTCTCCCCAGTAATATCCTCCCGGTAATACTATCCTCTCCCCGAGGTAATACTATCCCTCTCCCCGAGGTAATACTATCCCTCTCCCCGGAAACTATCCGTCTCCCCGAGGTAATCTATCCCTCTCCCCGAGGTAACATATCCTCTCCCGAGGTCTATCCCTCTCCCGAGGTAATACTATCCCTCTCCCCGAGGTAACACTATCCTCTCCCCGAGGTAACACTATCCCTCTCCCGAGGTAATACTTTTCCTCTCCCCGAGGTAATCTATCCCTCTCCCCGAGGTAAACTATCCTCTCCCCGAGGTATACTATCCTCTCCCCGAGGTAACACTATCCCTCTCCCCGAGGTAACTATCCTCTCCCCGAGGTAATACTATCCTCTCCCCGAGGTAATACTATCCTCTCCCCGAGGTAATACTATCCTCTCCCCGAGGTAATACACCTCCCATCTCCTCCGAGGTAACACTATCCTCTCCCCGAGGTAATACTATCCTCTCCCCGAGGTAATACTATCCCTCTCCCCGAGGTAAACTATCCTCTCCCGAGGTAACACTATCCTCTCCCCGAGGTAATACTATCCCTCTCCCCGAGGTAAACTATCCCTCTCCCCGAGGTAATACTATCCTCTCCCCGAGGTAACATATCCTCTCCCCGAGGTAACACTATCCTCTCCCCGAGGTAATACTATCCTCTCCCCGAGGTAATACTATCCTCTCCCCGAGGTAACACTATCCCTCTCCCCGAGGTAATACTATCCCTCCCCCGAGGTAACTATCCTCTCCCCGAGGTAATACTATCCCTCTCCCCGAGGTAACTATCCTCTCCCCGAGGTAATACTATCCCTCTCCCCGAGGTAATACTATCCTCTCCCCGAGGTAATACTATCCCTCTCCCCGAGGTAAACTATCCCTCTCCCCGAGGTAACACTATCCTCTCCCCGAGGTAACACTATCCCTCTCCCCGAGGTAAACTATCCTCTCCCCGAGGTAAACTATCCTCTCCCCGAGGTAACTATCCTCTCCCCGAGGTAATACTATCCTCTCCCGAGGTAATACTATCCTCTCCCCGAGGTAATACTATCCCTCTCCCCGAGGTAATCTATCCTCTCCCCGAGGTAATACATACTCCTCTCTCCCCCGAGGTAATACTATCCTCTCCCCGAGGTAATACTATCCTCTCCCCGAGGTAACTATCCTTCCCGAGGTAACTATCCTCCCGAGGTAATACTATCCCTCTCCCCGAGGTAAACTATCCTCTCCCCGAGGTAACACTATCCCTCTCCCCGAGGTAATACTATCCTCTCCCCGAGGTAACACTATCCTCTCCCGAGGTACTATCCCTCCCGAGGTAACTATCTCCATCTCTCCTCCCGAGGTAAACTATCCCTCTCCCCGAGGTAAACTATCCTCTCCCTCGAGGTAATACTATCCCTCTCCCCGAGGTAATACTATCCCTCTCCCCGAGGTAATCTATCCCTCTCCCCGAGGTAACACTATCCTCTCCCCGAGGTAATACTATCCCTCTCCCCGAGGTAAACTATCCTCTCCAACTCATCCCTCCGAGGTAACACTATCCCTCTCCCCCGAGGTAACACTATCCCTCTCCCCCGAGGTAATACTATCCCTCTCCCCCGAGGTAATACTATCCCTCTCCCCCGAGGTAATACTATCCCTCTCCCCCGAGGTAATACTATCCCTCTCCCGAGGTAACTATCCCTCTCCCCGAGGTAACTATCCCTCTCCCGAGGTAAACTATCCTCTCCCCGAGGTAATACTATCCTCTCCCCGAGGTAATACTACTCCCCAGGTAACTATCCCTCCCCGAGGTAATACTATCCTCTCCCCCGAGGTAATACTATCCTCTCCTCCCGAGGTAATACTATCCTCTCCCCGAGGTAACACTATCCCTCTCCCCGAGGTAACTATCCCTCTCCCCGAGGTAATACTATCCCTCTCCCCGAGGTAAACTATCCCTCTCCCCGAGGTAATACTATCCTCTCCCCGAGGTAAACTATCCCTCTCCCCGAGGTAATACTATCCTCTCCCCGAGGTAACACTATCCTCTCTCCCCGAGGTAACCTATCCTCTCCCCGAGGTAACACTATCCTCTCCCCGAGGTAAACTATCCTCTCCCCGAGGTAATATCTTCCCTCATCCCTCCGAGGTAATACTATCCCTCTCCCCCGAGGTAATACTATCCCTCTCCCCCGAGGTAATACTATCCCTCTCCCCCGAGGTAATACTATCCCTCTCCCCCGAGGTAACACTATCCCCCCCAACCTGTTACCTGCAGAAACTGGTAGATAGTTGCACAAGTTTCTTAAGTACTTCTTCAAATGTTGGTAGTTTGCAAGTGTAGCTTTTATTGGTCCTGGTGTTGGTTGTTTTGTGGTGTTGGTTGTCGTCGTCTTGTGGTGTTGGTTGTCGTCGTCTTGTGGTGCTGGTTGTCGTCGTCTTGTGGTGTTGGTTGTTTTGTGGTGTTGGTTGTTTTGTGGTGTTGGTTGTCGTCGTCTTGTGGTGTTGGTTGTTTTGTGGTGTTGGTTGTCGTCGTCTTGTGGTGTTGGTTGTCGTAGTCTTGTGGTGATGGTTGTCGTCGTCTTGTGGTGTTGGTTGTCGTCGTCTTGTGGTGTTGGTTGTCGTAGTCTTGTGGTGTTGGTTGTCGTCGTCTTGTGGTGTTGGTTGTCGTCGTCTTGTGGTGTTGGTTGTCGTCGTCTTGTGGTGTTGGTTGTCGTCGTCTTGTGGTGTTGGTTGTCGTCGTCTTGTGGTGCTGGTTGTCGTCGTCTTGTGGTGCTGGTTGTCGTCTTGTGTGGACGCTGTTTCGCTGGAGGGTTCGGGTTTATGGTGGATGAAGGGATCACGATCCAATGAATTTCAGCTATTACCTTGCTTCATAAAGATCACCTCGTATTCCCCAGGTTCCATCCCCTGTACGCCATGAAAAACTTACCACTATTTATTACAAATGAAGAGGACCTCATCTGAAAGTTGAAATATAAAGACTAACTCTCTCATGTGTTTCTCTTAATGACAAGCGTTCATTATTATCCAACACTCATATAAATATATATATATATATATATATATATATATATATATATATATATATATATATATATATATATATATATATATATATATATATATATATATATATATATATATATATAGTATATTGCACTGTCAACCTACCTATCTACCTCTGTCTACCTCCCTACCTCTACCTCCCTACCTCTGTGTACCAGGTCTCGTGTGTCTGCTGTGGAGGGGAAACAATTCTAGTTTATCACTTCTGTTTTAAGTTTGTTTCTGCTGACAATGTTTTGGTCGCTCTTCTGCTGATTTATCAACCATAAAGGTGCAAGTGTTATGTGCGGGGGAGCTAGGTAAGTGTTGCAGGTGATGTTGGCTGTTGCAGGTGATGTTGGCTGTTTTAGGTGACGCTGGATGTTGCAGGTGATGCTGGATGTTGCAGGTGATGCTGGATGTTGCAGGTGACGCTGGATGTTGAAGATGACACTGGTTTTGTGGTGGTATTTATCGATGCAAATTCCTGCTACCTAGGCAGCCTTTACAAAGTTTAGAGTGTTATACTGGCAGTACTTTTACAGTAGTTCTTATCATGCGAGGGTTAGGCGATCCCTAGTAAGTTACCCCCAGTGGTTCCTGATCAATTTACCCCTAGTGATTCCTAGTCAAGTTACTGCAGTAAACACCAGTTAAGTGATCCCTTCATAATAATAATATCTTTATTTACTACAAGTCAATGACCTCAATGACATACAACTATATAGAAAGCATTTCGGGCAAATTAGGTCAGTTTTGTCCCAGGATGCGACCCACACCAGTCGACTAACTCCCAGCTACCTATTTTACTGATGGGTGAACATAGACAACCGGTGTAAAGAAACACGCCCAATGTTTCTACCCTTGTTGGGAATCGAACCCAAACCCTCGCCGTGTGATGCGATAGCTTTAGCCACCAGGCTACGGGGCAGATTACAGTGTAATCTGCTGAGCGAAATTCTCCAAAGTTAATTGCACAATGGCAGCTGTTGTGAAAAGTAAGAGAAGGCTTGGCACAGTGATCTGGGGCAAGAGTGCCACCCAAGCCTAGGCCAGGAAGGGAAATGCCGCCGTTGTGTTGGAAGGGGAGAGGGTGAGGGAAGGCAAGAGAATGCCAACATGATCTGGGCAGGAAATGGGGGGGGAGGACGGGGGCTGGAAGGCACCCTGACACATAAAGGACACTGAGGAACATTAACGAGGCAAGACAGTGCCTCTTCACACCCCATGTATCTTCCCCACACCGTGACTTCTCACACTGTATGTATCCCCCACCCCATGTGTCCCCCACATCCCATGTGTCCCCTATCCCACCCTATGTGTCCTCCAACCCCATGTTTCCCCCCACCCCATGTGTCTCCTTATACTCCATGTAAGCCTAACATATATTGTTGTAAATATATATGAAAGACGAGGTGAATCATAGAATTGATGAAGGGAAAAAGGTGAGTGTTGCACTGAGGAGTATGTGGAGACAAAGAGAGGGGAATGTATAAGAGTATAGTGGTACTAACGCTTTTATATGGGGGTGTGAAGCATGGCTGATGTTGCAACAAGGAGAAGGCTGGAGGCAGTGCAGATGTCATGTCTGAGGGAAATGGGTAGTGTGAATATAATGCAGAGAATCCGTTGGTTGGGGAATAGGAGGTGGTGCAGGGTTTCTAAAGTATTTTCCAGAGGGCTGAGGAGGGGTTGTTGAGGTAGTTCAGAGAGGATGGAATAAAATAGAATGACTTGGAGGGCGTATAAATCTGTAGTGTTAGGAAGGAGGGGTAGGGGTCGTCCTAGGAAGGGTTGGAGGGGGGGGTAAAGGAGGTTTGTGTGCGAGGCGCTTGGACTTCCAGCAAGCGTGCGTGAGCGTGTTAGGAGCAAGTGGAGACGTGATTTTTATGACTTGACGTGCTGTTAGTGTCGGCAGAGTAATATTTATGAAGGGATTCAGGGAAACCAGATAGCTGGACTTGAGTCCTGGAGGTGGGAAGTACAGTGCCTGCACTCTGAAGGAGGGCTGTTGATATGTTGCAAATTTTTATCTGTAGTGTAGGCGCGCCTCTGGCAAGACTGATGGAGTGAGTGATGATGAAAGTGTTTCTTCTTTTTCGGGTCACCCTGCCTCGGTAAGAGACGGCCGATGTGTTAATAAAAAATATATGTACATGTAGATACCTACGATTACATTGTTATATATTTGTTGTTCTTTTGTTGTTTTAGATGTTACCTATGAGCGTCGACGTTGTGTTTACTCTGTGTTGATTACTAGTTAGGTTAAACAAGGTGTGACGTTGGCTACGTTGTAAAGAGGAACGTCAAGGCACCGGACAGTTAACTTTATTGCCTATCGACTGCACGAGCATCATTAAGGACGCTATTCACCTGTGCACTAACACCAAGATTACTCTTGCCCCTAAAACACGAATTAAAGTTAACACTCGGTGTGTGTGTGTGTGTGTGTGTGTGTGTAACGCAGTCTCTCCGTCTTTATGGCCTGTTGGACAATTTTAATTTATTGCAGCCAGAGTAAGATTAGAATAACCTTAACCATGGCGTTAGTCCCATCTCAATCAATTGATCACTGTTAACGTGTGGCGGCGGCGGCGGCGGGTGGGACGGGTAGGGGGGAGCGGGTCAGGATTGTGAATGCCGTCGGGTTTAAAATTGACACATATTTATTTACCCCAGAGGGATTGAGTTGTGTGTGTGATCACCTGGTTGTTTTTGTGAAAATCGAGACTCAGCTCCTGACCCCCGCCTCTTAAACTACAATCGTCGACATTATTGGGTCCTGGCTTCATGGGGTCCTGCCGTACCTACTCTTGAAACTATGCATTTTTTTCTCAAGCCACTTTCTCGTCCACTTGGTATTCTTTTCCGCCCCGAGGCTATAGAAATGCTGACATCCCGTGGCTCACTTGTGTGGCTCCTGCTTCCACCTGTTATCTCTTGTTCTTGCTCCCTTGCCTTCCACTACACTCTTTGGTCGAATCGACCGAAGGATTTTGTCTCAGTCATGTTCCCTCATCCTCCGCTCCTACAAGGTCGTAAGGTTCACGTCCTGTGATCTCATATTACATTACTCTCAGCTCTGGGACACTTCTCAGTGCAAAACTGTTGACCTTTTCTTGTTTTAGTGCATGATCAGGTGGACTGTGTTCCAGGCTGAGGTTGTGTGTGTGTACTCACCTATTTGTGGTTGCAGGGGTCGATTCACAGCTCCTGACCCAGCCTCTTCGCTAGTCGCTAATAGGTCTGCTCCATGAGCCTTATTGTATCTCTTCTTAAAGCTATGTATGGATCCTGCCTCCACTACATCACTCTCTAGACTATTCCACTTCCTGACAACTCTATGACTGAAGAAATACTTCCTAACATCCCTGTGACTCATCTGAGTCTTCAACTTCTAGTTGTAACCCCTTGTTGCTGTGTCCCATCTCTGAAATATCTTGTCCCTATCCACCTTGTCAATTCCTCACATTATATGTCGTAATCGCGACTTCCTTATCTCCCCTTCACCAGTGTCGTCAGGTTGATTTCCCTTAACCTCTGCTCGTACGACATACCCCTTAGTCTTAGTCTTATTTCAAACCTCTGCATTTTCTCTAATTTCTTGACGTGCTTGACCAGGTGCTTGACATGCTTGACTGGTGCTGCACACTCCAATATGGGCCTGACGTACACAGTGTACCGACTCTTGAACGATTCCTTACTCAGGTGTCGAAATGCTATTCTTAGGTTTTCCAGGCGCCCATATACTACAACAGTTATTTGGTTGATGTGCTCGGTATTATACTCACCACAAGATCTTTTTCCTTAAGTGAGGTTTGCAGTCTTTGGCCTCTAGTATTCTGTGGAGAAAGAGCTTAGATCTAGGTGAAATTCCAGAGGCCTTAAAGAGTGCAGACATAGCTCCTTTGCATAAGGGAGGTAGTAGAGCACTAGCTAAAAATTACAGACCAGTAGCCCTCACTTCTCACATCATAAAAATCTTTGAAAGAGTGATGAGACGGCAGATTACAAAGTTCATGGACCAGCACAACCAACATAACCCGAACCAGCACTGCTTTAGAGCGGGTCGATCATGCCTGTCACAGCTGCTGAACCATTATGACAGAATTACGGAGGCATTGGAGGACGACCAAAACGCAGATGTGATTTACACAGATTTTGCAAAGGCGTTTGACAAATGCGATCATGGAGTGATAGCGCACAAAATGAGGGCCATAGGCATTACGGGGAAGGTAGGCAGATGGATTTTTGAGTTCCTAACACAAAGAACACAAAAAGTAGTAGTGAACAGGGCAAGATCCAGCATCAGCGAGGTCAAAGCTCAGTGCCCCAAGGCACTGTCCTGGCACCTCTGCTGTTTCTCATCCTCATAGCAGACATAGATAAAAACACCCAGCACACTTTTGTATCATCATTTGCAGATGACACTAAAATAAGCATGAAAGTCACTACGGTAGAGGACACTGAAAAATTACAGGAGGACATAAGCAGGGTCTTCCAATGGGCAGTGGAGAACAACATGACGTTCAATGGTGATAAGTTTCAGCTGCTTAGGTATGGAAAAATGAAGAACTCAAAAGGAACACTATATACAAAACGCAAGAGGGTCACCACATAGAACGAAAGGAACACGTAAAGGACTTGGGAATAATTATGTCTGCTGATCTGTCGTTTAAAGACCATAACAAGACAAAGATCACAACAGCCAGGAAGATGACGGGGTGGGTATTGAGAACTTTCAAAACAAGGGAAATAATGCCGATGGTGACACTATTCAAATCGCTAGTGCTCCTCACTTAGAATACTGCTCAGTGCTGACGGCCCCGTTCAGGGCAGGAGAAATAGCAGAGCTGGAACAAATCCAGAGATCGTTTACGGCTCACATTGAGCCATTGAAACATCTAAATTATTGGGAACGCCTTCAAGTCTTGAACATGTACTCATTGGAGCGGAGGAGAGAGAGATACATGATAATATATACATGGAAAGTACTTGAGGGCCTGGTCCCAAATCTGCACACTGCCATAACAACATACTGGAGTGAGAGATATGGGAGAAAGTGTAAAATAAACCCAGTGAGGAGCAGGGGTGCGGTGGGGACAATACGGGAGCACTGTATTAACATCCGGGGTCCCAGACTATTCAACATCTTACCAGAAGATATCCGAAACACGGCTGGAACCAGTGTAGAAGCCTTCAAGAGGAAACTGGACAAATATCTTCACCAGGTGCCAGATCAACCAGGCTGTGATGGATATGTGGGGCAGCGGGCCTCCAGCAGCAACAGCCTGGTTGACCAGGCAAGCACCAGACGAGCCTGGCCCATGGCCGGGCTCAGAGAGTAGATACTCTCGAAACTCTTCAAAGGTATATCAAAGGTATATCTAGCCTGTACTCTATCTGCGGTCTTCTTTGACCTTCCCCAATCTTCATGACTTTGCACTGGGTGGGGTTAAACTCCAGGAGCCAGTTGTTGAACTAGGCTTGCAGCCTGTCCAGATCTCTATGTAGTCCTGCGTGATGCTCATCCACTTGAATTCTCTGCATTAGCTTCACATCGTCTGCAACCAGGGACACCTCTGTGTGTGTGTGTACTTTGGTGAGTATACACTCAGTGATAATATCCTTGCCAGGTTGATTTTCATAGCAGCAATGAATGAGCCTCGTCGTTTGTATTGCGTGTGTTGAGCATGTGTTGACGTAGTTGTGTCTGGGGGAGGTTGAGCTCTAGCTTCTGGTCCTCTCCGTGTGGCCATCGATAGCCTCATGTGTCAACTCGCAAGTCTGTTGTACTTGATCGTACCTACTTTCGAAGCCGTGGGTTGTGTCAGCCTCCTAAATCTTAATATCTTCCTAATGCACTCCACTTCCTCATACTGGAAATGTTCTCAAGACCCTCTTCTTCATTCCAACTTGTTTCCACTGGTCTTTTTTTTCCTGTTTTTTTTTCGTTGCCAGAAACCTTGTCTCAAGTACCACGTGAAATATGCAATATTGAGATTTCGAGCAATATTCTCTTAGCATGAACCTCAGAGAGTGAATTAATTAAAAATTGTTGATGATTTACTATTCTGGGAATCAAAGGTCTTGCAGTTAAGTTAGCATATTTTGTGTACCTTCAATTGAAGCCTCAATGATGCACGTCTTGTGCTTCTCGAAGCCTCTCAGTGACGCATGTCTTGTGTTTCTTAAAGCCTCTCAGTTATTCAAGGTTTAGTGCTCTTAACCTGTCTGTGTCTGCTAATGTTAGTTGTGTGACTAGTCATGTGGCAGTTGCCAGCACCCTGGATGAGTTGAGGACTCCTGCCTCTCCGTGTATTCCAGCAGCCCTACGAATGTGCAACCCATGAATTATGCATGTACTATACGTGTTATGCATTCTGTGATATATGTGGTACGCATGAGCTACGTATGTATTACGCATGTGTACTCACCTAATTGTGGTTGCAGGGGTCGATTCATAGCTCCTGGCCCCCGCCTCTTCACTGGTCGCTACTAGGTCACTCTTCCTGCTCCATGAACTTTATCATACCTCTTCTTAAAGCTATATATGGATCCTGCCTCCACTACATCACTTCCCAAACTATTCCACTTCCTGACCACTCTGTGACTGAAGAAATACTTCCTAACATCCCTGTGACTCATCTGAGTCTTCAACTTCCAACTGTGACCCCTTGTTGCTGTGTCTCATGTGTGTATTCACCTAATTGTGGTTGCAGGGGTCGAGACTCAGCTCCTGGCCCCGAATGTGTGTGTGTGTGTGTGTGTGTGTGTGTGTGTGGTATGCGGTGTTATGTGTTAAGTTGTTAAGTGGATGTCTAAAGGAGTTTCTTATGTTCTGTAGTGTTTCCTGTGTCGACAGTGTTATTGAGTTTGTGTTGCAGTGTGTGATGTCGGTGTTATCCTCGTCACTGGCAGGTGTTTTACACCGAGTACGATCACCCATTTTTTTATTTTTTTTGTTTGTGTTAGGATTGGTTCTTTGGGTTAATATACGTCGATTTAACCTAATATACTTAACCTAACTTAGGCCCAACGTATCCTAGCCTAGCTTCGCTTAACTTTAGTTTAACCTTGCCCAAGTTTAGCCTAACATAACTGAATAGGTCTGTTGTACCTGGTCGTACAAGATACCAGCTTAAGTACAGTCACTAGTACAATAAACAGATTGAAGAAATAAAGTATATATCAAATGCTAGTTTTTTTCATATACTATATATGCCCAGTACGAAGCTTGTGTACAATTATTGACACCATACACAACAGGTTTACCAAATACCATAGTGTGAGTGAGAAAAGAGAGCGTAAGTATGAGAACTCTCACCACTACAGCTTTAAGCCTCAAATTTAGAGGACAGAATTAATATGATGTTAACCATCTCGAGGCTCGAGAGGATCTGAAGGTCCAGTCCCGCCCCTACATGCTTACCCTGGGGCTCACTCCCTCACCCTGACAGGTAGACTCTGTACTCCAGTGTTGCACTTATTTGAACAGGCAGTGAACCACTGCGTTTTAAATGTGGTTATTAATGGCATGCAGGAATGTAGTTACGAGTGATGCACCCCCAAATTGAATATTCTACTCAGCCTACTCCACACTTATCCACCCCTCCATCTGCCTTTCAACACCTTTCATCTTCCCACCACGTCCCTCCACGCTCCTCCAAGTCTCTTGTAACTCCCTGGCGGCGCTGCTGCCTGAGATATAAATACTCGGGACGAATTAAATGTCACGGTGGTGTCAAGTGCCGTGACAGAACACCGGGGAGAGCCTGGCCCCGGCCAGGTGACACACTGGTGGCCAGGTGACACTACTGCTGACCAGGTGACACTACTGCTGGCCAGGTGACACTACTGCTGGTCAGGTGACACTACTGCTGGCCAGGTGACACTGTTGCTGGCCAGGTGACACTCCTGCTGGCCAGGTGACACTGCTGCTGGCCAGGTGACACGGGTTTCCACTGCTTACCTATCAGTAAATAGTTACCTAGGTGTTAGTGTTGTGGATGACATTCTGGAGGTAGTTAAAGGCTCTGTTAGGGAGACCTGAAAAGCCTGACAGGTTCTTGATTCCAACATTACGGGCCATGTAACCGAGATTCAGTCTTAGGGAGAAGATATTCAGTGATAGGTCGTGTCTAAAGTAAAGTAACGTAAATGTAGCTATGCTAAAATAGCTAGTAACTAATCTAGGAGAGCTAGTAAATCCTCTAGGATAGCTAGTAACTATTCCAGGAGGGCTAGTAAATCCTCTAGAATAGCTAGTAACTATTCCATGAGAGCTAGTAAATTCTCTAGAATAGCTAGTAACTATTCCATGAGAGCTAGTAAATCCTCTAGGATAGCTAGTAAATCCTCTAGGATAGCTAGTAACTATTACAGGAGAGCTAGTAAATCCTCTAGAATAGCTAGTAACTATTCCATGAGAGCTAGTAAATCCTCTAGGATAGCTAGTAACTATTCCAGGAGAGCTAGTAAATCCTATAGGATAGCTAGCAACTATTCCAGGAGGGCTAGTAACTATTCTAGGAGAGATAGTAACTATTCTGGGATCTATCTACGTGTTGATGCCCGTGGGGATTATCATCCCCACGGGACGGCATCAGGCCTGAGTGAGAGCGAGTCCAAGAGGTACAGCCCATTACTCGGCTGAAGTACTTAATGCGTCTCTCTCTCTCTCTCTCTCTCTCTCTCTCTCTCTCTCTCTCTCTCTCTCTCTCTCTCTCTCTCTCTCTCTCTCTCTCTCTCTCTCTCTCTCTCTCTCTCTCTCTCTCTCTCTCTCTGAGGGGAGACACAACAGGCCACACAGGGATTGAGAGTTTTCTGGGCTCCAGGGCTCATATCTATGTTAATACTGCCAGCAATGTGAAGCTCTTTTTGGCAGTGATGCCTGCCTGCTGTCTCTTCCAGCCAGTGTATGTGTTGTGTGTGTGCTGTGTGTGTGTTGTGTGTGTGTTGTGTGTGTGTGTGTTTGTATATGTTGTGTGTGTACTGTGTGTGTGTGAGTGTATGTGTGTGTTGTGTGTTTGTGTGTGTTTTTGTGTGTGTGTGTTTGTGTGTGTGTACTGTGTGTGTGTGTTGTGTGTACTGTGTGTGTGTGTGTGTTGTGTGTGTACTGTGTGTGTGTGTTGTGTGTTTGTGTGTGTGTGTGCGCTGTGTGTGTGTTGTGTGTGTGAGTGTATGTGTGTGTTGTGTTTGTGTGTGTGTGTGTGTTTGTGTGTGTTGTGTTTGTGTGTGTGTGTGTGTTTGTGTGTGTTGTGTGTGTACTGTGTGTGTTGTGTTTTTGGGTGTGTGTGTGTGTGTGTGTGTGTGTGTGTCAATGTTACTGTGTATGTCTCCTCTTTGTCCCTACTTTCTTATTGTTACGCTCTCTCTCTCTCTCTCTCTCTCTCTCTCTCTCTCTCTCTCTCTCTCTCTCTCTCTCTCTCTCTGAGTGTAGGATCTGGTGTCATACCAAGATTGTAAGACCTCAGAAGGATAACCGATAATTAACATGGATTTTGTTTTACAAGTCTCTGTCTTGTATATTAGAGTTTGTCAGTGACGTGTACTAAGATGACAAGGCTATAGTTGCTCTTGACCTACTGTATTGAGAGTCCCAGGAGTCTACGATTACCTGTTGTTGACCTGCTGTACTGAGAGTCCCAAGAGTCTACGATTACCTGTTGTTGACCTCTGTACTGAGAGTCCCAAGAGTCTACGATTACCTGTTGTTGACCTACTGTACTGAGAGTCCCTAGAGTCTACGATTACCTGTTGTTGACCTACTGTACTGAGAGTCCCAAGAGTCTAAGATTACCTGTTGTTGACCTACTGTATTGAGAGTCCCAAGAGTCTACGATAACCTGTTGTTGACCTACTGTATTGAGAGTCCAAGGAGTCTACGATAACCTGTTGTTGACCTACTGTATTGAGAGTCCCAGGAGTCTACGATAACCTGTTGTTGACCTACTGTATTGAGAGTCCCAGGAGTCTACGATAACCTGTTGTTGACTTACTGTATTGAGAGTCCCAGGAGTCTACGATAACCTGTTGTTGACCTACTGTATTGAGAGTCCCAGGAGTCTACGATAACCTGTTGTTGACCTGCTGTATTGAGAGTCCCAAGAGTCTACGATAACCTGTTGTTGACCTACTGTATTGAGAGTCCCAGGAGTCTACGATAACCTGTTGTTGACCTACTGTATTGAGAGTCCCAGGAGTCTACGATAACCTGTTGTTGACCTACTGTATTGAGAGTCCAAGGAGTCTACGATAACCTGTTGTTGACCTGCTGTATTGAGAGTCCCAAGAGTCTACGATAACCTGTTGTTGACCTACTGTATTGAGAGTCCCAGGAGTCTACGATAACCTGTTGTTGACCTGCTGTATTGAGAGTCCCAGGAGTCTACGATAACCTATTGTTGACCTGCTGTATTGAGAGTCCCAGGAGTCTACGATAACCTATTGTTGACCTGCTGTATTGAGAGTCCCAAGAGTCTACGATAAAATGTTGTATTTACGACTCTGTAGTGATTGGCTAGACAATCACCAGGTAACACACAAATAACCCACACATAGGAGAGAGTGGCTGACGACGACGTTTCAGTCCGACTTGGACTGTTTACAAAGTGGAACCGTACCGTCGTCGTCAGCTTCTCCCTGGTATGTGCGGGTTATTTGTGTCTTGTTCCAGTCACAATATTGTGCCTTTATCTCCGGGTAACCATCGAAGTCATGCCACTTTTCAGCATCCTGAGACTAAAGAAATACTTCCTAACATCCCTGTGGTTCATCTGTGTCTTCAGCTTCCACCTGTGTCCCCTTGATCCTTGTGCTCTTAATTTAGTCTATCCTCATCTACCCCATCATTTTCCCTTAAGATTTTGTATGTCCTATTCATGTCCCTCCTTGTACTTCTCTGCAACAAGGTCGTCAGTTTCTTTAACTCCTCATTATTCATGCCTCTCAGTTGTGACACTAGTTGTGACACTAGTTGTGACTCAGTTGTGACACCTTTGGGCGTTTTCCAGCTTCCTCACGTGCTTGGCCAGACAGAAGCTCCATACTAGGGCAGCGTACTCTTATGTCGTACATAAGGTTTTTAAGGATTTTTCATTAAGATTCCTGAATGCTATTCTGAAGTTTGCCAGTCAATCATATGTCACTGACTTTATATGGTTTGTGTATTTCAGGCGATATGCTAGGTGTTATGTTCACCCCGAACATAACAACTGTTCTTCGCTCATGTCGTACTCTGTGTCCGGTCTGTCTTCTTCTGCAGATAAGATGAATTCGTATTTGTTCGAGCTGAACTCGAGAAAACACTTGTTTGTTCATATCTGCAGTTTGTTGAGGTCTCCATGGAGTCTAACACTGTAATCTCCTGTGCTTATTCTTCCCCTTAGTCTCTCTCTCTTTCTCTCTCTCTCTCTCTCTCTCTCTCTCTCTCTCTCTCTCTCTCTCTCTCTCTCTCTCTCTCTCTGTGAGATCTTCAGAGGCAGCAGCAGGGGATGCTGGGGATATAAAACGGTGTATGTGTTTATTTCTCTGTTTACGTGAGGATCATGACGAGTTTTGGAGGTGCTTGTGTCAGTGTTTGGAGGAAGAGGTGTGTTGGTAGCGTGTTGTGTAGGGCAGTGTTGGCAGGGATGTGCTGCCAGCTGTGTTGTATAGGGTAGTGTTGGCAGGGATGTGCTGCCAGCTGTGTTGTATAGGGCAGTGTTGGCAGGGATGTGCTGCCAGCTGTGTTGTATAGGGCAGTGTTGGCAGGGATGTGCTGTCAGCTGTGTTGTGTAGGGCAGTGTTGGCAGGGATGTGCTGCCAGCTGTGTTGTATAGGGCAGTGTTGGCAGGGATGTGCTGCCAGCTGTGTTGTATAGGGCAGTGTTGGCAGGGATGTGCTGCCAACTGTGTTGTATAGGGTAGTGTTGGCAGGGATGTGCTGACAGCTGTGTTGTATAGGGCAGTGTTGGCAGGGATGTGCTGCCAGCTGTGTTGTATAAGGCAGTGTTGGCAGGGATGTGCTGCCAGCTGTGTTGTATAGGGTAGTGATGGCAGGGATGTGCTGACATCTGTGTTGTATAGGGCAGTGTTGGCAGGGATGTGCTGCCAGCTGTGTTGTATAGGGCAGTGTTGGCAGGGATGTGCTGCCAGCTGTGTTGTATAGGGCAGTGTTGGCAGGATGTGCTGCCAGCTGTGTTGTATAGGGTAGTGTTGGCAGGGATGTGCTGCCAGCTGTGTTGTATAGGGCAGTGTTGGTAGGGATGTGCTGCCAGCTGTGTTGTATAAGGCATTGTTGGCAGGGATGTGCTGCCAGCTGTGTTGTATAGGGCAATGTTGGCAGGGATGTGCTGCCAGCTGTGTTGTATAGGGTAGTGTTGGCAGGGATGTGCTGCCAGCTGTGTTGTATAGGGCAGTGTTGGCAGGGATGTGCTGTCAGCTGTGTTGTATAGGGCAGTGTTGGCAGGGGTGTGCTGCCAGCTGTGTTGTATAGGGCAGTGTTGGCAGGGATTTCTGCCAGCTGTGTTGTATAAGGCAGTGTTGGCAGGGATGTGCTGTCAGCTGTGTTGTATAAGGCAGTGTTGGCAGGGATGTGCTGCCAGCTGTGTTGTATAGGGCAGTGTTGGCAGGGATGTGCTGTCAGCTGTGTTGTATAGGGCAGTGTTGGCAGGGATGTGCTGCCAGCTGTGTTGTATAGGGCAGTGTTGGCAGGATGTGCTGCCAGCTGTGTTTTATAGGGCAGTGTTGGCAGGGATGTGCTGCCAGCTGTGTTGTATAGAGTAGTGATGGCAGGGATGTGCTGACATCTGTGTTGTATAGGGCAGTGTTGGCAGGGATGTGCTGTCAGCTGTGTTGTATAGGGCAGTGTTGGCAGGGATGTGCTGCCAGCTGTGTTGTATAGGGCAGTGTTGGCAGGGATGTGCTGCCAGCTGTGTTGTATAGGGCAGTGTTGGCAGGGATGTGCTGCCAGCTGTGTTGTATAGGGCAGTGTTGGCAGGGATGTGCTGTCAGCTGTGTTGTATAGGGCAGTGTTGGCAGGGATGTGCTGCCAGCTGTGTTGTATAGGGTAGTGTTGGCAGGGATGTGCTGTCAGCTGTGTTGTATAGGGCAGTGTTGGCAGGGATGTGCTGCCAGCTGTGTTGTATAGGGCAGTGTTGGCAGGGATGTGCTGCCAGCTGTGTTGTATAGAGCAGTGTTGGCAGGGATGTGCTGTCAGCTGTGTTGTATAGGGCAGTGTTGGCAGGGATGTGCTGCCAGCTGTGTTGTATAGGGCAGTTTTGGTAAACTAGTTAACTGGGAAGGACTGCCAGGGTCAAGAGCAGTTAAGTTGGCAGGTGCTGTAGAGAATGTTGTCAGGGTGGTGTCAGGTGTTGTCGTAGGTGAGGTTTAACTGACGGTAAGCTGTTATCACCGACAGGTTCAGCAGCTGTTATCACTATGACAGGTTGCAGCTGTTTCCTTATGAGGCTAACAGGTATCCACCTATTGAGGTTAGTGTTATCACTTGACAGGTTAACAGCTGTTATCCCTATTACAGCTACAGTTTATCATTAGACAGGTTAGCAGCTGTTATCCCACCTTATTGACAGGCTAACAGCTGTTATACCTCAGCTAATTTTCTTGATGCCAAGCATTCATTGTCTCTTCCCAATATTCCCTCTCTATTATTTTCTCTATCTACCCTCTCTTTCTTCTCCATCTTCCTTTTCTTTTCCATCTTCTATCTTTTCTTATCTTCCTCTCTTCACTCATATTCACTGTCTTCCACATTCTTTTTACATGTTCCTTCTCTTCCATCTCCCTCTATCTCCATCTTCCCTTCCATTCTTTCTTATCAGCTACTTACTTCCCATCTTCTCTCTTCATCTTCCTTTCTACCATCTTTTCTTCCATCTTTTCTCCACCATCTTCCCTTACACTCCTTTCCCATCTCCTCACTATTTCTCTTCATTCCCTCTCATTCCTTCTCTTCACCATCTTCCTCTCTTCATCTTTTCTCTTCTCCCTATCTTCCTTCTCTTCATCTTCTTCCTTCTCCATCTTCTCTTCTCCATTTCCTCTTTCTCCATCTTCCTTCTCTCTCCATCTTCCTTCTCTTCATCCATCTTCCTTCTCTTCTCTCACATTCCTTTCTCTTCTCCATCTTCCTTCTCTTCACCATCTTCCCTCTCTTTCCATCTTCCTTCTCTTCTTCCATCTTCCTCTCTTTCCATCTTCCTTCTCTCACTCCATCTTCCTTCTCTTCTCTCCATCTTTCCATCTTCTCTTCCATCTTCTCCATTCTCTTCATCTTCCTTCTCTTCTCCATCTTCTCTTTCCATCTTCTCTTCATCTCTTCATCTTCTCTCTCTTCACCATCTTCCTTCTCTTTCCATCTTCCTTCTCTTCACCATCTTTCTCTCCATTTTTCTCTTCACCATTTCCTTCTCTTCTCCATCTTCTCTCTTCTCCATCTTCCTTCTTCTCCATCTTCCTTCTCTCCATCTTCCTTCTCTCTTCCATCTTCCTTCTCTTCCCACTTCTTCCTTCTCTTCCCATCTTCCTTCATCTTCCTCTTCTTCATCTTCTCTTTCTATCTCATCATCTTCCCTCTTCTTCCCATCTTCCTTCTCCTCTTCCTTCTCCATCTTCCTTCTCTTCACCATCTTCCTCTCTTCTCCATCTTCTCTCTTCTCTCTTCACTTCCCTATCTTCCTTCTTCCATCTTCCCTCTTCCCATCTTCCTTCTCTTCTCATCTTCCTCTTCCATCTCTCTCTTCCATCTTCTCTTCACCATCTTCCTTCTCTTCTCCATCTTCACTTCTCTTCACCATCTTCCTTCTTTCTCCATTTCCTTCTCTTCCCATCTTCTTCTTTCCATCTTCTCTTCTCCATCTTCCTTCTTCTATCTTCCTTCTCTCACCATCTTCCTTCTCTTCCATCTTCTCTTCCCATCTTCCTCTCTTCTCCATCTTCCTCTCTTCCCATCTTCCTTCTCTTCCCATCTTCCTTCTACCATCTTCCTTCTCTTCTCCATCTTCCTTCTTCCCATCTTCCTTCTCTTCATCTCTTTTTCCCTTTTCTCCCTCTTCCTCTTCCCATCTTCCTTCTCTTCACCATCTTCTCTCTTCACATCTTCCTTCTCTTCTCCATCTTCCTCTCTTCACCATCTTCCTTCTCTTCTCCATCTTCTCTTCACCATCTTCCTTCTCTTCTCCATCTTCCTTCTCTTCACCATCTTCCTTCTCTTCACCATCTTCTCTTCTCATCTTCTCCCATCTTCCTTCCTTCACCATCTTCCTTCTCTTCACCATCTTCCTCTCTCTTCTCCATCTTCCTTCTCTTCATCCATCTTCCTTCTCTTCACCATCTTCCTTCCTTCACCATCTTCCTCTCTTCACCATCTTCCTTCTCTTCACCATCTTCCTTCTTCACCATCTTCCTTCTTCACCATCTTCCTTCATCTTCACCATCTTCCTTCTCTTCACCATCTTCCTTCTATCTTCCTTTTCACCATCTTCCTTCACTTCACCATCTTCCTTCTCTTCACCATCTTCCTTCTCTTCACCATCTTCCTTCTCTTCACCATCTTCCTTCTCTTCACCATCTTCCTTCTCTTCACCATCTTCCTTCTCTTCACCATCTTCCTTCTTCACCATCTTCCTTCTCTTCACCATCTTCCTTCTCTTCACCATCTTCCTTCTCTTCACCATCTTCCTTCACTTCACCATCTTCCTTCACTTCACCATCTTCCTTCACTTCACCATCTTCCTTCTCTTCATCTTCCTTCTCTTCACCATCTTCCTTCACTTCTCCATCTTCCTTCTCTTCACCATCTTCCTTCTCTTCACCATCTTCCTTCTCTTCTCCATCTTCCTTCTCTTCACCATCTTCCTTCTCTTCACCATCTTCCTTCTCTTCACCATCTTCCTTCTCTTCACCATTTTCTCCTTCACCATCTTCCTTCACTTCACCATCTTCCTTCACTTCTCCATCTTCCTTCTCTTCTCCATCTTCCTTCTCTTCATCCATCTTCCTTCACTTCACCATCTTCCTTCTCTTCTCCATCTTCCTTCACTTCACCATCTTCCTCTCTTATTTTCCTCCCCTTCCCTCGCCCTTCACTCTTCTTTCTTTCTTTACCACATTTTTTCATCTTTTAATGTTCCTCTCGTGTGCTCTCTTCTTTGTTGCTTTGTTTCTCTCTTTATTCTCCTCTTCTTTCCTTCATGTCCAGAGTTATTCGTCGCTTCCTTCCCCTTGCTTCCCTTTCTTCCCGTTTTTTGTTCATAGGGCCATCCCTTCATGTTGCTGAAGGGCTCTTGGTCCAGGGAACTGGAGCTCTTTCTTCCTTAGATGGTGATTAGCTCCAGGCGCCGTGTAGCCCTTACTGGTTTAGCACTAGCCTGTTTTTCTCTTCATTTTTATTCTGTTTCCATCTATAATTCTCTTTTTATTCTCTTTCCCATCTTATTTTCTTCTTCTATCTTTAGTTTTCTTCTCTCCCATCTTTATTCTCTTATTTTCTTCTGTTTCCTATATTTCTCGTCTCTTTCCCTTCTTTTTCTACTATAGCTCATCTTTATTGCTCTTCTTTTCTTATCTTTATTTCTCTTCTTTTTCTTATCTTTATTTCTCTTTTTCTTTATTTTTCTTCTCTTTCCCACTGTCCTCATTTTACTTGTGATATTTGTGGTTATTGTCTTGACTTTACATTTGTAATACGTGTCGTATGACTCTTCATTTTGATGCCTGGCCAGGGTAGCATTTTGATGCCTGGCCAGGGTAGTATTTTGATGCCTGGCCAGGGTAGCATTTTGATGCCTGGCCAGGGTAGCATTTTGATGCCTGGCCAGGGTAGCATTTTGATGCCTGGCCAGGGTAGCATTTTGATGCCTGGCCAGGGTAGCATTTTGATGCCTGGCCAGGGTAGCATTTTGATGCCTGGCCAGGGTAGCATTTTGATGCCTGGCCAGGGTAGCATTTTGATGCCTGGCCAGGGTAGCATTTGATGCCTGGCCAGGGTAGCATTTTGATGCCTGGCCAGGGTAGCATTTTGATGCCTGGCCAGGGTAGCATTTTGATGCCTGGCCAGGGTAGCATTTTGATGCCTGGCCAGGGTAGCATTTTGATGCCTGGCCAGGGTAGTATTTTGATGCCTGGCCAGGGTATGACCTGCCAGGGGTTTGATGCCTGGCCAGGGTAGTATTTTGATGCCTGGCCAGGGTAGCATTTTGATGCCTGGCCAGGGTAGCATTTTGATGCCTGGCCAGGGTAGCATTTGATGCCTGGCCAGGGTAGTATTTTGATGCCTGGCCAGGGTAGCTATTTTGATGCCTGGCCAGGGTAGCATTTGATGCCTGGCCAGGGTAGCATTTTGATGCCTGGCCAGGGTAGCATTTGATGCCTGGCCAGGGTAGCATTTTGATGCCTGGCCAGGGTAGCATTTTGATGCCTGGCCAGGTAGATTTGATGCCTGGCCAGGGTAGCATTTGATGCCTGGCCAGGGTAGATTTTGATGCCTGGCCAGGGTAGCATTTTGATGCCTGGCCAGGGTAGCATTTGATGCCTGGCCAGGGTAGCATTTTGATGCCTGGCCAGGGTAGCATTTTGATGCCTGGCCAGGGTAGTATTTGATGCCTGGCCAGGGTAGCATTTTGATGCCTGGCCAGAGTAGATTTTGATGCCTGGCCAGGGTAGCATTTGATGCCTGGCCAGGGTAGATTTTGATGCCTGGCCAGGGTAGCATTTTGATGCCTGGCCAGGGTAGTATTTTGATGCCTGGCCAGGGTGTAGCATTTGATGCCTGGCCAGGGTAGCATTTTGATGCCTGGCCAGGGTAGATTTTGATGCCTGGCCAGGTAGTATTTGATGCCTGGCCAGGGTGATTTTGATGCCTGGCCAGGGTAGCATTTTGATGCCTGGCCAGGGTAGTATTTGATGCCTGGCCAGGGTAGCATTTTGATGCCTGGCCAGGGTAGTATTTTGATGCCTGGCCAGGGTAGATTTTGATGCCTGGCCAGGGTAGTATTTTGATGCCTGGCCAGGGTAGATTTTGATGCCTGGCCAGGGTAGATTTTGATGCCTGGCCAGGGTAGATTTTGATGCCTTGCCAGGGTAGTATTTTGATGCCTGGCCAGGGTAGCATTTTGATGCCTGGCCAGGGTAGTATTTTGATGCCTGGCCAGGGTAGTATTTTGATGCCTGGCCAGGGTAGTATTTGATGCCTGGCCAGGAGTGAGCTATGTTTGATGCCTGGCCAGGGTAGTATTTTGATGCCTGGCCAGGGTAGTATTTTGATGCCTGGCCAGGTAGTATTTTGATGCCTGGCCAGGGTAGTATTTTGATGCCTGGCCAGGGTAGTATTTTGATGCCTGGCCAGGTAGTATTTTGATGCCTGGCCAGGGTAGTATTTTGATGCCTGGCCAGGGTAGTATTTGATGCCTGGCCAGGGTAGTATTTTGATGCCTGGCCAGGGTAGTATTTTGATGCCTGGCCAGGGTAGTATTTGATGCCTGGCCAGGGTAGTATCTATGTTTGATGCCTGGCCAGGGTAGTATTTTGAGCCTGCCAGGGTAGTAGAGTGGCCAGGGTATATTTTGATGCCTGGCCAGGGTAGTATTTTGAAGCCTGGCCAGGTATATTTGATGCCTGCCAGGGTAGTATTTTGATGCCTGGCCAGGGTAGTATTTTGATGCCTGGCCAGGGTAGTATTTGATGCCTGGCCAGGGTATATTTTGATGCCTGGCCAGGGTAGTATTTTGATGCCTGGCAGGGTACTATTTTGATGCCTGGCCAGGGTAGTATTTGATGCCTGGCCAGGGTATATTTTGATGCCTGGCCAGGGTAGTATTTTGATGCCTGGCCAGGGTAGTATTTTGATGCCTGGCCAGGGTAGTATTTTGATGCCTGGCCAGGGTAGTATTTTGATGCCTGGCCAGGGTAGTATTTTGATGCCTGGCCAGGGTAGTATTTTGATGCCTAGCCAGGGTAGTATTTTGATGCCTGGCCAGGGTAGTATTTTGATGCCTGGCCAGGGTAGTATTTTGATGCCTGGCCAGGGTAGTATTTTGATCATAATATATTAGGTATGTCGTTATTTATAGTGTATCTGCCGTACATATAGGGAGGAGGAGGAGGGTGGAGTTGAAGCCACTTGTGGGAAGAAGGTTTTATGTGGGTACAGACTGTTATGTTCATATGTGGGGACCTTTATTGTCTACTGGAGCAAGTGTGGGACCTTCAGTGTCTGCTGGAACAAGTGTGGGACTTTCAGTGTCTGCTGGAACAAGTGTGGGACCTTCAGTGTCTGCTGGAACAAGTGTGGGACCTTCAGTGTATGCTGGAACAAGTGTGGACTTTCAGTGTCTGCTGGAACAAGTGTGGGACCTTCAGTGTTGCTGAACAAGTGTGGACCTTCAGTGTGCTGGAACAAGTGTGGAACCTTCGGTGTCTCTGAACAAGTGTGGACCTTCGTGTCACTGGACAGTGTGGGACCTTCAGTGTCTACTGGAGCAAGTGTGGGACCTTCAGTGTCTACTGGAGCAAGTGTGGGACCTTCAGTGTCTATTGGAGCAAGTGTGTGACCTTCATTGTCTATTGGAACAAGTGTGGAACCTTCAGTGTGCTGGAACAAGTGTGGGACATTCAGTGTCTGCTGTAACAAGTGTGGGACCTTCAGTGTCTACTGGAGTAAGTGTGGGACCTTCAGTGTCTACTGGAATAAGTGTGGGACCTTCAGTGTCTACTGGAACAAGTGTGGGACCTTCAGTATCTACTGGAACAAGTGTGGGACCTTCAGTATCTACTGGAGCGAGTGTGGGACCTTCAGTATCTACTGGAGCAAGTGTGGGACCTTCAGTGTACTGGAACAAGTGTGGGACCTTCAGTGTCTACTGGAACAAGTGTGGGACCTTCAGTATCTACTGGAGCAAGTGTGGGACCTTCAGTATCTACTGGAGCAAGTGTGGGACCTTCAGTATCTACTGGAACAAGTGTGGGACCTTCAGTATCTACTGGAACAAGTGTGGGACCTTCAGTATCTACTGGAGCAAGTGTGGGACCTTCAGTATCTACTGGAGCAAGTGTGGGACCTTCAGTATCTACTGGAGCAAGTGTGGGACCTTCAGTGTCTACTGGAGCAAGTGTGGGACCTTCAGTGTCTACTTTAACAAGTGTGGGACCTTCAGTATCTACTGGAGCAAGTGTGGGACCTTCAGTGTCTACTGGAAAAAGTGAAGTGTGTAGTGGTGTCTTAGTGTGGTAGTATTGTGTAGTGATGATTGTTGTGTAGTGGCGACTGTTGTATAGAGGCGACTGTTGTGTAGTGGTGAATGTTTTGTAGTAGTGACTGTTGTGTAGTGGCGACTGATGTGTAGGACCTTGAGAAAGTCATCCTTGTACACAAGAGAGAGAGCGACATCTCTGCTTCCTGGTCTTGCTTCGTGTAGTGATTCCTTTTGTTGTTAGAGACATGTCAGTGGTACCTCCTTCAAGCCTTATATATACCTTCCGTCCTTACTCATATTCGTTTTCCTTTGTACTCCATTTTTTTGTATCTTCCACTATCTTCCCTTTCATAATTTACTCTCCTTGCTCCTCTTCTCTCGTTTCTTCTTCCCTCTTCCCACTCTTCTCTACTGCTTTCATCTCTGCTTTTTTTTTTTACTTTTTTCACTCTCACACTCTTTCCTTTCTCCAGTCTCTAACCCCTTTTGTGTTCCCCGTCTCCCTTCTCTTAGGAGGGCAAAACCACTTTCAGATTGTTGTAGTTTTTGTTCCTTGCCTGGATGGTCAGAGAAGCTAAAGTGTAAACACCTGTGTCCCACTCGGCCAGGTGTTTCTTCCTGATAGTCGCAAATGCTCCTTAAGAAAATTGGTCTCGCTTGTGCTTAGATTATTTTAATACAGAAAAGAATGTAACAAGCCGATGTTGCCCACTTAGTTGTGTAGGGGAGGAGACTGAGGCACGGACAGGAGGTAGAGAATCCCTGGGGGTGGAGGGTATGGAGGTTGAGGTAGATGTTGGGTGGGTGAGGGAGAGACAATGATGGAATTGTTGTCAGGATCTGTAACATATTGTTATTGTTATTTAGTTAATAGTAAATATTGAAAGGAATTTGTCTAAATTATAATAATAAGGTAGGACAAGTGCCAACCCGTGGCACCTACCTCTCTGTCTCCCTCCCCATTGTCCTGACCTTTACACTTCCCTTCACCTTCATTATTTCTACAGGAGACGAGAGAGTCCAAGAACACAGCATACAAGAAAGATTAGATTTTAGAGTTTGCCACCGAAGTGGCTAGTTCATTGTGCACCCCATATCCATCCTGTGGAGGGTAGTACAAGTGCATGTGGATACACACAAGGCCTCCTCTTTCTCCCCCTCTTCCTCCTCCTCTTCTTCTTCTTCTTCTTCTTCTTCTTCCTCCTCCTCCTCCTCAACACTTTACACAAGATATGTATACTAATGCTGGTAAGTTGTTTTAGGTGTGGCTGACATTATTAATAATCACAATATTCACTGCACACTGAGTGACAAACAGCAACTTCTTACCTCATATATCTTCTTGCTTATTGAAGGCAGAGGTTTTAAGGAAGTGTGGAGGTGGTGAGGGGAGGAAAGGTTGCGACAAGGGTTTTAAGGTAGTGGGGTGTTATGACAGGTATTTTAAAGAAACGAGGAGGGTTAGGAGAGAGGGGCTTTGAGGCAGTGAAGGATTACAACAGAATTTTTAAGGAAGCTGAGAGGGTGTATGACAACTGGGCTGTTTTTTTTTGGGTGGAGGGGGAGGTGTTTGGGATTGTGGTTGGTGCTGTGTGGAATTGTTGGATTAATGTTAAAAAAGTATTTTGTATAAACTAGAAGTGAAGAGGGAAGTTATTTGAGGTATTTTGTGGAGAATTTGTGTCTGGGAAGGTGTTTTTGAGCAGAAAGTTGTCAGGGGTGACAGAAGAGTTCAGGTGTTTAATGGATGGTTGGTGAAGGGAATTTTAGGACAGGTGTTGTGCAAGAGAAGGGAGAGGGTTTTGAGCAGGTGTTAACACAATTTGTGTTGCGAGTCAATGCAGCGTTTGGACATGATTTGCGGGTGTTTAATGGATTTAATATTGTACAGCTATTGTACTGCTGGGTTCACTGTTGTACAGGTGTTGTACTGCGGGGTTCAGACTGTTGTACTGCGGGGTTCAGAGGGAGGACGAAGAGGTGATATGATCAGCAGTTTTGTGATAGACTGACCTTATTATGGTAGATCATCTTAGAAACCTGTCACCATCTACCACAACCACTAGCGTTACTGCCACCACCCCTTGCCACTAGTATTACTACCACCCCTACCACTAGTATTACTACCACCCCTACCACTAGTATTACTACCACTCTTACCACTACTATTACTACCACCCCTACAACTAATAATAAATTAGACACATATGCAACACTTGGGTATCTTTATTGTGGAAACGTTTCGCCACACAGTGGCTTTATCAGTCCAATACAAAGTAGAAAGGTGTAAGGAGAGGAGTTTGAGGTAATCAGTCCCTCGGCCTGGAGTCGATGTGTTCAGTCCATCAATCTTGTAGGAATACAGTACAGAGCCGTAGAGGTGACTTATATGCTGTAGTCAGGTGAGGTGAAGCAGGAGGAGCCGGGCCATAGTGGTACCATCCACTATGTAGGTCTATGTAGGTCTTCGTCCAAAGGTTGGACAAGTGTTGAAGAATTCGTTTGTATCAGGCTGAGGGACTGATTACCTCAAACTCCTCCTCTCCTTACACTTTTCTACTTTGTATTGGACTGATGAAGCCACTGTGTGGCGAAACGTTTCCTCAATAAAGATACCCAAGTGTTGCATATGTGTCTAATTTATAACTTGTCGGTTCTCTGAACCATTCATCTACACCCCTACCACTAGTATTACTACCACCCCTACCACTAGTATTACTACCACTCTTACCACTACTATTACTACCACCCCTACCACTAGTATTACTACCACCCCTACCACTACCACTCCTACCACTAGTATTACTACCACCCCTACCACTAGTATTACTACCACCCCTACCACTAGTATTACTACCACTCCTACCACTACTATTACTACCACCCCTACCACTAGTATTACTACTACCCCTACTACTAGTATTACTACCACCCCTACCACTAGTATTACTACCACTCTTACCACTACTATTACTACCACCCCTACCACTAGTATTACTACCACCCCTACCACTAGTATTACTACCACCCCTACCACTAGTATTACTACCACTCTTACCACTACTATTACTACCACCCCTACCACTAGTATTACTACCACCCCTACCACTTGTATTACTACCACTCCTACCACTAGTATTACTACCACCCCTACCACTAGTATTACTACCACTCCTACCACTAGTATTACTACCACTCTTACCACTACTATTACTACCACCCCTGCCACCACAAACACATTCACTTGTTGTTACTCTCCTAAAATTGAACCCTTGGGCACAGAGCCACAATTCTCAGCAGTATTTGCCCATATTGTGGTGTGTGTGTGTGTGTGTGTGTGTGTGTGTGTGTGTGTTGTGTGTTTGTGTGTGTGTGTGTGTGTGTGGAAGTCTAGGATAAATTCTGGTATTTTTAGTCAACTAGTGTAGTGTGTTTGTGCGTATATGTAACTCCCGACCCTGCTTGCAGCTGCACGAAGGCTCACTCACGGTGTGCCTGTGGCACTCTCCAACATGCAACACAATGCCTGCCTACAGATTTGAGTAGTGGATAGCGTAGAGGGGATATTGAAGGAGAGTGTCGGGGCTAGTGTCTGAAATAAGCCAGTGTAAGAATGGATGACTGGAGATTTGAGTAGTGGGATGGATCTTGGGGATGGGATGTAATCTGATTCCCGCTAGTTGTACATCAGAGGATGGTCACATATATGGATAGTAGATACATCTTAGACGTGAAATAGAATGTGGTTCTTGGTAGTTGCATCAAAGTGCCTGAGAAGGAGGTTTAGGTAGTGGGTAGATTCCTGCTAGTTGAGCATTAGTTTCTAATTAGAGATTTGAGTATTGTATAGTTCTTAGGGGTGGGATAGATTGGGAAGCCTGACTGTCGTAGTGCGAGTCGTGGGAAGTGCTGGTCAGAGGAAACACTGAGGAATGACTCCCACAACTCTAGAGATCAGTGGAGATTTTGAGGAATTAGACACATATGCAATATCTGGGTATCTTTATTTGTAGACGTTTCGCCAACCAGTGGCTTTATCAACACAAGGACTTAACGGGAAGACTGTAGAACTATATGCAAGGCTGAGGGACTGATTACCTCATCTTTTGTATATTGTTCTACGGTCTTTATATTATGTCCTTGTATTGTATTGATAAAGCCACTGGAGGGCGAAACATCTACAATAAAGATACCCAGATGTCGCACGTGTGTCTAATTGCTCATCTTGTCGGTACTGTATACCATATAGAGTGGAGGCTTTATCAAGCCTTCCCGGTAGGGTGATTATTGCTTACAGTCTTGTGAATGATAGGTTGTAAGCCCCCTTGTGGTAGTGGAGGATGCGGGATTAAAAATCCCATTCCTGGAGACAGTGTTGGTGAGGGTGATGGGAGAGGAGATAGTGAAGGAGGTGTGTTGGTGGTGGGAGAGAAGTGTTACGTAGCCCTCGTGTCAACGTAGCCCTCGTGTCAACGTAGCCCTCGTGTCAACGTAGGCCTCGTGTCAACGTAGCCCTCGTGTCAACGTAGCCAAATACTCATCATTCAAGACAGGAGTAACACTGTGGTTGTTCTTGCCACAGGTTCAGTGTGTCGTGCCTGAAACTACAGCAACAGTGGCTTCAGTCTTATGCTTTACGTCGTGGATTTTAGGTTAATGCATCGTATTGTGTTTGTTAACGTTGTGTGATTTTTGGATTTGTTCATCATTTTTTGTATTCCCTTGAATCTTATTCATTGTATATACACTTTGTCCTTGGTTGCTAGTGTTCGCTGCTCTCCTGCCATTATGATCATTATCACTACTGTAAACATCGTCATTATCACAAGTGTCAATACTAACATTTTGTAAACATTATAAACATTATCACAAGTATTAACAGTGACAATATTATTAACATTTCACCTTCGGAAAATCACTGATGTTTACAGCAGCCTTATGTTTATTGCCCTGTGGATTTTTTTGTGTTTATTGCCAATAAACACAAAAAAATCCACATTTTTAGTGAGATTTTGTATACATGTTTTTCACTCGTATACATTTTTCTCTATATTGTGGAAATTTGGGTCTTGTAATTTCATATATATTTGTATATATTTTTATTCATTTATATAGTGAGAGATACATGGTGTGAGGATGGCAGCAGATATATGGTGTTAGAAGATAGTGAGAGATAGATCGTGTGAGTGAAGCGAGAGATAGTGAGATATAGATGGTGTAAGAGATGGATTATGTAAGGAAGGTAGCAGATAGATGGTGTGAGGGTGACAGTAGATAGATGGTGTGAGGGTGACAGTAGATAGATGGTGTGAGGGTGACAGTAGATAGATGGTGTGAGGGTGACAGTAGATAGATGGTGTGAGGGAAGCAGGAGAGAAAATGATAGTGGATGAGACATTGTGTAAGCTAGAAGGGATGATGATTGTTCCAAAGTTTCACACACACACACACACACACACATATACATTCAGAGCAACCACTCTGAAATATATATATATAATATATATATATATATGTCGTGCCGATTAGGTAAAACTGGTCAATTAGCAAGAACTCATCTAAAATTAAGTCTTTTCTAAAATTTTCTCTTATACGTTTAAAGATATATTTTTTTTTCATTTATGTTAATGTAAGAATTTATAATTTTGTACCAAGAGAAACTTTGAAAACCTACCTAACCTTATTACAACAAGCGCAATTTAATTTAGCCTAACCCAACATTAATTTAATAATAAACAAACACAATGAAATATATTTTTTTCGTTATGTTCAGAATGATTTTGGCGAAATTATTGCATACACAAATTTTCACTTGTCTTATATGGCAAGGTGAGCGTTCCTATTTAAGCCAAAATCGCAAGTTTTACCTAATCGGCACGACATATATATATATATATATATATATATATATGTTGTGACGAATATGTAAAACGCGATTTTGGCTTAAATAGTAACGCTCTTCTTGCCGAATAAGGCAAGCGAAAATTTGTGTATGCAATAATTTCGCAAAATTCATTCTAACCCTAACGAAAAAATATATTTCATTGTGTTTCTTTATTATTAAATTATTGTAAACTTATCTAAAATATATTTAGTTGACTTAGGATAAATTAAATTGTGCTTGTTATAATAAGGTTAGGTAAGTTTTCTAAGGTTCTTTTGGTACAAAATTATTATTTTTTACATTAACACAAATGAAAAAATATATCTCTAAACGTATAAGAGAAAATTTTAGAAAGGACTTAATTTTAAATGAGTTCTTGCTAATTGACCAGTTTTACCATTCGGACGACATATATATATATATATATATATATATATATATATATATATATATATATATATATATATGTCGTACCGGATACATACATAATCAGTAACGGTGTGGTGGTGTGGTGGGCAGAAAGCCAGGTGTAGCATGAAATATTCCCATGCACCTCCAGGGTCCTCCACGGTGTGCTCAGGTTTGGCTGCTTAATGGGCCTTTAAGCCCATCGACTACTCAATGGGTCATTAAGGCTGCATGTCACCTGTTCATCCTCAGCCAAGAATACTTTTATATCTAACATTGGGACTAAACTCTCATTGTATATAAACTGCGAAACGTACAGCTCTCGGTGTATACATCCTGGTGGTGTTGTGCGCCCAGATTAACAAATAATCCAGACGAAAGGTGAGAAACAAGTGGGTCAGAAAAAGAAATCTGTGTATTTTGGCCTCTGAGACCCTCTTCAGCTTGAAATGTACAGATATCTGTTGTGTGTGTTGATATTACTGTGGCCAAGTTGTTTCTCACTTTGTGATGAGTCTTTATAAGAGGTAGACGAAAGTCGGCAACCCAGACTCACATAATGTTTACTTTAGTCAATGTTAATATTCCCTCTAGTGATGTTATAGTGTTCTTTTGTGATGTTATAGTGCTCTTTAGAGATGTTTTAGTTCTTTATAATGTTATAGTGCTCTCTTGTGATGTTATAATGCTCTTTTTCAAGTTTACTTACGTGTTTGACGAGGTAAGGGCTCCATGCTGGTGCTGAGTACACGAGTATTGGACTTGTGTACTCTGGGTAAACAAAAGTTCGAGAAGGCAGCTCCTGCGTTGCCAGCCTCGTGTATGCTCTTCGTGTTTTATGTTTTGTATCCTAGGAGGTAATTATAGCGTGCTGTGGCATATATTTCACCAGAAACACAACAGCCTGGCTCATCAGCAGCGGATTTGATTTTTTTTTAAGTTTACTCCTGAAGAATTAATTTTCCTTTATATCTGAAAGGGGGGGGGGATGTTAAAGTCTTCGAACCTTTGTTGTTGTTTTTTTTCAAGTTATCTATTCATGTGCTTATTGTGTTCCATTTTTCATTGTTATTTTTCCATACCTTCCATACTCTTGTGGGTTTATTTCAGTGTTCAAATTTATAACCAGATTTATCGGTATTTTTCTAGTGTAAATTTCGATTTTTTTTTACCTTTATGAGAGCGAGTAAAAGTTCTATGCACATTCCCAGGTTTTTTATTTTCACCTGCCTTAAGTAGCGCTGTCAGTGCACAGTAATACTCTAACTTAGAGAGTACAAGTGCCTTAAAGACTATTGTCACTGACTTGGATTAACCTGTATTGATGGGTCTTAGTGTCCACTCTATAATTTCTATTACAGGTGTGAGAGTAGCAAGAGTACAAGAGTAACACCCGTAGTACAAGTGTCTTCAAGATTTACATCACCTTGTCATATCTTACACTGAAGGCTCTTTGTATCCAGCATATATATATATATATATATATATATATATATATATATATATATATATATATATATATATATATATATATATATATAATATATATATTATATATATATATACAGTGGACCCTCGGTTAACGAATACCCCGAAATCGTGCAATTATGTAAGTATAATTTTGTAAGTTCTTGTGGAAGTGTATTTTTGGGGGTCTGAAATAGACTAACCTACGTGAAATTTTTCCTTAAGGGAGTAAATTCGTTCGGTAATGGCACTTGAGCAGACTTCAGGAGTGAAGTTTTTACGAAACTCGGGGGTCCACTGTATATATATTTATATATATATATATTTATATATTATATTTATATTTTCTTGTATTGATCTTTGTCGGGTGATTCGAGTCTTCAGTTTTTGATAAATATGGAGTGCCTACTTCCAAGTCAAGTGTGGTTGGGGGTTATGTCAAAGATGTTTGGCATCGTTTGACGTGTCATTCATAGAAACCAAGGTAAGGTGTCACTGTTTGCGGTGTTTAAAGGCTCGTTGAACACAGAGTCGCACATAGGATGTGGCTGTACCTTAAGTTAATGTATCGTAGAGATACAGCTGTAGTTGCTGTTCTCCTGCGGTATATTACACAAATATATAATAATATAATTATTCAGAGTTTGATCAAACTATTATTATTATTATTATTATTATTAGAGTACCTAGAAACGTTGCTAAATTAAAATGTGATAAACATTTGAGCTCATTTTTCCCAAGTTAATGTAAACGGAAGAGGGGGGAAATATATTTATTATGTTTGTGTTTTAGAAAACTAAGTGTTTGTGTGTGTTTATGTTCACTATGTCACGTTGAATGTTTATATGGCACTTATATATCAGCTTTACAAAGACAAAACAACTACACTGCTGTATGTATACCCTCCACACAACCACCAGAGGTCGTGCTGCTAGTGAACTCTTTTTACACACAGGGTTTGACAAGGTTACGATAAGGATCCCTAACTTTATTGAAAAGTTAAGGATTTCTAACTTTATTGATAAGCTAAGAGCTGTTACCTACATCAGCTCATTTGAAAGCATTTTTATTGTTATAAGAATATAAGAAGGAACACTGCAGCACGCCTACTGGCCCATGCGAGGCAGGTCCAATTCTCCTACCGGCTTAAGCCAATGCCCTAACCTAGTTAGGTCAGGTCACATTCACAATATCTGACCTAGTAACAAAAGCTAGTCAGATCCAATTCACACCCATCCACACCCACTTATGTATTTATCTAACCTATTTTTAAAACTACACAACGTCTTAGTTTCTATGACGGTACTCGGGAGTTTGTTCCACTCATCCACAACTCTATTACCAAACCAGTGCTTTCCTATATCCTTCCTGAATCTGATATTTTCCAACTTAAATCCATTGCTGCGAGTCCTGTCTTGGCTAGATATTTTTAGCACGCTATTTACAACCCCTTTATTTATTCCTAGAGAGTGTAGATTCAGGGCCCTCAGTCTATCCTCATAGGGAAGATTTCTGATACATGGGATCAACTTTGTCATCCTCCTTTGTACGTTTTCCAGAACATTTATATCCATTATGTAATACACTGACCAAAACTGTGCAGCATAATCTAGATGAGGCCTAACCAAAGATATATAGAGTTTAAGAACAACCTGAGGACTCCTATTATTTATGCTTCTTGATATGAAGCCAAGGATTCTGTTAGCTTTATTGCTAACACTTATGCACTGTTGTCTTGATGTCAGATTACTTTAACCAGAACTTCTAAATCCTTTTCGCAATCAGTAGTATTAAGATCTACATTATTTAGTTTATATGTGTCATGGTTATTGTCCTGTCCAACATTTAGAACTTTGCAATTGTCTATATTAAACTGCATCTGCCACTTCTCCGACCACTGCATCAGTCTATTCAAATCATCCTGGAGTGCTCTAATGTCATTATAATGAATTGGACTGCCTATTTTGGTGTCATCAGCAAATTTGCTTATGTCGCTATTTATTCCCTCATCTATGTCGTTTATGTAAATTGTGAACAAGGGCCCCAACACTGACCCCTGTGGAACACCGCTTGTGACGTGCACCATTCTGATTTCTCTCCATTTATGCAAACTCTCTGATGCCTATTTATCAACCATGCCTCAACCCATAATTTTTTTTTCATATTCCGTGTGCCTTAAATTTCCTCAATAGCCTCTGATGTAAATAAATGGTATAAAATACCGACACAATGGAAAAAATACATAAGCAGTATAATGTCAATAAAGGATCACATTATACTGCGTATGTGTTTATTTTTCCAGGCTCTGATGTGGAACTCTGTCGAAAGCCTTACTGAAGTCCATCTACACAATATCATATTCAATACCATGATCTACCTCCTCAAATACCTTAGTTAAAAAAGTTAGTAAATTCGTAAGACAGGAACGCCCCTTTGTAAAACCATGCTGAGATTCATTAATCAATTTATACCTTTCAAGATGGCTACGAATTGCCTCGGCAATTATTGATTCCATAAATTTTCCCACTATTGAGGTAAGCCTTATTGGTCTATAGTTCGAAGCTAAGGACCTGTCACCTGCCATGTAAATAGGTATTACATTTGCCATTTTCCACTTGTCTGGCACTATGGCAGTTTGTAGTGATATATTGAAAAGACTAGCCAAATGTATCATAAGTTCCTCTTTACATTCCATTAAAACTCTTGCAAACAGTTCATCAGGGCCTGGGGATTTGTTAGGTTTTAATTTCTCTATTTGTCTGAGGACCATGTCACTAGTTACCCCAATCGTGCATAGTTTATTATCGTCCTGTTCTACATAATTTATTATTTCTGGAATTTTGCTAGTATCTTCCTGGGTAAAAACTGAGAGGAAGTAAGTGTAGAAAAGTTAACACATTTCCTTATCACTGTCAGTGATCTGACCTGAGTTACTCTTAAGTGGGCCTATCTTGTCCCTAATCTTACTTCTGTATACCTTAAAGAACACTTTTGGGTTAGTCTTATTCCTTTTTTTTATTTCTCTTTAATTGAATATATTGATTTCTTAACTGCCCATCCCCTCTTTTGATACGCCTATATATGCCTCTCTTTTGACCATTAAGATGTTTTAATCTATTGTTTATCCATTTGGGATCATTTTTGTTAGATCTAATTTCCCTACTCGGAACAAAAGTTGTCTGGGCAGCTATAACTATGCTCTGAAAAAGTCATATTGGCAAACACCACCACCTACCTGACCCATAGTCAGGTCATCCTAATTTAGCCCACCCAGGTAATTTCTCAGCCCCATGAAGTCGGCCATGCGGAAGTCTGGGACAGACTTGATTGCAGTAATCTGGGTAATTCCATGATATATTGAAACTAAGTGATTTGTGATCACTTTTCCCAAGTTCATTAACCACAAGATTATTAATTAGTGATTCTTTTATGGAACATACAAGTAGGGAACAGGATGAAGTTGGAGCCATCTGTGGGCCAGCATTTTCATTTGATCAATTGACTTTATCTTGTTGATATAATTATGCTGTACGAACGTGTTCCAGACTTGAGTCATCCTGGGGTTAAATGATATCTCTCTCTCTCTCCGGGCGTTGTATGACTCAGGCGAGTCTAAGGCTTCTCCATGAATATAATAATAAGAAAAAGAAAATAATAATAAGAATCTTGTATGTCGTGAACATATCTCTCCTACCACTTCTCTCTCTGAAGAAATTTTAAATGTTGGTTATAAATGATTAACCTTTACTATTACTAATATACGTTAACCCTCACTATAATAAACATCACTACTCACTATAATAGACATCACCACTCACTATAATACACATTAACCCTCACTGTAAGTAATAAAGGCGTTCATTGTGTGTTGTATACCCATACAAGAGGGGAAAGTTAAGGGAGAGGTTAATGGTGCATTGAATTAGGGAGAGGGGAAGGGGAACCGGTGATAAAAAGGAAGAGGGAAAGAGTAAATGGGAGTGGAAGAGGAGAAAAGGGAGTAGAACAGAGGGAAGAGATGGTCCAAGACTTGTTAAAATAACCTATTACTAGTAGATATTACTAGTAGGTATTACCAGTAGATATTACCAGTAAATATTACTAGTAGATATTACCAGTAAATATTACTAGTAGATATTACCAGTAAATATTACTAGTAGATATTACCAGTAAATATTACTAGTAGATATTACCAGTAAATATTACTAGTAGATATTACCAGTAAATATTACTAGTAGATATTACCAGTAAATATTACTAGTAGATATTACCAGTAAATATTACTAGTAGATATTACCAGTAAATATTACTAGTAGATATTACCAGTAGATACTATCAGTAGCTAGTAGATATTTCAAGTAGATACTATCAGTAGCTAGTAGATATTTCAAGTAGATATTAGCAATGTGCTGCTAGATTGTTCTATATAATACTTAACATAGTGGGAACGACATCTATCAATGTTTCGTTGGCATATTCCCTCCTGCACGATAATATACCTTTGATGGGTTTCGAGAGTTTTCTTCTTTTGGAAGCCCGGCCCTGGACCAGGCTTGTCTGGTGCTTGCCTGGTCAACCAGGCTGTTGCTGCTGTCAGCCTGCTGGCCCACCTGTCCGTCACAGCCTGGTTGATCCAGCACTTGGTGGAGGAAATTGAGTGGTTTTCTCTTGAAGACTTGTGTACTTGTTGCAGCAGTGTCTCTCATTATTGCGTGGGAGCAGTGTCTCTCATTATACCGTGGGAGCAGTGTCTCTCATTATACCGTGGGAGCAGTGTCTCTCATTATACCGTGGGAGCAGTGTCTCTCATTATACCGTGGGAGCAGTGTCTCTCATTATACCGTGGGAGCAGTGTCTCTCATTATTGCGTGGGTATTCTGGAGATAATAGACGGTCAAAGAAATACACACAAGGTCGGTTGGTAACTTATATTGATAGTCTTGTGAGAGGGAGCCCAGGAGCCTATGCCTTGTCGCGCCACAGCTAGCCGCAGAGCCTACAGGGGGCCTAACTATAACACAGCTGATGCTATGTGTATATACTAGACAAGTAATGCAGGTAAACAATGACACACTATACACATCATATCCTCTGACGAGATGTTTAAATCATCTTTGTGGTAATATTGACTTGTAAGATATCACTTGTTATGTTTCCTATTGTGAAATATATTGTGTTATAATCTTCTCCATTAACTTACACTGTGTTATAATCTTCTCCATTAACTTATATTGTGTTATAATCTTCTCCATTAACTTACACTGTGTTATAATCTTCTCCATTAACTTACACTGTGTTATAATCTTCTCCATTAACTTATATTGTGTTATAATCTTCTCCATTAACTTACACTGTGTTATAATCTTCTCCATTAACTTATATTGTGTTATAATCTTCTCCATTAACTTATATTGTGTTATAATCTTCTCCATTAACTTACACTGTGTTATAATCTTCTCCATTAATTACACTGTGTTATAATCTTCTCCATTAACTTATATTGTGTTATAATCTTCTCCATTAACTTACACTGTGTTATAATCTTCTCCATTAACTTACACTGTGTTATAATCTTCTCCATTAACTTACACTGTGTTATAATCTTCTCCATTAACTTACACTGTTATAATCTTCTCCATTAACTTATATGATATAGGATGTAAATTAACTTGCATAATAACAACCTTCTGTCAGTCCAGTCTTGGGGGGAGGGAGAAGTAAGATACAGTTCTCTTTAAAACTTGGTGTATGAGACCCTCTCGTGAAACACCGGGGGTTACACTGTCTTCCAGTACACAGGTGGCTGTGTCAGCGTCTCGCCCCGTGTAGAGCTTTGGCAGAGTGGTTGTCCTTATGAAGCTCTACCTTCTATTACAACTGATTTTCAAATACTTTACATAACATTTTTTAACTGTTAAGGTTTAAATAACAAGATATTACAATGACCCCCAGTGGAAATAAGTCACTTTGACCTTTTTTGGGTTATCCTGGGTTATCCTGGGTTATCTACACATATGCTGGTATGTATGTGACTGTATTTATGTGTACTTGTATCTGAATGATCTTAGTTACGGTACAGTGGGCAGGACCCCTTGGTACTGTCCTCTGTGCTTGTTTACTATCAGTTTTAGTTCAGGGTTCACACAGTGCTGCTGCTGCTCCCTCTGTCAGAACCTACGGTGACACATTGTCAGAACCTACGGTGACACATTGTCAGAACCTACGGTGACACATTGTCAGAACCTACGGTGACACATTGTTAGCACTTCTTTTGTGTGTTCAGCTCACTCAAAAGCTTCTTTACCGCTTTCCACATTATCTAGTCTATCTCTCCTCTCTCTCTCTCTCTCTCTCTCTCTCTCTCTCTCTCTCTCTCTCTCTCTCTCTCTCTCTCTCTCTCTCGTGTTGTCCTCACTCCTCAAGGGACAACTTAAATCGAGTCCTCAGTTCCTTACAGAGTTTCTCGAAAATTCACGCGTGTATTTCCCTAGTTTTGGTTGTTGCGATCGAGTCACAGGGCCCTTGTTTGTTAAGTTAGTTACTGTAAAAGGCACTTGTCGATAGACAACTTCGCTGTCGTGTGTGTTTTTTGCTTCCAGCTGTGTGTGTGTGTCTGTCTATGTGTGTGTCTGTCTATGTGTGTGTCTGTCTATGTGTGTGTCTGTCTGTTTGTGTGTGTGTGTGTGTGTGTGTGTGTGTGTGTGTGTGTCTCTGTGTGTGTGTGTCTGTGGGCGTATGAACTAACCAGATTTTTACGTGTTCGTTAATTACACCGTTGAGGTTTTTGCAGGAGAGCAACGTTGCAAGGTAAAACATGGCGTGCAATATGTGTGGCCTGACACACTGGTGGTCAACACAGGCTATACACACCTCCACGCCACATACACTCATACACAGTATACATTGCCTCGCTGACCAGTGTATTATTTACCCTAAACAATATTTATGAAATATGCAGAGAAATAATAATAATTGTGTATTTTTTATGCGTATTTTTGTGTATTGTTTTGTGGAGAGTGAATGGAATGTTTGTGTAAGGGAATAATGGCTGATAAATATTGGTGAATATGGTGGAAAGAAAGGAGATGGAGCAGTAGAAGGGAGTAGAGGAAGGGAGTGAAGGACAGTGAGGGAGAGAGAGAGAGAGCGGGAGGGGGGAGTAAGCAGAGACAGAGGGAGATACAGAGGAAAAGACATAGGGAGGCATAAAGGGAGAGAGACAGAAGAAGAGAGAGAAAAAGTTTGTGTGTATACAAATGCAAACTCGAAGTTGATCAAGTATAGTTTTAGACTACTCTCAATATACTAAGATAATAGTCTACCATCCACCGTATATGAACAAGCGTCTGTATAATAGGTGACCTTGTACGCAGGTAGGCGAGGACATAAAGAAGCACATATTGTAAGTAGGTGACTAATTCTGTGTATTACCGTCAAGCGGTAGATGAGATACCTGACTACGGTTTTTGTTAGCTAGTCCGTGAGAGGGATGCCACGGATGGATGGCCTGTATGTAAATTGATGAACTGATTGATCTTATCATATACTGATTGGTGGAAATAGCAGAAATAGATTAGTTGAAATAGATTAGACACAGTATAATGAGAGATAGATTGTGAAATACTCTGAGTTTATAGATCACTCGTGTATACACTGGCAGAGTGGGAATACACTACCCATATAAATAGATTAGGTGATAGACTAGACTTACACATAAATTGAGGTGATAGACTTGTCATACAGATAGACTATGGTAATAGACTAAATATATAGATAAATTGGGGTGATAGACTAAGCATATAGATAGATTGGGGTGATATAGACTAGTCATATAAATGGATTGGGATGATAGAGGGGTCATATAGATAAATTAGGTGATAGATTTCCCATTCCCAAGGCGCTGTATGACCCTTACGGTTTTATCGCATATTTGACTGGTGTTGAGGCGGGGCATACAAGACTGGTGTTGAGGCGGGGCATACAAGACTGGTGTTGAGGCGGGGCATACAAGACTGGTGTTGAGGCGGGGCATACAAGACTAAGTGTTGAGGCGGGGCATACAAGACTGGTGTTGAGGCGGGGCATTCAAGACTGGTGTTGAGGCGGGGCATACAAGACTAGTGTTGAGGCGGGGCATACAAGACTGGTGTTGAGGCAGGGCATTCAAGACTGGTGTTGAGGCGGGGCATACAAGACTGGTGTTGAGGCGGGGCATACAAGACTGGTGTTGAGGCGGGGCATACAAGACTGGTGTTGAGGCGGGGCATACAAGACTGGTGTTGAGGCGGGGCATACAAGACTGGTGTTGAGGCGGGGCATACAAGACTAGTGTTGAGGCGGGGCATACAAGACTGGTGTTGAGGCGGGGCATTCAAGACTGGTGTTGAGGCGGGGCATGCAAGACTGGTGTTGAGGCGGGGCATCGCTTAACTACTAGTTATAAGTGAGAAGGGTTGGATTCCAGAGGGAGATGCCTAGCATGGACCAGTAGGCGTGCTACAGTGCTCCACATTTTTGCTTCTGCTAGTAAATCCCGTCCCTTGGAATGTCTTCCACCTCACCTTCGACAGTATTTAAGACTCCATTTTCAGGCTTCAGCTTCATATCCTTCCAGACCATGGAGCTGAACTCTTCTCCAGGCTGAGGGACTGACCACCTCAAATACTATGTCTCCAAGCTTGATGGACTGATGACATCGTCTTCGCTACTACCCCTGCTGCCTCTGTACTTGACTGAAGAAAACTGTGTACGCGAAACATTTCAGCAATAAAGATACCTGACTGTTGCAATTGCGTCTTACTCGTCATGAGATGGTCCATTCAGTGTCATTATAGTGGTGTACTCACCTGTTTGTGGTTGCAGGGGTTGATTCGCAGCTCCTGGCCCGGCCTCTTCGCTGGTCACTACTAGGTCTCTCCCTGCTCCAAGAGCTTACCTCTTGTGTGTGTGTGAAGGTAGGGCAGGGGAGGGGCTAGCTGAGGTGCCACTGCTGCAGCCCATCGGACTCAGTGCTCCGAGTGATGGGTCTGGAGGTCAGGTAAGATTCTTCAGGAAACAGGAGAAGTGTTTCCTGAACGTGGGGTCTTAGTCATATGATGACCCACAGCTGGAGCTTTTGGTCATCTGACCGAGGCCTTCCGCTGGCTTGTTTAGGGTGACAGGAAGTTTATTCCTTAAGATAAAGATCTTTTAGAAGGTTTTTTTTCCTGTATTTTGTGAGTTAAGGGATAAAGATTAAAAAAATAAAGAGAATGAGAAGCAGACGAGGCACCAGCGACTGCCAGAGGGGACTAGGAAGACACACACACAGACTGACCGAGGAGCTAGTAGAAGAAAACCAGCAGACTGACGCAGAGGAGCTAGAGGAAGACACACCCAGCAGACTGACGCAGAGGAGACTAGAGGAAGACACACACCAGCAGACTGACGCAGAGGAGACTAGAGGTAGACACACACCAGCAGACTGACGCAGAGGAGACTAGAGTAGACACACACCAGCAGACTGACACAGGGGGAGACTAGAGGAGACACACACCAGCAGACTGACACAGAGGAGACTAGAGGTAGACACACACCCAGCAGACTGACACAGAGGAGACTAGAGGTAGACACACACACCAGCAGACTGACGCAGAGGGAGACTAGAGGAAGACACACACCAGCAGACTGACGCAGAGGGAGACTAGAGGTAGACACACACACCAGCAGACTGACACAGAGGGAGACTAGAGGTAGACACACACACCAACAGACTGACACAGAGGGAGACTAGAGGTAGACACACACACCAGCAGACTGACACAGAGGGAGACTAGAGGTAGACACACACACCAGCAGACTGACACAGAGGAGACTAGAGGTAGACACACACACAGCAGACTGAACAGAGGAGACTAGAGGTAGACCACACCAGCAGACTGATACAGAGGAGACTAGAGGTAGACACACACACCAGCAGACTGACACAGAGGAGACTAGAGGCAGACACACACCAGCAGACTGACACAGAGGGAGACTAGAGGTAGACACACACACCAGCAGACTGACACAGAGGGAGACTAGAGGTAGACACACACACCAGCAGACTGACACAGAGGAGACTAGAGGCAGACACACACCAGCAGACTGACACAGAGGGAGACTAGAGGCAGACACACACCAGCAGACTGACACAGAGGGAGACTAGAGGCAGACACACACCAGCAGACTGACACAGAGGGAGACTAGAGGTAGACACACACACCAGCAGACTGACACAGAGGAAGACTAGAGGCAGACACACACCAGCAGACTGACACAGAGGAAGACTAGAGGCAGACACACACCAGCAGACTGACACAGAGGGAGACTAGAGGTACGCAGAGGGAGACTAGAGGTGGACACACACACCAGCAGACTGACACAGAGGAAGACTAGAGGCAGACACTGACCAGCAGACTGACACAGAGGAAGACTAGAGGCAGACACACACACCAGCAGACTGACACAGAGGGAGACTAGAGGCAGACACACACCAGCAGACTGACACAGAGGAAGACTAGAGGCAGACACACACCACCAGCAGACTGACACAGAGGAGACTAGAGGCAGACACACACACCAGCAGACTGACGCAGAGGAGACTAGAGGCAGACACACCAGCAGACTGACACAGAGGAGACTAGAGGCAGACACACACCAGCAGACTGACACAGAGGAGACTAGAGGCAGACACACACACCAGCAGACTGACACAGAGGGAGACTAGAGGCAGACACACACACCAGCAGACTGACACAGAGGGAGACTAGAGGCAGACACACACACCAGCAGACTGACACAGAGGGAGACTAGAGGCAGACACACACCAGCAGACTGACACAGAGGGAGACTAGAGGCAGACACACACCAGCAGACTGACACAGAGGGAGACTAGAGGCAGACACACACACCAGCAGACTGACACAGAGGGAGACTAGAGGCAGACACACACCAGCAGACTGACACAGAGGAGACTAGAGGCAGACACACACCAGCAGACTGACACAGAGGAGACTAGAGGCAGACACACACCAGCAGACTGACACAGAGGGAGACTAGAGGCAGACACACACACCAGCAGACTGACACAGAGGGAGACTAGAGGCAGACACACACCAGCAGACTGACACAGAGGGAGACTAGAGGCAGACACACACCAGCAGACTGACACAGAGGAGACAAGAGGCAGACACACACCAGCAGACTGACACAGAGGGAGACAAGAGGCAGACACACACCAGCAGACTGACACAGAGGGAGACTAGAGGCAGACACACACACCAGCAGACTGACACAGAGGGAGACTAGAGGCAGACACACACACCAGCAGACTGACACAGAGGAGACTAGAGGTAGACACACACACCAGCAGACTGACACAGAGGGAGACTAGAGGCAGACACACACCAGCAGACTGACACAGAGGAGACAAGAGGCAGACACACACCAGCAGACTGACACAGAGGGAGACTAGAGGCAGACACACACACCAGCAGACTGACACAGAGGAGACTAGAGGCAGACACACACCAGCAGACTGACACAGAGGAGACTAGAGGCAGACACACACCAGCAGACTGACACAGAGGAGACTAGAGGCAGACACACACCAGCAGACTGACACAGAGGAGACTAGAGGCAGACACACACACCAGCAGACTGACACAGAGGAGACTAGAGGCAGACACACACCCAGCAGACTGACACAGAGGGAGACTAGAGGCAGACACACACACCAGCAGACTGACACAGAGGAGACTAGAGGCAGCACACACACCAGCAGACTGACACAGAGGGAGACTAGAGGCAGACACACACCAGCAGACTGACACAGAGGGAGACTAGAGGCAGACACACACCAGCAGACTGACACAGAGGGAGACTAGAGGCAGACACACACACCAGCAGACTGACACAGAGGGAGACTAGAGGCAGACACACACCAGCAGACTGACACAGAGGGAGACTAGAGGCAGACACACACACCAGCAGACTGACACAGAGGAGACTAGAGGCAGACACACACAGCAGACTGACACAGAGGGAGACTAGAGGCAGACACACACCCAGCAGACTGACACAGAGGGAGACTAGAGGCAGACACACACACAATAATTATTAGCTTGTTTTATTGTTTTCTTCTTGATGATACATGCAGTTACTGACACCTCTGGAGACTGCACAAGTCACTGGTGCTTAACAACTGTTTTAATCACTCTTGTTTATAGGTTATTCATTAACCTGGCAGCCATTGTGGTGTACTAGTCAGCCCCAGGTGCGTGTGATGTTAGTGGTGTACTAGTCAGCCCCAGGTGCGTGTGATGTTAGTGGTGTACTAGTCAGCCCCAGGTGCGTGTGATGTTAGTGGTGTACTAATATATCACAACAATGCCGCTAGCCGAGGATTCGAACCCATGTCGTTTTGACCCGCCTCATGGTAAGCGAAAATCACATGACGCTCTAACCCATGGGACCACGCAATCCTATCACTCGTTCGTGGTTACAATAATATATATATATATATATATATATATATATATATATATATATATATATATATATATATATATACATACATATATACATACATACACTAAGATGTGTATTTATCTTAGTGTACACATGTGTGTATTTTAGATATTACATCAGTTTAATGTTTCATGTTGTTGTAAGATATATTTGAGTTAATAAGATCACAACAAAGATGTTATATCTTGATACACAATATAACCAGAGTAGAGTGTGTTATCACAATCACTTGCCTTAATAACACTACATAAATAACCCGCACATAGGAGTTAGATGCTTATGTCGATGTTTGGGTCCGACCGAAACGTCGCCGCAGGTTTCTGCTATGTGATGGTTATTTGTACGTTGTTGCAGTCAGTGCACAAATAACCTTACAAGTTGAAGATTGAGACACATATGCAACACTTGGGTATCTTTATTGTGGAAACGTTTCGCCACACAGTGGCTTCATCAGTCCATACAAAGCAGGAAGGTTTAAGGAGAGGAGGAGTTTGAGGTAATCAGTCCCTCAGGCAGAGGGACTGATTACCTCAAACCCCTGAGGCTGAGGGACTGATTACCTTAAACTCCTCCTCTCCTTACACCTTTCTACTTTGTATTGGACTGATGAAGCCACTGTGTGGCGAAACGTTTCCTCAATAAAGATACCCAAGTGTTGCATATGTGTCTCAATCTTCAACTTGTCGGGTTTCAAAACCACTTAACAACCCGCACAAATAACCCTTGATGGGTTTCGAGAGTTGTCCTGCGCCCGCAGCCCGGCCCTGGGCTAGGCTTAATTGGTGTTTGCCTGGTCAACCAGGCTGTTTCTGCTGGCGGCCCGCTGGCTTCCTAAATAACATTTGAGTGATCGTAAAAGTGTAGATGGTGCCGTATTATTCTGCTTTTGTATCATGCTCAAAGAAACCGGTTTGTGGTGCTTGTGTGTTGTAGGCGGGAAGTACAGTGCGTTATTGTGGTGGGGAACAGTCACTACTGTTGCCTCACCATATTTGAGGAATTCTGGAGAGACGTCTTGGGAGTGAGTGATGGCCATTGTGTTTTCTTCTTTAAGAGTCACCTTTCCTTACATCACCTGAGTGTAGTTACCTGGCAGGTGTGTATATCTAAATGCCCTGCATATTAGGGGCTTTAGGCATGTACACCTCATGTAATCTCAATAACCAAATGTAATTCTTTGTATCATGTCCAAATAAACTATTATTATTATTATTATTATTATTATTATTATTATTATTATTATATGACGTGCACTTGGTGGCGAGGGCCTCACTTCTAGAGCGATATACACTATATACTATTAAGAGTGTATACCTGGAGAGAGTTCCAGGGGTCAACGCCCCTGCGGCCCGGTCTGTGACCAGGACTCATGTTTGATCAGAGCCTGATCAACCAGGCTGTTACTGCTGGCCGCACGCAGTCCAACGTACGAACCACAGCCTGGCTGGTCAGGTACCAACTTGAGGTGCCTGTCCAGTGCCTGCTTGAAGACAGCCAGGGGCTTGTTGGTAATCCCCCTGATGTATGCTGGGAGGCAGTTGAACAGTCTTGGGCCCCTGACATTTATTGTGTTGTTCCTATGAGAGATATGAGGCATTTCATTGGGGGGATGTTACATCGCCTGCCGAGTCTTTTGCTTTCGTAAGGAGTGACTCTCGTGTGCAAGTTTGGTACTAATCCCTCGAGAATTTTCCACGTGTATATAATATTGTATCTCTCCCGCCTGCGTTCTAGGGAGTACAGGTTTAGGAACTTCAAGCGTTCCCAGTAATTGAGGTGGTTTATCGCAGTTATGCGTGCCGTGAAGGTTCTCTGCACATTTTCTAGTTCAGCAATTTCACCGCCTTGAAAGGTGCAGTTAGTGTGCAGCAATATTCCAGCCTAGATAGAACAAGCGACCTGAAAAGTGTCAACATGGGCTTGGCATCCCTGGTTTTGAAGGTTCTCATTATCCATCCATCCTGTAGAACAACCACTGTGAAAAAATAGTGAACATCCAAGCGCTTTCGTAATTTCTCACATTATCAGAGACATGTCCCTGATAATGTAAGAAAGCGCTTGGAAGGTCACTATTTTTTCACAGTGGTTGTATTGCCTGTTTACCGTGATCTTATTGCACTATTTACCGTATGGTTGTTGTGTTATTGAGCGTTTAACTCAGAGGATTGTATGAAAAATTGTGTATTTGAGCCAGTGTGTATTATTATGCTTGTGCATTATTGTTGGTGTGTATTATTTGTTGCTGTATGATTGAATGTATTGACAACATGAGACGAAACTCCAGTTACCAGCTAGTTCTTTGTCTCTTCTCTCCTCCCCTCTGTCTCTCCCTTTGTCTCTATCCATTTCTTGTATGTGTGTTTGTGTGTGGGGGAGACGTTTTTTAAGCTGGGTATGGTGCATGCATGCGTGTGTGCGTGTGTGGGTTGCGTGTGCGTAGATTAGTGCGTGTGGTGTGCGAGGACGCAGACCCTCTGCAGTACTGTGATGCGGTGCCTGTTTCCCCTCCTCCTTCCCCCTTTCCTCCTCGCCCTTTCCCCTCCCCTCGTTGCCCTCACGCACCTCGTTGCCGGGCGCACGATCATTCTTCCCCTCGTTTGTTGCGTGGATTGTACATTGTTTGTAGATAGGGGAGTGAGTTGAGGGTGGTGTTTGTTATGTAGTGATGGGTGGGGGAGGGTAGGGGGGATGTGGGTGGTTACTGGTGGTTTCTTGGATGGTGTTGATGGTTGGGTGTGAGGGGAAGCATTGGGGGGTGAGGGGAGGTGCGTGCCACGTGTTGGAGCGCGGCGGGTGTGTGGGGGGGTTGATGGCAGCGCTGGTGGTGGTGGTGGTGGTGGTGTTGGTGGTGGTGTTGGTGGTGGCTCAGTAGTGCTTCGTCAGCCTCCACGCCCGCGTCCTGCACCTCTTTGCCGCCCCCCCACCCACGTGGCTCTTTACCGCCGCCCCCCACACGCCCATCTCCACGTCTCCGCCCACACGTGCATGGGTCAATTCGAGGGTCGCGGTTGTGTGCCCACGGCCGCAGTGGGCCAGCAGGTGTAGTGTCAAATAGCGTGAGGGAGGCCTAGCGTGGGAGGAGCAGTGGCAGTAGTGTGCTAGTAGTGGTGGTTGTGTGCTAGTAGTGGTGGTAGTGGTAGTGGTATTGTGGGAGTGTTAGTAGGCACACAGCAGGTGCTGTGAGGCTGGCACCATGCAGCCCTCCTGGTTCACTGTACCATGGGTACAGTTCCAGTCCCTGCCCAGCTTCGCCGCAAACCTCACGCCCCTGGGGCAGATCGCCGCCCCTGGGGCCAACATGGGCGGCATGACCGCCCTCACTGGTATGAACGGCGTCACTGCCATGAACGGCGTCAGCGGCATCAACGGCGTCAACGGTCTCAGTACAGTCAGCTTGAGCCAGCTCAACGGTCTTAACGGTCTTAACGGCCTTAACGGTCTTAACGGACTCAACGGTCTCAACGGACTGAATGGATTGAACGGGTTGAACGTGGCAGCGACGGGGCATGGAGGGCTGGTGGCCCTTCCCAGCCCTGCCCATCACCACCCTGCCCTTGCCCTACAGCAGGTGCTCAGGAGACCACACCAGCCCGTGCCCCCGCCCCTGGCTGCCCTCATCAGAGCTAAAAAGGTGAGTTGTGGCACCCCCTTGCCTGTGTGGCACCCCTTGCCTGTTTGTCACCCCTTTACCTGTATGACCACTTACCTGTGTGGCACCCCTCACCTGTGTGACTCTCCTTAACTGTAGGACCCCTCACCTGTGTGACTCCTTGTGTGTCTTCCCCCAGCCCACACATAACAGGGAAAAGTAGCAAAGTGGATAATCATTTCTTTAACAAACAGAACACAAATAGTAGCAGTAGTAGGAGTAAACAAAGCAAAATCTAGCTTTGGCAAAATAAAAAGTTAATTACCAGAAGCACAGTTCTGGCACCTTCATTGTTTTTCATCGTCTATGTAGACAGAGATAATAACACTGACCACAGCTTCGTAGGGTTCTTTGCGGACGATACTAAAATAAGCTGGACAGTTCTCTAGGTGGAAGACGCGGAAAATTTAGAATAAAAAGTCTTAAAACCGCGGCTGGAATAGATCGCTAAAATCGCCACTAAGTGCGAGTTTTGGGTGACACGGAGAATTTGCAACCAGATGTAAACAAGATCTTCCAGTGAGAGCCCATGAAGGTCATGGCGACAGACTGCAGTTGCTCAGATATAGAAGGAATGAAGAACTCAACAGGAGCACTCCGTGCTAGATACAGAAGGATCATCTCATGGAACGCAAGCAATATGCAAAAAGTCTTGGGTATATTAATGTCAGCAGACCTATAATTTAGAGAACACGGTAAGGCAAACGCCACAGAGGACAAACAAAATATAACGGAGCGCATAAAGAGAATTTTCGAGGCAAGAGAAATAATGACGGTGACGTGTGATCTCTCATTTAGAATATTGTCCGGTGTTGAGGGCGCTCTTCAAGGCTGAAGAGATTTCAAAGGTGGAAAAAATAGATCTTTTACCACCTCCATAGAGCCAATAAAGCATTTAATATACTGAGAAAGTCTCAAGAGTATTTAGGATGTCTTCTCTGAAGCGAAGAAGAAATATCTCATAATATAGTGTTGAAACAAATTCTTGGGTAACTTTGTGAAAACCTTGGACAAATACGTGGGTGGGAATGGTTGGTTTTGATAAGGACTTGCCTGGTATGGGGCAGTAAGCCTTCTGCAGTGTTCCTCCATTCGTGTTCTTATACAGCCCATCACCTTTGAAAACTACGTCTTTGATTGTGATGGACTGATTACATCGTCTCTGCATCTCTATGTTTCTGCCGCTTCTGTACTCGACCGAAGAAGCCTGCTTTGTAGGCGAAGCGTTTCAGAATAAAGATACCTAACTATGGTATATGATAATGGTATTGTATACCATTATCAGATTCCTATGAGAGATATGAGGCAGGTTAGAATAAACCAGGTGAAACGCATTGGCACCGTGGGCACAGTAAGAGAGCACTATGTCAACATCCGTGGGCCTAGATTATTCAACCTGCTACCAGCTGGTATCAGTAATACTGCAGGAATAAATGTAGAATCTTCAGGAGGTAACTGGAACACTGCCACCACCAAGTGCCAGATCTGCCAGGCTGTGATGGAAGAGCCTGGCCCAAGGTCAGGCTGTGAGGGTAGGAAAACTGAAGACCAGACTCAGGTATGTTACCTGTGCACCCACTACCTTCTTCTCTCCCCCTCACTTGTGCACCTCCCTCTTACCTGTACACTTTCTCCTCTTCCCTCACCTGTGCACCTTCTCCCCCTCCTCTCTACCCTCACCTGTACACCTCCCACTCCTCCCTACCCTCACTTGTGCACCTTCCCTCCCCTCTCTACCCTTACCTGTGCACCTTCCCTCCCCTCTCTACCCTCACCTGTACCCCCTTCCCTCTCTACTCTCACCTGTTCACCTCCCTTCCTTTCTACCCTCTCCTGTGCACCTTCCCTCCCCTCTACCCTCACCCGTGCACCATCCCTCCTCTCTACCCTCACCTGTGCATCTTCCCTCCCCTCTCTACCCTCACCTGTGCACCTTCCCTCCCCTCTCTACCCTCACCCGTGCACCTTCCCTCCTCTACCCTCACCTGTGCAGCTCCCCCTCCTCTCTACCCTCACCTGTGCACCTCTCCCTCCTCTACTCTCACCAGTGCACCCTTCCCTCACTATCACCTGTGCACCCCCTCCTCTCTACCCTCACCTGTGCACCTTTTCTCTACCCTCAACTGTGCACCACCCCCTCTTCCCTCACCTGTGCACCACCCCTTCTTCCCTCACCTGTGCACCCCCTCCTCTACCTTCACCTGTGCACCCCTTCCCTCGCTACCCTCACCTGTGCACCCCCTCGCTACCCTCACCTGTGCACCCCCTCGCTACCCTCACCTGTGCACCCCTCCCTCCCTACCTTCTTGCTTCACCTGGCTACAGTTGAAAACATGATAATTTTTAACATAGAGGAATTCCAACAGCTTTCATAATGAATGAAAAACATTCGTCAGGAACCAAGAATACAATACCAGATACAATACGCAGTCAGAACGTTTCATAAATAAATGAGAACGGCTAAAAAAAAACTAAGACTTAGGAATTACAATGCGAGACATGTTATTTATAGGACACACAAACAAAAATGCACCAAAGGCCATTAAAACGACAGGTTGGATTAAGAGAAGTTTGAAAACGTGGAGTGAGTGAAGGAAGTGTAGAGTTGTACATAAATGGTACACAATACCGACTACATGAAGAATTAGACACGTGTACACCATCTGGGTGTCTTTATTTGTAGACGTTTTGCCCTCCAGTGGCTTTATCAATACCAGGACGTAATCTTTACATTACTTCCTGGTATTGATAAAGCCACTGGTTGGCGAAACGTCTACAAGTAAAGATACCCAGATGTCGCACATGTGTCTACTTGTACAGTTCATCAGATACCAAACTGTCGCACATGTGTCTACTTGTACAGTCCATCAGATACCAAACTGTCGCACATGTGTCTACTTGTACAGTCCATCAGATACCAAACTGTCGCACATGTGTCTACTTGTACAGTCCATCAGATACCAAACTGTCGCACATGTGTCTACTTGTACAGTCCATCAGATACCAAACTGTCGCACATGTGTCTACTTGTACAGTCCATCAGATACCAAACTGTCGCACATGTGTCTACTTGTACAATCCATCAGATACCAAACTGTCGCACATGTGTCTACTAATCAACATATACACACACGTGGTAGATACTTAAGGGCTCACTTACAAATATTTATACTGTCAACCAATTGATAAGTAAGACATGTGGATCATTTAGGTGTGTCTATTCTTCAGTAGAATGTGGTGTTGAGGTGGTGAGTCCCTCAGCCTGGAGAAGAGTTCTGCTCTATAGTCTGGAACAGTGTTCCAGACTATAGAGCAGAACTGGAACATTGTTCCAAGCTGTGTAGCAGAGTTCTCCGGGCTCAGGGACTCCCACCTCAAAACTACGTCTTCGAGAGTTATGGAGTGATTATATTGTCTTGACATCTGCTGCCTCCTCTGTATTCGACTGAAGAAGCCTACTGCGTAAGGAGACGTTTCTGAAGACTCCCAACTGCTGCACACGTCTCTACCTCGCGGTTATGTACCGTAATCTACCTCTAAATCGCAGTTATACCGCAATCTACTTCACAATATGTACCGCAATCTACCTCTGTTCGTTCGAGAAATATACGATAAAAACGGGATCCATTAGTCAGACTGGACCGCAAAAGCATATCCGCTGGACTTGACGTATTTATTTGACCGCAATTGCGAAATCTCCCACATGGATTAGATGGCTAATCTAATTGCGGTCGCCGATCATTGTCCGCTAATTATCCAAACTTGGGGGAGGTACCATCGTAGAGCTATCGTATTGGACTGCGGACAGTGCTGGTCCGCGTCCGGACCGCAGGGGCCATGATGAGTGGATCAGCCAGGCTGTCACGGAGCTGTGCGGGGCAGCTGGCGGCAACAGCCGGGTTGACATTCTCGGCGTTGGTTCATGGCGAATTCTCACCTAGCGAAATCATTCATTCCCACAGTTTGTTATACCGTGTGGTTCCCGCAGTCTGTTATACCGTACGGTTCCCGCAGTCTGTTATACCGTACGGTTCCCGCAGTCTGTTAAACCGTGCGGTTCTTGCAGTGTTAAACTGTGCGGTTCCTGCAGTGTGTTAAACCGTGCGGTTCTCGCAGTGTGTTAAACCGTGCGGTTCCCGCAGTCTGCCATACATTGCGGTTCCCGCATTCTGTTATACCTTGCGGTTCCCGCAGTCTTATACCGTGCAGCCCCCGCAGTCCGTTATACCTTTATGCTCGCAGTCTGTTATACCGTGCGATTCCCACAGTCTGTTATACTATGCGGTTCCCGTAGTCTTATACAGTACGGTTCCCGCAGTTTCTTATACCGTGCGGTTCCCGCAATCTGTTATACCTTGCGGTTCCTGCAGTCTTACACCTGCGGTTCCCGCAGTCTGTTATACCTTGCGGCTCCCGCAGTCTATTAAACCGTGCATTTCCCGCAGTCTGTTAGTCCGTGTCTATTAAACCGTGTCGTTCCCGCAGCCTATTAAACCGTCTGGTTCCCGCGGTCTAGTAACATGTGGTTCCCGCGGTCTAGTAACATGTGGTTCCCGCGGTCTAGTAACATGTGGTTCCCGCGGTCTAGTAACATGTGGTTCCCGCGGTCTAGTAACATGTGGTTCCCGCGGTCTAGTAACATGTGGTTCCCGCGGTCTAGTAACATGTGGTTCCGCGGTCTAGTAACATGTGGTTCCCGCGGTCTAGTAACATGTGGTTCCCGCAGCCTAGTAACATGTGGTTCCCGCATCATAGTAACATGTGGTTCCCGCGGTCTAGTAACATGTGGTTCCGCGGTCTAGTAACATGTGGTTCCCGCGGTCTAGTAACATGTGGTTCCGCGGTCTAGTAACATGTGGTTCCTGCGGTCTAGTAACATGTGGTTCCGCGGTCTAGTAACATGTGGTTCCGCGGCCTAGTAACATGTGGTTCCCGCCCCTAGTAACATGTGGTTCCCGCGGTCTAGTAACATGTGGTTCCCGCGGTCTAGTAACATGTGGTTCCCGCGGTCTAGTAACATGTGGTTCCCGCGGTCTAGTAACATGTGGTTCCCGCGGTCTAGTAACATGTGGTTCCCGCAGCCTAGTAACATGTGGTTCCCGCATCATAGTAACATGTGGTTCCCGCGGTCTAGTAACATGTGGTTCCCGCGGTCTAGTAACATGTGGTTCCCGCGGTCTAGTAACATGTGGTTCCCGCAGCCTAGTAACATGTGGTTCCCGCATCATAGTAACATGTGGTTCCCGCAGCCTAGTGACATGTGGTTCCCGCAGCTTATTAACCTCCGCTAATCTCTAAATTTAATCTGCCAAATTCGCGAAAAAATCTTCAAATCGTGATGCGTAATCTTCTTTGCAAGCTGTGGCACTACAAGCTGTGGCACTGCAAACTGTGGCACTACAAACAGGTTGTGGCTTCTGGTATTACTGACAAACTTATGGTTGTTTTAAAGAGGAATCTTGACAAGGTCCTCAAATCAGTTCCTGAGCAGCCGGGTTGTGGTTCGTATACCGGACTACGCAGTGCCAGCAGTAGCAGCCTGGTTGATCAGGCTTCGATCCACCGGGAGGCCGTGACCTCGGAAACATTCTTCAGGTATGAATGCTTATAAGATGTTTACCTTAAAATGTGTGAATGAAGATTCAAGTGTAAGGGCGTGACTTGGACCTGCCTAGCATGGGCCAGTAGGCCTGCTGCAGTGCTCCTTCCTCCTTATGTTCTTAAGTGTTTTCCTAGGTTTAAGAGACCACGCTACGGATGTTTACATTAAATATTAAGGATGACTGATACCGTTGCCGGATAGAAACCTAACTGCCAGTTACAAGTGGGTGGATCTGAGAGAGAGTTGAGTAGTTATATTAGGTTAAGGTACTTTGAGTTTAGCTTCAGTTATTCTAAATGTATCCAAAATTTACCTCCAGTAACCAGGTTACAAAACGAGATGAAATATGTTAGCGGTGGAAGATATGTTTTGCGTGCATAATTTTACACAGATAACCCGCACGTAGCAGAGAGGAGCTTACCACGACGTTTCGGTCTGACTTGGACCGAAACGTCGTCGTTAACTCCTCTACCTCCTGTGTGAGGGCTATTTGTGTGTTGTTCCAGTCACAATATTGTGCTGCTTCGTTGTTCATGCGTAATTAGTCGAAAGACACACTATAAATCATCCTGAAGAAAATGGTGAGACTCATCCTGGGAGACTCATCCTGGGAGACTCATCCTGGGAGACTCATCCTGGGAGACTCATCCTGGGAGATTCATCCTGGGAGACTCATCCTGGGAGATTCATCCTGGGAGACTCATCCTGGGAGACTCATCCTGGGAGACTCATCCTGGGAGATTCATCCTGGGAGACTCATCCTGGGAGACTCATCCTGGGAGACTCATCCTGGGAGATTCATCCTGGGAGATTCATCCTGGGAGATTCATCCTGGGAGATTCATCCTGGGAGACTCATCCTGGGAGACTCATCCTGGGAGACTCATCCTGGGAGACTCATCCTGGGAGACTCATCCTGGGAGAATCATCCTGGGAGACTCATCCTGGGAGATTCATCCTGGGAGATTCATCCTGGGAGATTCATCCTGGGAGATTCATCCTGGGAGACTCATCCTGGGAGACTCATCCTGGGAGACTCATCCTGGGAGACTCATCCTGGGAGACTCATCCTGGGAGATTCATCCTGGGAGATTCATCCTGGGAGATTCATCCTGGGAGATTAATCCTGGGAGACTCATCCTGGGAGACTCATCCTGGGAGACTCATCCTGGGAGATTCATCCTGGGAGATTCATCCTGGGAGATTCATCCTGGGAGACTCATCCTGGGAGACTCATCCTGGGAGATTCATCCTGGATCTGAGTTCAAGAGAACATGTAGGTCAGGATGAAATACAACAACTGGGATATCCTGAATGCTGAAGACAGAGTAACTGAAGTTAAATCACGTTTATTCAGCTTAACGAAGCTATCCCAGCAACAAGCCGCTAACTTCAGCCAGCTAACTTTAGCCAGCTCACTTCTTGGTACCTAACTTCAGCCAGCTCACTTCTTGGTACCTAACTTTAGCCAGCTCACTTCTTGGTACCTAACTTCAGCCAGCTCACTTCTTGGTACGTAACTTCAGCCAGCTCACTTCTTGGTACCTAACTTTAACCAGCTCACTTCTTGGTACCTAACTTCAGCCAGCTCACTTCTTGGTACCTAACTTTAGCCAGCTCACTTCTTGGTACGTAACTTCAGCCAGCTCACTTCTTGGTACATAACTTTAGCCAGCTCACTTCTTGGTACCTAACTTCAGCCAGCTCACTTCTTGGTACGTAACTTCAGCCAGCTCACTTCTTGGTACCTAACTTTAGCCAGCTCACTTCTTGGTACCTAACTTCAGCCAGCTCACTTCTTGGTACGTAACTTCAGCCAGCTCACTTCTTGGTACCTAACTTTAGCCAGCTCACTTCTTGGTACCTAACTTCAGCCAGCTCACTTCTTGGTACCTAACTTTAGCCAGCTCACTTCTTGGTACGTAACTTCAGCCAGCTCACTTCTTGGTACCTAACTTTAGCCAGCTCACTTCTTGGTACCTAACTTCAGCCAGCTCACTTCTTGGTACGTAACTTCAGCCAGCTCACTTCTTGGTACCTAACTTTAGCCAGCTCACTTCTTGGTACCTAACTTTAGCCAGCTCACTTCTTGGTACCTAACTTCAGCCAGCTCACTTCTTGGTACCTAACTTTAGCCAGCTCACTTCTTGGTACCTAACTTCAGCCAGCTCACTTCTTGGTACCTAACTTTAGCCAGCTCACTTCTTGGTACCTAACTTTAGCCAGCTCACTTCTTGGTACCTAACTTTAGCCAGCTCACTTCTTGGTACCTAACTTTAGCCAGCTCACTTCTTGGTACCTAACTTCAGCCAGTTCACTTCTTGGTACCTAACTTCAGCCAGTTCACTTCTTGGTACGTAACTTCAGCCAGTTCACTTCTTGGTACGTAACTTCAGCCAGTTCACTTCTTGGTACGTAACTTCAGCCAGTTCACTTCTTGGTACGTAACTTCAGCCAGTTCACTTCTTGGTACCTAACTTCAGCCAGTTCACTTCTTGGTACCTAACTTCAGCCAACTCACTTCTTGGTACCTAACTTCAGCCAACTCACTTCTTGGTACCTTACTTCAGCCAACTCACTTCTTGGTACCTAACTTCAGCCAACTCACTTCTTGGTACCTAACTTCAGCCAACTCACTTCTTGGTATCTAACTTCAGCCAGTTCACTTCTTGGTACCTAACTTCAGCCAACTCACTTCTTGGTACCTAACTTCAGCCAACTCACTTCTTGGTACCTAACTTCAGCCAACTCACTTCTTGGTACCTAACTTCAGCCAACTCACTTCTTGGTACCTAACTTCAGCCAACTCACTTCTTGGTACCTAACGCTGTAAGTGTCCAGATGTCGGGTTCTTGTCTCCGCTGGTGACCACAGTGTGGCTGTCACCCCACCATCCCTTCCTCTACCCTGTATTGAGACTTATACCCCTCATCTACCCTGTAGCGAGACTGATACCCCTCATCTACCCTGTATTGAGACTTATACCCCTCATCTACCCTGTAGCGAGACTGATACCCCTCATCTACCCTGTAGCGAGACTGATACCCCCTCATCTACCCTGTAGCGAGACTGATACCCCCTCATCTACCCTGTAGCGAGACTGATACCCCTCATCTACACTGTAGCGAGACTGATACCCCTCATCTACTTCCCCTTCCCTCTCGCCAGTACTGTGTGCATGTGATTCCTCCCTCCTCTTCCCCGCATACAGGGTGGATGTAATTCCCTCCCTCTCCCCCACCCCCGCACAGTGTGAATGTGATTCCCTCTCTCCTCCTCCCCCTTCCCTTCTCCATCCCCTCACTGATGTTCCACACCGGATCCAATTCTAATTCTGGGCCCCAGACGGTAATGACACTTTCTTTGGAGTCAGATCCTCTATGCTCGTCTCCGGCTTGAATAAGAGAATTAAAATAGGGATCCGAACGCCTTCAGCGGTGTGCTATAGTCATGTTTATAAGAGATGAGATCCTGTTTGCATGGCCCTGATCATCTTCATTGAGATTAGATGCTCTTGTGATCTGGGTTCATCGTGTTTAGAGATGCTGATTGGGAATTAACAAGGAATTTGTAAGCAACCAGGGATCAGATACTGTTTGGATTGTTTTTAATCGCGTATATAGAGGCTTTAATTCTGTTTTATTATGTCTTAATGGTGTTTGCAAAGTAACTAATGGGTTCATTGTGTCATCTCAGGGTATTAGTGAGAGGATTAAGTCTGGCTTGGGTGACTAGAACGGCTGCTCTGGTGGTGTTTGTACAAGATCACTTTCTATCTGCTCTTATAATGTGCTGTTTCAAAGGGATTAAATCCTACGTGCGTCATTACAATAGCGTTTCGTATTTTAATGGTATACAGTACCCACGAGGTGATGAATAAGACACATCTGTAGTGCTTGTTTTATCAAGGCTAAGGGATTTAGCACCACTTATCAAGGCTAAGGGATTGAACACTACTTATCAAGGCTAAGGGATTGAACACCACTTATCAAGGCTAAGGGATTGAACACCTCAAAATCACCTCTCCACTTGCTCCACCGTCTCCACTGTTATTCCAGTATTGGGTTGTATAAAACAATGGGTGACAAAAAGGGCTTTGTAACAAAAGTACTCAGGTGTTATTCTTCTTTTATATAAGATCAAATCCTCTTTATATAAAATAATTTTTTATATAAAATCAAATCCTCTTTAAGTAAGATCAAATCCTCTTTATATAAAATCAAATCCTTTTTTAATAAGATAAAATCCTCTTTGTTCTTGCACATCCGTCTGGAGAAAACACTACCAAAAAAAATCTCATAATGCATCAAATATCCTCTTTCTTAGCGTCACTAGAGAATTGAAAACGATTCAGTGGTCTCAACGAGTGTTTCAGCTGCGTTGATGTGCGATCAGACTCTCTAATGTCTAATACTGCGTTATAAACCTATTCAAGGAAGATCAGATTCTCTGAGTTATATAATAACCATGTATAAGGTTGATAAGATCCTTTATAATGGCTTATAATTCTGTGTGAGAAGCATCAGATTCTCTATATTGTTACTGTTAATGTCAAGAAGAATACGGTACAAGAGTTGCTTTCAGTGTAAATAATTGTGTTGAAGGCGTTCCACGCCCATTATTATTATTATTATTATTATTATTATTATTATTATTATTATTATTATTATTATTATTATCCAGGCCTGGTCACAGACCGGGCCGCGGGGGCATTGACCCCCCGAAACCCTCTCCAGGTATACTCCAGGTATTATTATTATGCTTAAACTTGTAATATAAGGAAGATCTGGTCCTCTTTTCTTTGATCCTCTAAGATCAGGGTCTCTGTATTGTGTTAGAACCTTTATAAGGCAGATCAAGATCCTTTAAATCATGCTACAACGCTTTATAAATCAAATATGTTATAGAGTGTTTGAAGGCGTGTAAATAAGATGAAAGTGTTTATATTGTGTTGTACCAGGATGCAGCAGAGCTGAGTAACTTGACACCATCCTCAAAATAAACCCCATCAGATTTTATACTCATATGGAACACAGTGTTATGACTTCTAGAACTGTGAAGATAATAATAGGATGAACAGTAAGGACACATACACAGTGTTAAGAAGAGGTACGATAAGGCTCTTGAAGCCTTACTATTAGCGAAGATGCGGGATCAGGAGCTGTGAATCGACCCCTGCAGCCACATATAGGTGAGTACACACCATGCACATCACACCACAACACACCACACTACTCACCACACCAGCCACTGTTACGCTCACCATATCTGACTAATCCCGAGCATAGAATGTCCAGGCCAAGCAGGAAAGTTAATTGCAGAAATGTTATTGCATTTTCAGTGAGGTAAAGTGTTGTTGTTGCAAGGGAGGGGGAGGGAGGGGGTCACGACCAGTGATAATAGTGGCAATCAGCGGCAGAATGTCTGCTGAAGATGAGACACCAATCTTAAGGATTGGTACACAAGAAATACTCGATAGTGGGAGAGATAAGAAGAAACGAAGTGATAATGAAAGGAATTTGAGGAGGGTAATTGGCGATAATGAGAGAGATGAGAGGTGATATGAAGGGATTTAGGGGTAATTAGCGATAATGAGAGATGAGAGGTCATAATGAAGGGTTTAGGGATAATTGGCGATAATGAGAGAGATGAGAAATGATAATAAGATGGTTTAAGAGTAGCTGTTATTGCAGACTAGTAAATAACACAGGTGATAAATAATGAACAAAGCCCAGTTATTACGGTGATAACCACCGCCTGAAGAAACGTTGTTATCGTGACTTTAAATTGTTTCTCCCAAGGAACAACACAGTCACAGTACCGTGACTGTAACAACACAACCCGCCCAGGGTACGGGTGGTATTACAACCCATGGCAAGTGACTCGTAAAACTCCAGGCCATGGGTTCGAACCCCACCCGTACCCTGCTTTGTTTACAATCGTGTTATTACGATTTCGTGAGTCAGGAGAAAGAAGCCCATGACGACGTTTCGGTCCGACTTGGACCTTGTTGTAAATGATGTGGGATGACCCACAGTCAGTAGCCTCGTGGATAACACTGGGATGACCCAGTCAGTAGCCTCGTGGATCACACTGAGATGACGCAGTCAGTAGCCTCGTGGATCACACTGAGATGACGCAGTCAGTAGCCTCGTGGATCACACTGAGATGACACAGTCAGTAGCCTCGTGGATCACACTGAGATGACGCACCGTCAGTAGCCTCGTAGATCACACTGAGATGACGCAGTCAGTAGCCTCGTGGATCACACTGAGATGACGCACCGTCAGTAGCCTCGTGGATCACACTGAGATGACACAGTCAGTAGCCTCGTGGATCACACTGAGATGACGCAGTCAGTAGCCTCGTGGATCACACTGAGATGACGCAGTCAGTAGCCTCGTGGATCACACTGAGATGACGCAGTCAGTAGCCTCGTGGATCACACTGAGATGACGCAGTCAGTAGCCTCGTGGATCACACTGAGATGACGCAGTCAGTAGCCTCGTGGATCACACTGAGATGACACAGTCAGTAGCCTCGTGGATCACACTGAGATGACGCACCGTCAGTAGCCTCGTAGATCACACTGAGATGACGCAGTCAGTAGCCTCGTGGATCACACTGAGATGACGCACCGTCAGTAGCCTCGTGGATCACACTGAGATGACGCACCGTCAGTAGCCTCGTGGATCACACTGAGATGACGCACCGTCAGTAGCCTCGTGGATCACACTGAGATGACGCAATCAGTAGCCTCGTGGATCACACTGAGATGACGCACCGTCAGTAGCCTCGTGGATCACACTGAGATGACGCAGTCAGTAGCCTCGTGGATCACACTGAGATGACGCAGTCAGTAGCCTCGTGGATCACACTGAGATGACACAGTCAGTAGCCTCGTGGATCACACTGAGATGACGCACCGTCAGTAGCCTCGTAGATCACACTGAGATGACGCAGTCAGTAGCCTCGTGGATCACACTGAGATGACGCACCGTCAGTAGCCTCGTGGATCACACTGAGATGACGCAGTCAGTAGCCTCGTGGATCACACTGAGATGACGCACCGTCAGTAGCCTCGTGGATCACACTGAGATGACGCACCGTCAGTAGCCTCGTGGATCACACTGAGATGACGCAATCAGTAGCCTCGTGGATCACACTGAGATGACGCACCGTCAGTAGCCTCGTGGATCACACTGAGATGACGCAGTCAGTAGCCTCGTGGATCACACTGAGATGACGCAGTCAGTAGCCTCGTGATCACACTGAGATGACACAGTCAGTAGCCTCGTGGATCACACTGAGATGACGCACCGTCAGTAGCCTCGTAGATCACACTGAGATGACGCAGTCAGTAGCCTCGTGGATCACACTGAGATGACGCACCGTCAGTAGCCTCGTGGATCACACTGAGATGACGCACCGTCAGTAGCCTCGTGGATCACACTGAGATGACGCACCGTCAGTAGCCTCGTGGATCACACTGAGATGACGCACCGTCAGTAGCCTCGTGGATCACACTGAGATGACGCAATCAGTAGCCTCGTGGATCACACTGAGATGACGCACCGTCAGTAGCCTCGTGGATCACACTGAGATGACGCACCGTCAGTAGCCTCGTGGATCACACTGAGATGACGCAGTCAGTAGCCTCGTGGATCACACTGAGATGACGCACAGTCAGTAGCCTCGTGGATCACACTGAGATGACGCAGTCAGTAGCCTCGTGGATCACACTGAGATGACGCAGTCAGTAGCCTCGTGGATCACACTGAGATGACGCACCGTCAGTAGCCTCGTGGATCACACTGAGATGACGCACCGTCAGTAGCCTCGTGGATCACACTGAGATGACGCACCGTCAGTAGCCTCGTGGATCACACTGAGATGACGCACCGTCAGTAGCCTCGTGGATCACACTGAGATGACGCACCGTCAGTAGCCTCGTGGATCACACTGAGATGACGCACCGTCAGTAGCCTCGTGGATCACACTGAGATGACGCACCGTCAGTAGCCTCGTGCATCACACTGAGATGACGCACCGTCAGTAGCCTCGTGGATCACACTGAGATGACGCACCGTCAGTAGCCTCGTGGATCACACTGAGATGACGCAGTCAGTAGCCTCGTGGATCACACTGAGATGACGCACCGTCAGTAGCCTCGTGGATCACACTGAGATGACGCACCGTCAGTAGCCTCGTGCATCACACTGAGATGACGCACCGTCAGTAGCCTCGTGGATCACACTGAGATGACGCACCGTCAGTAGCCTCGTGGATCACACTGAGATGACGCAGTCAGTAGCCTCGTGGATCACACTGAGATGACGCACCGTCAGTAGCCTCGTGGATCACACTGAGATGACGCACCGTCAGTAGCCTCGTGGATCACACTGAGATGACGCACGGTCAGTAGCCTCGTGGATCACACTGTCGTAACAGGTTTGTGTGTAATGACTGTCTTGCCTCAGGCATCACTGACGTCTGGCCTACTGGTTGTATATATATATATATATATATATATATATATATATATATATATATATATATATATATATATATATATATATATATTATATATATATATATTATATATATATATTTATATATATATATATATATTTATATATATATACACGTGAATTCAGATTAAGTTGTAAAAAACAACTGTTTATTCATATAAACGTGTGTATGTATATGTGTGTATATAAATGTGTTTTTTGTACGCTAAACACACATAGTTGGGGGTAGCCCCTGCTGTCTGCCAGTATTGTGTGAATTTTGGCATGGTGTGAATCAGCTGTACTGTATACGTAGTGTACTGCCTCACCTCCCACACACTTGCTGCTTCTCTTATGACCAACATTCTTGGCTCTCATGGGTGTTACTCTACACACACACACACACACACACACACTCACACACACACACACACACACACCTTGCATTATATTTCTATGTAACTGTGTTTGAGAGTGATGAATCTCGTGAAACTTGAGAAAGTGCCAAGGTTCACAACTATACTAGTCCCAGAGCCAGTGATTCGAATTATGAAGAGAGAATAGAAAGGGAACCTAATGACCATAGAAGAGAAAAGAGAATCTGGGGAGCCACGATAACGATGTAGAAGTTTATGGCGGAGTTGACAGAGATGAAAATATACTGTTTGACACTGGAAAAATGTGTCGAATGAGGCACAGTGATAATGGTGAAAGATGGAATTGTGATGATGGTGGAAGATGTAGTAGTGATGATGGTAGAAGCTAGAGGGAAGTGATGACGGAGAGTCAAGTAATGAGACAACTGGAATCTTAAACCTCAGAGGAATAACTGGTAAACATTACACAGTGTGTGGCGCGGGGCACACATTAACCACACCTCAGTATCACACACAGTGTGTGGCGCGGGGCACACATCAACCACACCTCAGTATCACACACAGTGTGTGGCGCGGGGCACACATTAACCACACCTCAGTATCACACACAGTGTGTGGCGCGGGGCACACATCAACCACACCTCAGTATCACACACAGTATGTGGCGCGGGGAACACATCAACCACACCTCAGTATCACACACAGTATGTGGCGTGGGGCACACATCAACCACACCTCAGTATCACACAGTATGTGGCGTGGGGCACACATCAACCACACCTCAGTATCACACACAGTATGTGGCGTGGGGCACACATCAACCACACCTCAGTATCACACACAGTATGTGGCGTGGGGCACACATCAACCACACCTCAGTATCACACACAGTATGTGGCGTGGGGCACACATCAACCACACCTCAGTATCACACACAGTATGTGGCGGGACACATCAACCACACCTCAGTATCACACACAGTATGTGGCGTGGCACACATCAACCACACCTCAGTATCACACACAGTATGTGGCGTGGGGCACACATCAACCACACCTCAGTATCACACACAGTATGTGGCGTGGGGCACACATCAACCACACCTCAGTATCACACACAGTATGTGGCGTGGGGCACACATCAACCACACCTCAGTATCACACACAGTATGTGGCGTGGGGCACACATCAACCACACCTCAGTATCACACACAGTATGTGGCGTGGGGCACACATCAACCACACAACACCGGTAACATGAGTGGCTGGCGAGTCTAATAATTGCCTCTATAGAACGAAATAAAGAAGACTTGTACAGGAGCCAGCATTGTATCAGGCCAGTAAACTAGTCTGTACCACCAGTAATGGAGTACAGGGGAAAGACAGTAAGCAGAGGACTTGGAAGTCCACAACGAGACTGTCCATTAAGTACTATCTACTTCCATATAGATTAAGAAATATCGTGTGTTTTATAAATGTGTGGGGTCACTGTTAGAAAATCTGTGGTAAAGATTTTATGGCAACAAGTTGGGTGGTTTGCAAGAAGACTGGTCACGGAGCTGATACTTGCCATTCGTTAGGCAACATTGAAAGCTGAATCTAACGACTTTACAAGGGCGAGAAAACAGGTAAGACATGATTACGATGTAGAGATATCGTAGTGCCAGCTCCAGGGCCAGATCTCTCAGTGCCAACTCAAGGGCCAAATCCCTCAGTGCCAGCTTTGGTGCCAGGCATCATTCATTCACGTGTCTGCACTACCCTTAGTATAATGTTTTACACTCGCGAATGTAACAAACACGTAGCACAGTGCAGGCAACACTGCAGGCAACACAATGAAAGCAGCACAGTGAAGGTAGGACAGTGCAGGCAACACAGTGAAGGCAGCACGGTGCAGGCAACACTGCAGGCAACACAGTGAAGGTAGGACAGTGCAGGCAACACAGTGAAGGCAGCACAGTGAAGGTAGAACAGTGCAGGCAACACAGTGAAGGCAGCACAGTGAAGGTAGGACAGTGCAGGCAGCACAGTGTAGGCAGCACAGTGCAGGTAACACTGCAGGCAGCACAGTGTAGGTAACAGAGCAGGCAGCACAGTGTAGGTAACAGTGCAAACAGCACAGTGTAGGTAACAGTGCAGGCAGCACAGTGTAGTTAACACAGTACAGGCAGCACAGTGTAGGTAATACAGTTCAGGTAACACAATGCAGGCAGCACAGTGTAGGTAACAGTGCAGGCAGCACAGTGTAGGTAACAGTGCAGGCAGCACAGTGTAGGTAACAGTGCAGGCAACACTGTAGGTAACAGTGCAGGCAGCACAGTGTAGTTAACACAGTGCAGGCAGCTCAGTGTAGGTAACAGTGCAAGCAGCACGGTGTAGGTAAAACAGTGCAGGCAGCACAGTATAGGTAACAGTGCAGGCAGCACAGGGTAGGTAACACAGTGCAGGCAGCACAGTGCAGGCAGCACAGTGTAGGTAACACAGTGCAGGCAGCACAGTGTAGGTAACAGTGCAGGCAGCACAGTGTAGGTAGCAGTGCAGGCAGCACAGTGTAGATAACACAGTGCAGGCAGCACAGTGTAGATAACACAGTGTAGGGAGCACAGTGCAGGTAACACAGTGGAGGTAACACAGTGCAGGCAGCACAGTGTAGGTAACAGTGCATGCAGCACAGTATATATAACAGTGCATGCAGCACAGTATATATAACAGTGCAGGCAGCACAGTGTAGATAACACATTGCAGGTAATACTGCAGGCGGCACAGTGTAGATAACAGTGCAGGCAGCACAGTGTAGATAACAGTGCAGGCAGCACAGTGCAGGTAACACAGTGCAGGCAGCACAGTGCAGGCGGCACAGTGTAGATAACAGTGCAGGCAGCACAGTGCAGGTAACACAGTGAAGGCAGCACAGTGCAGGTAACACAGTGCAGGCAGCACAGTGCAGGCGGCACAGTGTAGATAACAGTGCAGGCAGCACAGTGTAGATAACACAGTGCAGGTAACACAGTGCAGGCAGCACAATGCAGGCGACACAGTGTAGATAACAGTGCAGGCACCACAGTGTAGATAACACAGTGCAGGCAGCACAGTGCAGGTAACACAGTGAAGGCAGCACAGTGCAGGTAAGTGCAGGCAGCATAGTGTAGATCGCAAACCTTTGCACTTTCTCACGTCAAGAAACTAGAGAAAGTGCAAAGGTTTGCGACAAGGTTAGTTCCACAACTCAGGGGTCTGTCTTATGAAGAAAGGTTGAGGGAAATAGGACTAACAACACTGGAGGAAAGAAGGGTCAGAGGAGACATGATAACGACATACAAAATACTGCGGGGAATTGACAAGGTAGATAGTGACAGGTTGTTTCAGAGAGGGAACACAGAAACAAGGGGACACAACTGGAAGCTGAAGACTCAGATGAGTCAAAGGGATGTTAGGAAACATTTCTTCAGCCACAGAGTAGTCAGGAAGTGGAATGGACTAGAGAAAGATATAGTGGAGGCAGGAACCATACATAGTTTTAAGACAAGGTATGATAAAGCTCATGGAGCAGGGAGAGCAGAGACCCAGTAGCAGACAGCGAAGAGGCGGGGCCAGGAGCTGAGTCTCGACCCTGCAGCCACAGTGTAATTGAGGTGAGTACAGTGAGGCAGCACAGTGAGAAACAGTGCAGGCAGCACAGTGTAGATAACAGTGCAGGCAGCACAGTGCAGGTAACACAGTGCAGGCAGCACAGTGTAGATAACAGTGCAGGCAGCACAGTGCAGGAACACAGTGCAGGCAGCACAGTGTAGATAACAGTGCAGGCAGCACAGTGTAGATAACAGTGCAGGCAGCACATGTAGATAAAGTGATGAGACATCAGTAACAGTGTAAATGATCACAGTTTTATAACCAGTGTTAAATTTTCCTCCGGTTAAAATATTCGGGAAATTTTAATATAAATTACGTAGACTATAAGAATTTTATAGTTATTTGTATATAAATTTCATCATGTTGATAGAAATTTATATTGAAGGAAGTAAGTTAGTAATTTATATTGAAGGATTATGTATAGAATTTATATTGAAGAGTGTTAGTAATTTATATTGAAGGATGTATGTTAGAATTTATATTGAAGGAAGTAAGTTAGTAATTTATATTGAAGGAAGTAAGTTAGTAATTTATATTGAAGGATGTATGTTAGTAATTTATATTGAAGGATGTATGTTAGTAATTTATATTGAAGGAAGTAAGTTAGTAATTTATATTGAAGGATGTATGTTAGTAATTTATATTGAAGGATGTATGTTAGTAATTTATATTGAAGGATGTATGTTAGTAATTTATATTGAAAGATGTATGTTAGTAATTTATATTGAAGGAAGTAAGTTAGTAATTTATATTGAAGGATGTATGTTAGTAATTTATATTGAAGGAAGTAAGTTAGTAATTTATATTGAAGGATGTATGTTAGTAATTTATATTGAAGGATGTAAGTTAGTAATTTATATTGAAGGATGTATGTTAGTAATTTATATTGAAGGAAGTAAGTTAGTAATTTATATTGAAGGAAGTAAGTTAGTAATTTATATTGAAGGATGTATGTTAGTAATTTATATTGAAGGAAGTAAGTTAGTAATTTATATTGAAGGATGTATGTTAGTAATTTATATTGAAGGATGTATGTTAGTAATTTATATTGAAAGATGTATGTTAGTAATTTATATTGAAGGAAGTAAGTTAGTAATTTATATTGAAGGATGTATGTTAGTAATTTATATTGAAGGAAGTAAGTTAGTAATTTATATTGAAGGATGTATGTTAGTAATTTATATTGAAGGATGTATGTTAGTAATTTATATTGAAGGATGTATGTTAGTAATTTATATTGAAGGATGTATGTTAGTAATTTATATTGAAGGATGTAAGTTAGTAATTTATATTGAAGGATGTATGTTAGTAATTTATATTGAAGGATGTATGTTAGTAATTTATATTGAAGGATGTATGTTAGTAATTTATATTGAAGGATGTATGTTAGTAATTTATATTGAAGGATGTATGTTAGTAATTTATATTGAAGGATGTAAGTTAGTAATTTATATTGAAGGAAGTAAGTTAGTAATTTATATTGAAGGATGTATGTTAGTAATTTATATTGAAGGATGTAAGTTAGTAATTTATATTGAAGGATGTAAGTTAGTAATTTATATTGAAGGAAGTAAGTTAGTAATTTATATTGAAGGAAGTAAGTTAGTAATTTATATTGAAGGAAGTAAGTTAGTAATTTATATTGAAGACGTGTGCAACCTTTACTTTATTGAGGAAACGTCTCACCCATTAAAAGCTTTATCAGTTTAATTACTTAATAAAGTGATATAGAACTGTAGTAGTGGTGGTACAGTGTGGTACACAAACTGTTACTTAACAAACTCACAAGTGTGGTAGTGGTGGTACAGTGTGGTACACAAACTGTTACTTAACAAACTCACAAGTGTGGTAGTGGTGGTACAGTGTGGTACACAAACTGTTACTTAACAAACTTACAAGTGTGGTAGTGGTGGTACAGTGTGGTACACAAACTGTTACTTAACAAACTCACAAGTGTGGTAGTGGTGGTACAGTGTGGTACACAAACTGTTACTTAACAAACTCACAAGTGTGGTAGTGGTGGTACAGTGTGGTACACAAACTGTTACTTAACAAACTCACAAGTGTGGTAGTGGTGGTACAGTGTGGTACACAAACTGTTACTTAACAAACTTACAAGTGTGGTAGTGGTGGTACAGTGTGGTACACAAACTGTTACTTAACAAACTCACAAGTGTGGTAGTGGTGGTACAGTGTGGTACACAAACTGTTACTTAACAAACTCACAAGTGTGGTAGTGGTGGTACAGTGTGGTACACAAACTGTTACTTAACAAACTTACAAGTGTGGTAGTGGTGGTACAGTGTGGTACACAAACTGTTACTTAACAAACTCACAAGTGTGGTAGTGGTGGTACAGTGTGGTACACAAACTGTTACTTAACAAACTCACAAGTGTGGTAGTGGTGGTACAGTGTGGTACACAAACTGTTACTTAACAAACTCACAAGTGTGGTAGTGGTGGTACAGTGTGGTACACAAACTGTTACTTAACAAACTCACAAGTGTGGTAGTGAGGGTTCAGTGTGGTATTACGCAAGGCAGGGTTCGTTGGCACACTTGCCAAGGGTCACTACACGCGTAGGGTATTCCTGGTCACCTTGGCACTAGTACCTGGGTGTCTGCTGCAGGTGTAGGGGTGTAGGCTGCGCCAGGGAGTGGTCAGGTGCAGGTATGGGAGCATCTGCTGTGGGTGTAGTTGTGTCTAGTGCGGGTGTGAGTGTGTCTGGTGCGAGTGTAGGGGTGTCTGGTAGAGGTGTGGGTGTGTCTGGTGCAGGTGTGTGTGGTGCAGGTGTGGGTGTGTCTGGTGCAGGTGTATTGGTGTCTGGTGTGGGTGTGAGTGTGTCTGGTGCGAGTGTAGGGGTGTCTGGTGCGGGTGTAGGGGTGTCTGGTACAGGTGTAGGGGGTGTCTGGTGTGGGTGTGTCTGGTGCAGGTGTGGGTGTGTCTGGTGCAGGTGTAGGGGGTGTCTGGTACAGGTGTAGGGGGTGTCTGGTGCAGGTGTATTGGTGTCTGGTGTGGGTGTGTCTGGCGCACGTATTGGGGTGTTTAGTGCGGGTGTAGGGGTATCTGGTAGAGGTGTGGGTGTGTCTGGTGCAGGTGTAGGGGTATCTGGTGCAGGTGTATTGGTGTCTGGTGCGGGTGTGGGTGTGTCTGGTGCACGTATAGGGGTGTCTGGTGCGGGTGTAGGGCTATCTGGTAGAGGTGTGGGTGTGTAGTGCAGGAGTAGGTGTATCTGGTGCAGGTGTAAAGGTGTTTGCTGCAGGCAAGCCTGGTCTAGAGCCGGAATATCTAAATTATTGGGAACGCCTTCAAGTCTTGAACATGTACTCATTGGAGCGGAGGAGAGAGAGATACATGATAATATATACATGGAAAGTACTTGAGGGCCTGGTCCCAAATCTGCACACTGCCATAACAACATACTGGAGTGAGAGATATGGGAAGAAGTGTAAAATAAACCCAGTGAGGAGCAGGGGTGCGGTGGGCACAATACGGGAGCACTGTATTAACATCCGGGGTCCCAGACTATTCAACATCTTACCAGAAGATATCAGAAACACGGCTGGAACCAGTGTAGAAGCCTTCAAGAGGAAACTGGACAAATATCTTTACCAGGTGCCAGATCAACCAGGCTGTGATGGATATGTGGGGCAGCGGGCCTCCAGCAGCAACAGCCTGGTTGACCAGGCAAGCACCAGACGAGCCTGGCCCATGGCCGGGTTCAGAGAGTAGATAAACTCTCGAAACTTCAAAGGTATATCAAAGGGCTATTGGACCAGGCATATCAAAGGTGTGTGTGTACTCATCTAGTTGTGGTTGCAGGGGTCGATTCACAGCTCCTGGCCCCGTCAGGATTTTAAAATGAAAATTAATCATGTATAACCTGCCACAACGCTAGTAAGTCAAGCATTATATAGAAGACATAGAATTATTTTGAAGCACAGGCTATAAATGGGAAGCCAGGGAACGCGGTCTGCGGCACAGTCATATAATTACTTTTTTAAGCTTGTGTAGGTCATCCATCCCACAGTCTTAGCAACAGTGAAATACTGACTTTAATTAAGAGGATGAGCCATGGGGTGTGTGGGGGGGCATTGGACGACCATGGGAGAGAGGCGAGATGATGGTGTGAGTGGGGGAGATAGTGAGGAAAATTCAAGCGAGAAGGAATGTTTAGAGAGAGAGAGAGAGAGATGGAGAAAGTATTTACCTTTTAAATGTGTTAACATTTAATTTGGACAGCACAAGCCGTTTCAACTCGAATTCCGTTTTCTATTACAGTATAAACCTTGACGACTGTTGAGTGAATCATTGCAACAGACTTTGTTGCGCTTGCATGTGCAAGCTTAGCTTACATCAGTCAACCTAGCAAGTAAAGTGACTCAACCTTGAATTAGTTGCAGCAGAATTTATTGTTGGTATGTTATATTGGTAAAGATTTAAGTCACGTTATAAGCAACATGGAGACGGGAGGAGTTGAATTCCCAGAGTTTTTCTACTCCCGGCCCTGGGTCAGGCTTGCCTGGTCAACCAGGCTGTTGCTGCTAGTGGCCCGCTGACCCATATATCCAGTTTCTTCTTGAGGTCTTTCTACACTTGTCCCAGCAGTGTTTATGATATTTTCTGGCAAGATGTTACTCTGGGACTACGGATGTTGATACAGTGTTCCCTTATTGTGACCACGGCGTCCCTCTTATATATTTTCTATATTATCCAAAAAAAATGCGATTGGTGAATGTACGTGGGGACATATTGTTGTGTATCACTGTGTATGTAGTGGACACTAGTCAGTAAATAATTGTATTGTGTATAACCAACATGGTTATACACATAATGGTCACATGTATTTTGACCAACTTCAATATTAAATCTGAACAACAAATAACTTCGTTTGTCATAGAAAATAACTACAAAGAAACAGTTTATTATTTTTTTTAGCGCACGTATGACATGTGGCAGTTCATCCATGTTCATCCAAGGTAAGTATGAGTGTATACTAGTGGGTCCCTGCACTCAGTACTCTGCTTGCTGCTTAGTAGTCCAGGTCATGTGTGTTTTTGTAGCTACATCGTTTCATTTCACAGTCCGTCTTGCCATTTTATCTGTACTGTAGTAGGTTCACCGGTCTTGTCCCGGCCCGGGTCTAGTCCCGGCCCGGGTCTTGTCCCGGCCCGGGTCTTCTCCAGATGGTGACCCGGCCTATTTTAAGAACATAAGAAAGGAGGAACACTGCAGCAGGCCTGTTGGCCTATACTAGGCAGGTCCTTCACAAATTCATTCCACTAACAGAACATTTGTTATCGACTAAGAAAATTACGCAATGCCCAAAAAATCCATCAGTGCTTTGTGAAGGATGGTAAAATCGCAGTTAGGAAACAGCCCACTGGGAAGAGGTACTTCTTCTCTACAGAATATGAAGTAAAAACATTCCTGAGTGAGGCTGGGTTAACAGAAATGCAGTTTATACCACCGTCCACGAATACTGTTATCTGATCACCTTCATTAAAGCTTTGAGAGCAGGCGGTTAATGTGTTCGTGGTTTAAGTCGACAATTGATCACTAGTCATCCACACTCTGCTGGAACCAAGAACATGCTCATCCACTACTGAAGTTTGAATTAAACAAGGAGGTTGTGATAAGCTGCTGCTGCTGGGGTTACTGTCACCCTCATAGAAGAGGTGCTTGTGAAGACTCACAAAATCAGCGGTAGCGCAGTGCCTCAACTCCTCCACCTGGGGGTAGACTTGTACAGGTAGACAAGCGCCTCTTCTCCAACTGAGGTGACCTCTTCTCTGGTTGCTACTCACCACAATACTTCTTCCTGCTTCTTGAAATGAGTGTTGCTCTTCAACTTTATCAAAGTAACAGGAGTGACGTACAACAAATTGCTTGCAGAAATGGAAGGAGATTTCAAATCTCTGGGCCCAGGGCACCCTGCAGACAGACACTTAAGAGGCGCATGAGTTCCCCTCTCTCCTAATATCATGTTTATTTTTCCACTATAATCTACCTTGTCCATAATTACTATCGCATTTACTTTGTCTGCTTTCGTAAAGTGAAGTCCAGGAACTTAATTCATGGTATAACTTAACAAAGAGTTCAAGTCTTGTTGGATATAGCTTTTTGTCCGACCTGGTGCAAGGGGGGTCAGGTCCAATTGCCTGGATCAAGAACCCATCACCGGTATCAAGGAACATCCACTGGGGTGGGAAACTTAGTAATGACAGTAGCTTAAAAGGTCTTTCTGTGGCCTCACGTTTTTCCCTTCGCTAGCACATGACTAAGAGTGCACGCAGGCAGCAGGGTCGGTCAGTGGAGGCGGTGCCAGGAGCTATGAATCAACGCCTGCAAGTACAGGAGTGTGCACCCACGCAAGTACACAACATACACGCACACGCACACGCACACACACACACACACACACACACACACACACACACACACACACACACCGCGCGCGCGGTATGATAAAGCTCATGGAGCAGGGAGACAGTGACCTAGTAACGACCAGTGAAGAGGTGGGGCCAGGAGCTATGAATCGACCCCTGTAACCACAATTAGGTGAGTACACACACACCTGGCAAGCCTGTATTGATCACCACGTGTATAAGCTGTACATGCTAGCAACCTCGCGGTCTGCATGTACACACACGTACTCAGCAGACAAGCAGGCAGGCAGGCAGGCAGGCAGGCAGGCAGGCAGGCAGGCAGGCACCAAGGCAGGCAGGCACCAAGGCAGGCAGGCAGGCAGGCAGGCAGGCAGGCAGGCACCAAGGCAGTGAACGCTAATAACAGTGATAAAAACATGGCAGTGTTATTGGTGACAATAAGTATATATTGAGAACATAATACCCCCCTGCCCTCCCCCTCCCTGGGCCTCCTAAACCCCCTCGTTTTAGTCTAGTGCCACCAGAGGCAGGCTGTCCTGGCACCTACAGCGGTGTGCCCAGGGGCCAGAATCGCGTGCCCCTACCTTCTAGTCTAGTGCCACCGGGGGCAGGCGGTCCTTGGGCACGTACAGAGGGGTGCCCAAGGGTAGAAAAAAACGGCGTGGAACGTTGGAAAAAAAAACTTAGATCACTGCTCTCTTTTTTTTTCCCTGCCATCCCTTTGACTCCTTAATGGATTCCGATCCCTTAGAAGCTAAGGGTAGCCCCTCCCCCTCCTTGTGAAACTCTTTTGTCCCCTTTCTATTGTTCTAAGTGCCCTTAAGACCACTCCTCCCTTCCCTCCCTAACACCCAAACCTTCTCTCCCTGCGCCCCCTGCCTCTGTCATTGCCTCCCTGCAGTCTTCTGCTCCCTCCTCCTGCCTCCCTACCTACATTCCTCTACCCCTCTCTCCATCCCTACATTCCTCCACCTCCACATTCCTTTACCCTGCTCTCCCATTCCCCTCCCTTTCTCCTCCTTCCCTATGCGTGTTCAGCAGTCATAAATATATTATGAATATTGTTAGAAAGGAATTCCAAAAGACCGATCATAGCTGACCTGGTATTGAGGTGCAGGTGACAACACTGGTACCTAGTAAGTGCCTGCTGGTACCTGTACCCCACCACACTACCTGGTATTGATGACCTGCTGGTACCTGTACCCTGCCACACTACCTGTTACCTTTGATATACCTTTGAAGAGTTTCGAGAGTATCTACTCTCTGAGCCCGGCCATGGGCCAGGCTCGTCTGGTGCTTGCCTGGTCAACCAGGCTGTTGCTGCTGGAGGCCCGCTGCCCCACATATCCATCACAGCCTGGTTGATCTGGCACCTGGTGAAGATATTTGTCCAGTTTCCTCTTGAAGGCTTCTACACTGGTTCCAGCCGTGTTTCGGATATCTTCTGGTAAGATGTTGAATAGTCTGGGACCCCGGATGTTAATACAGTGCTCCCGTATTGTCCCCACCGCACCCCTGCTCCTCACTGGGTTTATTTTACACTTTCTCCCATATCTCTCACTCCAGTATGTTGTTATGGCAGTGTGCAGATTTGGGACCAGGCCCTCAAGTACTTTCCATGTATATATTATCATGTATCTCTCTCTCCTCCGCTCCAATGAGTACATGTTCAAGACTTGAAGGCGTTCCCAATAATTTAGATGTTTCAATGGCTCAATGTGAGCCGTAAACGATCTCTGGATTTGTTCCAGCTCTGCTATTTCTCCTGCCCTGAACGGGGCCGTCAGCACTGAGCAGTATTCTAAGTGAGGGAGCACTAGCGATTTGAATAGTGTCACCATCGGCATTATTTCCCTTGTTTTGAAAGTTCTCAATACCACCCCGTCATCTTCCTGGCTGTTGTGATCTTTGTCTTGTTATGGTCTTTAAACGACAGATCAGCAGACATAATTATTCCCAAGTCCTTTACGTGTTCCTTTCGTTCTATGTGGTGACCCTCTTGCGTTTTGTATATAGTGTTCCTTTTGAGTTCTTCATTTTTTCCATACCTAAGCAGCTGAAACTTATCACCATTGAACGTCATGTTGTTCTCCACTGCCCATTGGAAGACCCTGCTTATGTCCTCCTGTAATTTTTCAGTGTCCTCTACCGTAGTGACTTTCATGCTTATTTTAGTGTCATCTGCAAATGATGATACAAAAGTGTGCTGGGTGTTTTTATCTATGTCTGCTATGAGGATGAGAAACAGCAGAGGTGCCAGGACAGTGCCTTGGGGCACTGAGCTTTTGACCTCGCTGATGCTGGATCTTGCCCTGTTCACTACTACTTTTTGTGTTCTTTGTGTTAGGAACTCAAAATCCATCTGCCTACCTTCCCCGTAATGCCTATGGCCCTCATTTTGTGCGCTATCACTCCATGATCGCATTTGTCAAACGCCTTTGCAAAATCTGTGTAAATCACATCTGCGTTTTGGTCGTCCTCCAATGCCTCCGTAATTCTGTCATAATGGTTCAGCAGCTGTGACAGGCATGATCGACCCGCTCTAAAGCCATGCTGGTTCGGGTTATGTTGGTTGTGCTGGTCCATGAACTTTGTAATCTGCCGTCTCATCACTCTTTCAAAGATTTTTATGATGTGAGAAGTGAGGGCTACTGGTCTGTAATTTTTAGCTAGTGCTCTACTACCTCCCTTATGCAAAGGAGCTATGTCTGCACTCTTTAAGGCCTCTGGAATTTCACCTAGATCTAAGCTCTTTCTCCACAGAATACTAAGGGCTCTTGCTAATGGTACTTTGCACTGCTTTATAAATAAAGCATTCCATGAATCTGGTCCAGGTGCTGAGTGAGTGGGCATGTTGGCCATTTCTTTTTCGAAATCTATGGGATTTGTACTAATGTCGGTTAGGTGGTCTGCGCAGCCTTCTGCTGGAGTGAAAAATATTTCTGCATTTTCTACCTTGCTGTCATTTAGTGGGTTGCTGAACACTGACTCATACTGTTCTTTTAGAATTTCACTCATTTCCTGTTCATCGTCCGTATACGAATCTCCTCTCAATAATGGTCCAATTCTACAGGTAGTTCTTAGCTTGGATTTTGCATAGGAGTAGAAATATTTTGGGTTTCTTGCAATATCCTGTATGGCTCTTTGTTCCCTTTGTACTTCTTCTGTCAGGTATGACATCTTAATTTTTTGTTCTAATTCCGTGATCTCTCGGTTAAGGCTATCTCTCTTCTGTTGCAACATAACTGTGTTTTTCAGCAATTCAGTAACCCGTTTTCTTCTCCTGTACCATCTCCTACGCTCTCTCTCTATATCTGATCTTCTTCGGGTTTCCTCAATGGTACGTGTTTCATACATACCTTGTATGCTTCTGTATTCAGCTTCTCTAGGCACTGGTGGGGATTTAGGGTGCTCATGTCTGATTCCCATGATATGTCTGATAGCTCTTGGTTTATTTTTCCCAGTCAATTCTATGGTTATTAAACTTAAACTTACTGAACATTCCGTCTCTAACATTAGTGTCGCAGTTCCCTAACCCTGAGTTAATACTAGTTTGAACTTCTATGATGTTATGATCAGAGTATATTGTTTTTGTAACTGTTATGTCTCTGATTAATTCCTCGTTGTTTGTGAATATCAAATCCAGGGTATTTTCATTTCTAGTGGGATCAATTATCTGTTGGTTTAGTGAGTACTTTTCACAAAGCCTGTTGGGCCAGGGTGTGCCTGTTGGAAGTGACCTGCTGACCTGCCCGACATACCTGGTATTGATGACCTGCTGGTACCTGTACCCTGCCACACTACCTGTTGATGACCTGCTGGTACCTGTACCCCGCCACACTACCTGGTATTGATGACCTGCTTGTACCTGTACCGTGCCACACTACCTGTTATTGATGACCTTGCTGGTACCTGTACTCCGCCACACTACCTGTTATTGATGACCTGCTAGTACCTGTACCCTGCCACACTACCTGTTATTGATGACCTGCTGGTACCTGTACCCCGCCACACTACCTGCTATTGATGACCTGCTGGTACCTGTACCCTGCCACACTACCTGCTATTGATGACCTGCTGGTACCTGTACCCCGCCACACTACCTGGTATTGATGACCTGCTTGTACCTGTACCGTGCCACACTACCTGTTATTGATGACCTGGTACCTGCCCTCTCTTCCAGGTTGCTCCCACCTCGACCCTTCTCATTTGTCTCTGTTATACATTACCCTTCGTCTATATTTCATTTCCTCTTCCTGTGTTCCTCTCCACTTCTCTCTTCGTCTCTTACTGAGTTCCTCTTTACACCTCTCTTCTTTCTCTTCCTGTGTTCTTCACTTCTCTCTTATCCCTCTTATGTTTACATTCCACTTTTCTCTCTCCTTTCCCTCTTCCTTTGTTCGTCTTGAATAAGGATGGAAGAAAATGGGTGGATGTGGTTATAATACTCACCTAGATGCGTTTGCAGGGGTCGAGTCATGGCTCCTGACCCCGCCTCTCAATCTTATCGTCTGGTTTCACTGATTTCCGGGCTCCAGGGAACCGTCATACCTGTTCTTGAACCCGGGAATGATGTGGTAGTTGTTTATTGTGGTGGTGGTGGGTGTATTATACCTAGTGGTGGTAGTGGTGGTGGTGTTCATAATGGTAGTGTCATGCCTGGTGATGATGGTAGTTGTAGTAGTGGCGGAAGTGATGGTGGTGGTGGTAATGGTTGTAGAGGTAATGGAGGTGATGGTGGTGACGGTGGTAGTGGTGATGGTGGTAGTGGTGTAGGTGATGGTGGTGGTGATGGTGGTAATTTTGGAGGTGGTGGTGGATATGGTGGTAGTGATGTTGGTGATGGTAGTATTAGTGGTGATGGTGGTAGGATCATGCTGGACTTGACACAAGAGTGTTGTTACACTGGTGTTATAAGCAGTGTAGAACATTAAGACATCGTAGTGGGAAGGTTTAAGGTGCACACTCGTCTGAGTGCCATGTTAGTGGGAAGTTCACACACACCAGTGTAAACACTGGCTGTGGTGGTAGTAACACCAAAACACAGGGAAGTGACGCTACTACCACGGTGCAGGGAAGTGACACTGTTACCACGGTGCAGGAAGTGACGCTGTTACCACGGTGTAAGGAAGTGACACTGTTACCACGGTGCAGGAAGTGACGCTACTACCACGGTGGAGCGACACGGGCAGGAAGTGACGCTGTTACCACGGTGCAGGAAGTGACCGTCCGAGGGTCACGTTTCCACGGTGCAGGAAGTGACACTGTTACCACGGTGCAGGGAAGTGACGCTGTTACCACGGTGCAAGGAAGTGACACTGTTACCACGGTGCATGGAAGTGACGCTGTTACCACGGTGCAAGGAAGTGACACTGTTACCACGGTGCATGGAAGTGACGCTGTTACCACGGTGCAAGGAAGTGACACTGTTACCACAGGTGCGCAGTGCGAAGTGACGCTGTTACCACGGTGCAAGGAAGTGACACTGTTACCACGGTGCAGGGAAGTGACGCTGTTACCACGGTGCAGGAAGTGACACTTACCACGGTGCAGGAAGTGACACTGTTACCACGGTGCAGGAAGTGACACTGTTACGGTAGACTACACACGGTGCAGGGAAGTGACACTGTTACCACGGTGCAGGGAAGTGACGCTGTTACCACGGTGCAGGGAAGTGACACTGTTACCACGGTGCAGGGAAGTGACGCTGTTACCACGGTGCAGGAAGTGACGTTACCAGTGCAGGAAGTGACGCTTTACCACGGTGCAGGGAAGTGACGCTATACCACGGTGCAGGAAGTACGGGATCACGGTGGAGTGACACTGTACCACGTGCAGGAGTGACGCTGTTTCCACCCGGAGTGCAGGAAGTGACACTGTTACCACGGTGCAGGGAAGTGACGCTGTTACCACGGTGCAAGGAAGTGACGCTACTACCACGGTGCAGGGAAGTGACGCTATTACCACGGTGCAGGAAAGTGACGCTGTTACCATGGTGCAGGGAAGTGACGCTACTACCACGGTGCAGGGAAGTGACGCTATTACCACGGTGCGGGGAAGTGACACTGTTACCACGATGCAGGGAAGTGACGCTACTACTACTACCATAACAAGACAAAGATCACAACAGCCAGGAAGATGACGGGGTGGGTATTGAGAACTTTCAAAACAAGGGAAATAATGCCGATGGTGACACTATTCAAATCGCTAGTGCTCCCTCACTTAGAATACTGCTCAGTGCTGACGGCCCCGTTCAGGGCAGGAGAAATAGCAGAGCTGGAACAAATCCAGAGATCGTTTACGGCTCACATTGAGCCATTGAAACATCTAAATTATTGGGAACGCCTTCAAGTCTTGAACATGTACTCATTGGAGCGGAGGAGAGAGAGATACATGATAATATATACATGGAAAGTACTTGAGGGCCTGGTCCCAAATCTGCACACTGCCATAACAACATACTGGAGTGAGAGATATGGGAGAAAGTGTAAAATAAACCCAGTGAGGAGCAGGGGTGCGGTGGGGACAATACGGGAGCACTGTATTAACATCCGGGGTCCCAGACTATTCAACATCTTACCAGAAGATATCCGAAACACGGCTGGAACCAGTGTAGAAGCCTTCAAGAGGAAACTGGACAAATATCTTCACCAGGGCGCAGATCAACCAGACTGTGATGGATATGTGGGACAGCGGGCCTCCAGCAGCAACAGCCTGGTTGACCAGGCAAGCACCAGACGAGCCTGGCCCATGGCCGGGCTCAGAGAGTAGATAAACTCTCGAAACTCTTCAAAGGTATATCAAAGGTACCACGGTGCAGGGAAGTGACGTTCTTGTCTGTCTTGGTTAACATGGAGGATGTGTCTTATCGTAAGTCTTCTTACAACTCATAAATCTTCCAGAACTCTACGTTGTTTCTCACGTAACGTTCACTGTGCTGTTATCTTCTTACGCAACAGTTGGGTAATATTATCTGGAAAAACTAAATTAAGACTCTACGAAGCAGAGATGCGCCCTTATAATCATTTAATAATGTATACAAGCTATGTAACTATATATAATAATTTAATAATGTATACAAGCTATGTAACTATATATAATAATTTAATAATGTATACAAGCTATGTAACTATATATAATAATTTAATAATGTATACAAGCTATGTAACTATATATAATAATTTAATAATGTATACAAGCTATGTAACTATATATAATAATTTAATAATGTATACAAGCTATGTAACTATATATAATAATTTAATAATGTATACAAGCTATGTAACTATATATAATCATTTAATAATGTATACAAGCTATGTAACTATATATAATCATTTAATAATGTATACAAGCTATGTAACTATATATAATAATTTAATAATGTATACAAGCTATGTAACTATATATAATCATTTAATAATGTATACAAGCTATGTACATTTTTTTTTATTTACATGTGGTGTACCTCAGGAGTGTTGTTGGGTCCCCCGCTATCTTCCTTTTCCCAGCTGGAATCATCACACATTTTTATGCTTCTTCTCATCACGCTTTAAACCTCGGTAGTTTAAACCCAGCCAGTGGTATAAATAAAACACTTGATCAAACACCAGGACGCCTTGACCACCTTGTGAGAAGTGATCGAGGTCCTAGGTCTGTTATTCAGCAGATTCGGATCCTCTTCACTTAGAATTGCTTAGTGTTGTCGGGTCCAGTGGTGTGTTTCAGGTCAGAAGAGGTGATATTTTAGTGTTAAGGTGAAGCTGTCGTTGTGTTGATGACTTGTGTTGCTACATTGATGGTTGTTAGTGTCGATTGTTTTGTTGCATTGATGGTTGTTAGTGTTGATGAGTTGTGTTGTTACATTGATGGTTGTTAGTGTTGATGAGTTGTGTTGTTACATTGATGGTTGTTAGTGTTGATGAGTTGTGTTGTTACATTGATGGTTGTTAGTGTTGATGAGTTGTGTTGTTACATTGATGGTTGTTAGTGTTGATGAGTTGTGTTGTGTCATTGATGGTTGTTAGTGATAACTTGTTGCTACATTGATGACTTGTGTTGCTACATTGATGGTTGTTAGTGTTCTTGTTTGTGTTTTATTGTCAGAGCAGTTAATTGGTAGTTTTTATTAGCTCTTATCAGCTGTTAGGTTTAATTGCCTCGTTCAGTCAAGCAGTTCATTAATTCACTTTTTCATTATATTTAAGAGTACATTTCTTGGTTAATTTAAGGGGTTTGAAGCCAATCTACTAGAGGGTCCTTAAGACGGCTTGTCACCTGTACACCATCATTCAGAAATAATTTAATTAAATCAGGGATTAATGTAAACTTTTAGTATGTATGTATGTATGTATGTATGTATATACAAAAATGTACACCTGTCGGTGTGTATACACTGAGAGACAATTATTTGTGTATATAGAGTGAGAGGTACACTCTGGTGTATATGCAGTGAGATATACACTTCTCTGTATATATAGCCTGAGAGGTACACACTCTTTGGTGTATTTGCTCTGAGATACACACTTCTTTGTGTATATACCCAGAGATGCACACCTCTCTGTGAATATACACTGAGAGATATACCTCTCGGATGATATAACACAGGGGTATCCCCCACCCCAACACACATGGGGGAGGGAGGGAGGGGAAACTCGCTCAAAACACCGTCTTTAAGAACTCCTTTCTTTCGTTTGAGCCTCACGCAGATTTTAATCAAATGTCAGAGTTGGAGGCGACATTTTCTTCAACTTAAAGATTAATTGTACACCTGGAATAATAATAATGATTATAATAATTCTGTTATTATAATAAGTTTTAGTTTTTTTTATTGATAATCTGGCTATTGTTAGTGCAGGTGAAATGTGACGAGGGTCGTTCAGTGGTGGACTGCAGTGTGACGAGGGTCGTTCAGTGGTGGACTGCAGTGTGACGAGGGTCGTTCAGTGGTGGACTGCAGTGTGACGAGGGTCGTTCAGTGGTGGACTACAGTGTGACGAGGGTCGTTCAGTGGTGGACTGCAATGTGACGAGGGTCGTTCAGTGGTGGACTGCAGTGTGACGAGGGTCGTTCAGTGGTGGACTGCAGTGTGACGAGGGTCGTTCAGTGGTGGACTGCAGTGTGACGAGGGTCGTTCAGTGGTGGACTACAGTGTGACGAGGATCGTTCAGTGGTGGACTGCAATGTGACGAGGGTCGTTCAGTGGTGGACTGCAGTGTGACGAGGGTCGTTCAGTGGTGGACTGCAGTGTGACGAGGGTCGTTCAGTTGTGGACTACAGTGTGACGAGGGTCGTTCAGTGGTGGACTGCAGTGTGACGAGGGTCGTTCAGTGGTGGACTGCAGTGTGACGAGGGTCGTTCAGTGGTGGACTGCAGTGTGACGAGGGTCGTTCAGTGGTGGACTACAGTGTGACGAGGGTCGTTCAGTGGTGGACTGCAGTGTGACGAGGGTCGTTCAGTGGTGGACTGCAGTGTGGCGAGGGTCGTTCAGTGGTGGACTGCAGTGTGACGACGGTCGTTCAGTGGTGGACTGCAGTGTGACGACGGTCGTTCAGTGGTGGACTGCAGTGTGACGAGGGTCGTTCAGTGGTGGACTGCAGTGTGACGAGGGTCGTTCAGTGGTGGACTGCAGTGTGACGAGGGTCGTTCAGTGGTGGACTGCAGTGTGACGAGGGTCGTTCAGTGGTGGACTGCAGTGTGGCGAGGGTCGTTCAGTGGTGGACTGCAGTGTGGCGAGGGTCGTTCAGTGGACTGCAGTGTGACGAGGGTCGTTCAGTGGTGGACTGCAGTGTGACGAGAGTCGTTCAGGGGTGGACTGCAGTGTGACGAGGGTCGTTCAGTGGTGGACTGCAGTGTGACGAGGGTCGTTCAGTGGTGGACTGCAGTGTGACGAGGGTCGTTCAGTGGTGGACTGCAGTGTGACGAGGGTCGTTCAGTGGTGGACTGCAGTGTGAGGGTCGTTCAGTGGTGGACTGCAGTGTGACGATGGTCGTTCAGTGGGGGACTGCAGTGTGACGAGGGTCGTTCAGTGGTGGACTGCAGTGTGACGAGGGTCGTTCAGTGGTGGACTGCAGTGTGACGAGGGTCGTTAACCCGTAATAGGCAAATGCAGTCGGTAATCGCCTTGAAAATCCGTTTAGGGAGCACCATACTGACGCTTTTATTCCGTGTTTTATGAGGATTGGCCAGGGTGTTGATGGTTGGAGCCTGTGAGGGACACACACACACACACACACACACACACACACACACACACACACACACACACACACACATATACACACACACACACACAGCTAAGGGGTATGTCCTACGAGGAGAGGTTAAGGTAAATCGACCTGACGACACTGGAGGATGGGAGAGATAGGGAGGACATGATAACGACATATAAAATACAAAAAGGAATAGACAAGGTGGACAGAGACAGAATGTTCCAGAGATGGGACACAGCAACAAGGGGACACAGTTGGAAGTTGAAGACTCAGATGAATCACAGAGATGTTAGGAAGCATTTCTTCAGTCATAGAGTGGTCGGGAAGTGGAATAGTTTGGGAAGCGATGTAGTGGAGGCAGGTTCCAGTCATAGCTTTAAGAAGAGGTATGATAAAGCTCATGGAGCAGGGAGCGTGACCCAGTAGCGGCCAGTGATGAGGCGGGGCCAGGAGCTATGAATCGACCCCTGCAACCACAACTAGGTGAGTACAACTAGGTGAGTACACACACACACACAACACAACATGATAACGACATATAAAATACAAAAAGGAATAGACAAGGTGGACAGAGACAGAATGTTCCAGAGATGGGACACAGCAACAAAGGGGACACAGTTGGAAGTTGAAGACTCAGATGAATCACAGGGATGTTAGGAAGTATTTCTTCAGTCATAGAGTGGTCGGGAAGTGGAATAGCTTGGGAAGCGATGTAGCGTTCCGTTACCTAAACAAGGAATCGTTCAAGACACTGTACACCGTGTACGTCAGGCCCATACTAGAATATGCAGCACCAGTCTGGAACCCACACCTGGTCAAGCACGTAAAGAAACTAGAGAAAGTGCAAAGGTTTGCGACAAGGCTAGTTCCACAACTCAGGGGTCTGTCCTATGAAGAAAGGTTGAGGGAAATAGGACTAACAACACTGGAGGAAAGAAGGGTCAGAGGAGACATGATAACGACATACAAAATACTGCGGGGAATCGACAAGGTAGACAGGGACAGGGGACACAACTGGAAGCTGAAGACTCAGATGAGTCAAAGGGATGTTAGGAAGCATTTCTTCAGCCACAGAGTAGTCAGGAAGTGGAATAGTCTAGAGAAAGATATAGTGGAGGCAGGAACCATACATAGTTTTAAGACGAGGTATGATAAAGCTCATGGAGCAGGGAGAGCAGAGACCCAGTAGCGGACAGCGAAGAGGCAGGGCCAGGAGCTGAGTCTCGACCCCTGCAACCACAATTAGGTGAGTACAATTAGGTGAGTACACACACACGCCCCGATGGCATGGTGGCTAGCGCTCTTGCTTCACGCACGGAGGGCCCGGGTTCAATTCCCGGCGGGGCCGAAACATTTCGAAGTGTTTCGTTACACACACACACACACATACACACATACACACACACACACACACACATACACACACACACATACACACACACACACATACACACACACACATACATACAACAGGCCTAGTGTCTAATCGACATGTGCCTAGGACAAAATGGTAACTAATACACACACACAAACACACACACACACACACACACACACACACACACCACACACACACATACACACACGCACACACATACACACACGCACATACACAAAGACACACACACACAAACACATACACAAACACACACAAACACACACACACAAACACACACACACACAAACACACACACACAAACACACACAAACAAACACGCACACACACAAACACACACACACATACGTTGGAATGTAAAACTTGAATCAATTTGGATTCTTTACATTAGTTAAACACTTCAGAATTTTCGGCCTTAAACCAGGATGTTGAATACGTTTGAAAATAAGCCAGGAGAGTTTCTCTCTCTCCTAAGAATCACTTGTGATTCTCGTCCAAGATGAAAACCCGACCCAGAGTGGCGTATATTTCCCCGTGTCGTTAGTCACGCCGGTGCCAAATTGGATTTGGGAATTGTTTTGGAAATATATCGTTGAGTTTGTCCTGGATATTTGCACCAGAAGCGCCATGTGTGCGTCGCAGAAGTCGCGTCGCATGTGCTGCAACGTGACGCCATACCTATTGTGGCTTGACGTCGTATTTGTTGCAACTTGACGTTATGCAGAGAGCGATAGCGTGTTGTTGTTATTGTTGGTTGGAAAACGCGTGAAGCCGAATTGTTTGAAAACATGCGAGTTGTATTTGAACGGTAATTACTGAGTTTTATTTCCTTGCGTAGTAAGTACGTAGTGTTGAAGTGGCGTGGTTGTGCGTGGTTGTGTGTGGTTGTGCGTGGTTGTGCGTGGTTGTGTGTGGTTGTGCGTGGTTGTGCGTGGTTGTGCGTGGTTGTGTGTGGTTGTGTGTGGTTGTGCGTGGTTGTGTGTGGTTGTGCGTGGTTGCAGGCGCTTCTGGAGGTGATCTGTAGACATATTTAGAGATGATTTGTAGACATATTTAGAGGTGATTTGTAGACACATTTGGACATGATTTGTGGTTACATTTGTAGACACATTTGCATATGATTTGTAGGCACATTTGTAGGTGATTTGTAGGCACCTGTGTGGAACAGGTGCTGAGGTACATAACTTCCCACGGCTCAGGTCACAAGGAACCTAGTTTACCAGCACCGAATACACGACCTTATTGCTTGATAGTCCTGTGTTACCACAGCGAAAAGTTCCACAACTTTTCACTCACTCTCACTGCCATTCGTACTATGTTGTGATTTTCCCCGGAGTCTAGCAACTCGCCTCCTGTGGTAAGGAAATAATGGCGTATACCCTTAAATTTGTGAAAAGATCAGGGACATGTTGGGATAATCGCCCCTATTGCAGTGGGTGATAAGGTTTTTTTTTTTTTGGGGGGGGGGTTCCATTGGTGATGGTGGGAAATTGATTTGTGTTTGAAAATGGTTCGTTTGATAGAGTGTATTAGGGATTATTTTTATCCCGGCTCGTGTTATATGACCTGGTTGATATAGGATTATATAAGAGCCTACTAATAGCACGGTTTAACCTGGCCGCCATGTTTTACAATAATTTTTGTTATAAGCTGCCAAATTATGGCTCTTGTGATGGCCTGTAATAACGCCTATTTTTCCGTAACTAACCCAACCCCCATGTTAACTAAAGCGATTTACATTGTTTTGTGGTAACTTAATCAGTATTATTAGTTCTCTCTGTCTCTGTCTGTCTCTCTCTCTCTCTCTCTCTCTCTCTCTCTGTGTCTGTCTCTCTCTCTCTCTCTCTCTCGGGTAAAGAGGAATCCCTTCATAATGGTACGTTGCTTGCACTCCAACAGCACGTCAAACCATGAAAATTACTACCTTTCTCCACTCATAACAAACACGCTTACACACCTGCTGGATCGTCAAGCCTCTGCCACTCCCAGTATTCTTTACTTCCTCCTCCCTCCAACCTTTCTTGGGATGACTCTACACTTCCTTGCACCCTAAACTTATACACCCTCCTGGTCATCCTATTCTGCTCCAACATTTCTAAATGTCCAGATCACCTCAACAAACTTTTATCAGCCCTCTGGATTACACCTTTCGTAACCCCCAACATCGTTATGTAAGTTCTACACTGTCTTACTGACACACACAATTTACTGAAATGCACACACATACACACAATAATGCTGTTATAATAGCTTAGGCGATTTAAGTGAAGAGGATCAAGTGTAGACCACTGTCACGCACATGTGTATACACATACACAGGTGTATATGTACACACAGGGGCATACGCATACACACACAAGTTACGAAATGGTAGAAGTGTCTGGAAGACATGATGGGGCCAGCCATGTGGGCGTTAAGAAATAGTTTTTCAGTGAAAGCGCCTTGTTGAGAAGGTAGTGGAGGCAAACCCTGCACTCAGTTTCATGAAGAGGTACGACAGTGCCCAAGAGGTCAGGATTCAGTTGATCTTGTGATTAGTAATTAGAGGCGGGACCGGGAGCTAAGACTCGATCCCTGCAAGAATAAACGAGTGATTGCAACACTTACCATCTTGTTCTTGTTGATGGGCAATAATAAACACGGGTACTTAATTTCTCTCTCTCTCTCTCTCTCTCTCTCTCTCTCTCTCTCTCTCTCTCTCTCTCTCTCTCTCTCTCTCCCTCCTGTCTCCAGATAATACAAAATAAGTAGTTCTTAATCTAGATCAAAGTAGAAGGTTCTGAGCAGACAGCCTCGGTATGGACTTCAAATATCCTCTGCTGTCTGTTTTCTTCCCTCCTCTCCTTTTCTCTCCCTCCGCTTACTTCCTTCTCGTTCTCCCTCCCTTTCCTCTCTCCCTCCTTCCTCGTCCCTCCCCGCCATTGATTGTAGCAGCAGTAAACTCTTGGTGGACACGTGGGGTGGCAGCACGGTGTTGTTGCTAACACACCGTGTGTTACACCTTTACACTCCCTTCATCCAGGACAACTTGTCTCCCTCACCCTTCATCCAGGACAATTTGTCTCCCTCACCCTCCATCCACGACAACTTGTCTCCCTCACCCTCCATCCAGGACAACTTGTCTCCCTCCCCTCCATCCAGGACAACTTGTCTCCCTCACCCTCCATCCAGGACAACTTGTCTCCCTCACCCTCCATCCAGACAACTTGTCTCCCTCACCCTCCATCCAGGACAACTTGTCTCCCTCACCCTCCATCCAGGACAACTTGTCTCCCTCACCCTCCATCCAGGACAACTTGTCTCCCTCACCCTCCATCCAGGACAACTTGTCTCCCTCACCCTCCATCCAGGACAACTTGTCTCCCTCACCCTCCATCCAGGACAACTTGTCTCCCTCACCCTCCATCCAGGACAACTTGTCTCCCTCACCCTCCATCCAGGACAACTTGTCTCCCTCACCCTCCATCCAGGACAACTTGTCTCCCTCCCCTCCATCCAGGACAACTTGTCTCCCTCACCCTCCATCCAGGACAACTTGTCTCCCTCACCCTCCATCCAGGACAACTTGTCTCCCTCACCCTCCATCCAGGACAACTTGTCTCCCTCATCCCTCCACTCCATCAGGACAACTTGTCTCCCTCACCCTCCATCCAGGACAACTTGTCTCCCTCACCCTCCATCCAGGACAACTTGTCTCCCTCACCCTCCATCCAGGACAACTTGTCTCCCTCCCCTCCATCCAGGACAACTTGTCTCCCTCACCCTCCATCCAGGACAACTTGTCTCCCTCACCCTCCATCCAGGACAACTTGTCTCCCTCACCCTCCATCCAGGACAACTTGTCTCCCTCACCCTCCATCCAGGACAACTTGTCTCCCTCACCTCCATCGGACAACTCTCCACCCCATCAGGACAACTTGTCTCCCTCACCCTCCATCCAGGACAACTTGTCTCCCTCACCCTCCATCCAGGACAACTTGTCTCCCTCACCCTCCATCCAGGACAACTTGTCTCCCTCACCCTCCATCCAGGACAACTTGTCTCCCTCACCCTCCATCCAGGACAACTTGTCTCCCTCACCCTCCATCCAGGACAACTTGTCTCCCTCACCCTCCATCCAGGACAACTTGTCTCCCTCACCCTCCATCCAGGACAACTTGTCTCCCTCACCCTCCATCCAGGACAACTTGTCTCCCTCACCCTCCATCCAGGACAACTTGTCTCCCTCACCCTCCATCCAGGACAACTTGTCTCCCTCACCCTCCATCCAGGACAACTTGTCCCCCTCACCCTCCATCCAGGACAACTTGTCTCCCTCACCCTCCATCCAGGACAACTTGTCTCCCTCACCCTCCATCCAGGACAACTTGTCTCCCTCACCCTCCATCCAGGACAACTTGTCTCCCTCACCCTCCATCCAGGACATCTCACTCCATCAGAATCTCCCTCACCCTCCATCCAGGACAACTTGTCTCCCTCACCCTCCATCCAGGACAACTTGTCTCCCTCACCCTCCATCCAGGACAACTTGTCTCCCTCACCCTCCATCCAGGACAACTTGTCTCCCTCACCCTCCATCCAGGACAACTTGTCTCCCTCACCCTCCATCCAGGACAACTTGTCTCCCTCACCCTCCATCCAGGACAACTTGTCTCCCTCTCCCTCCATCCAGGACAACTTGTCCTCCCTCCATCAGGACAACGCTCCACCTCCATCAGGACAACTTGTCTCCCTCACCCTCCATCCAGGACAACTTGTCTCCCTCACCCTCCATCCAGGACAACTTGTCTCCCTCACCCTCCATCCAGGACAACTTGTCTCCCTCTCCCTCCATCCAGACAATTCTCCTCCCCTCCATCAGGACAACTTGTCCCTCACCCTCCATCCAGGACAACTTGTCTCCCTCTCCCTCCATCTCTCTGCTGGTGCCATTACCTTGACTCGTCTCTTACATTCATCTGAGAGTGAGAGTTGCAGTGATGACAGGTGAGTAGAGAGTGAGAGTTGCAGTGATGACAGGTGAGTAGAGAGTGAGAGTTGCAGTGATGACAGGTGAGTAGAGAGTGAGAGTTGCAGTGATGACAGGTGAGTAGAGAGTGAGAGTTGCAGTGGTGACAGGTGAGTAGAGAGTGAGAGTTGCAGTGATGACAGGTGAGTAGAGAGTGAGAGTTGCAGTGATGACAGGTGAGTATCTGAGTACTCACCTGGATCAAACAGTTTCACACATCTCTCTCATAAAAATGGTTATAACCATAACCATAATTTAAGGGGTGGAGGGGTAAGCCAGTGGAAGGCCTCGGTCAGATGACCAAAAAAGCTCCAGTGGCGGGTCATCATATGACTGAAATGCTTACCTGACCTTTCTCAGAGTCTTCAAGACAACATGAGAAGTCTGGTAGGTAACTGTGGGAGTTGCTGCTGTCTGCCCTTACCATATTCTCAGTTTTCTTTGCAGCAATGGATTGCTAGCTCCTGGCCCTTCCAGGTGTGTGTTTTGTAATCGGATGTGACTGTAGGTGTGGTAAGGTTAGGGTTCTACTCTCGAAGCAGGCCTGAGGTGATAGTGTTGATGGCCTGATCAACCAGGTTATTACTACCAGCGGCTTCTACACCTACTTGGCCCCTCAAGGGAGGTTCCTTAACGCTGGTGAGGTGCTCTTGATCTAGGGAATTGGATCTGTGCTCCAGTTCCCTGAATTAAGCCTGAATACCTTCCACATCCCCCCCACAGGCGCTGTATAATCCTACGGGTTTAGCGCTCCCCCTTGATTATAATGATAATAATACACCTACTTGGCCATCACAGCCTGGCTAATCTGCCACGTGTAGCAGGTAGTGGCCTGGTTTCCTCCTGACAACTTCTACTTTTGTTGCCTTTTTTCCTCCTTTACTGCCTTCCTTCCTCCTCCTGCTGCCTTCCTTCCTTCTTTACTGCCTCCCTCCTTCCTTTGTTGCCATCTTTCCTCCTTGACCCTCCCTGAGCCTCCCTGACCCTCCCTGAGCCTCCATGACCCTCCCTGACCCTCCCTGATCCTCCCTGACCCTCCCTGAGCCTCCCTGACCCTACCTGAGCCTCCATTCCTGCAGACTTCGTCACAGTGAGTCGTGTGCGTGTGTAGGCTTTTTTAGTTGAATATCTTGTGTATTGAATTATCGACCTTCACCACTGCCTGCCTTCCTGGTCACTAGTTCCTCCATTTTAACTTCTTCCTCCGAGATCGTTCCTACGTGATCGTTCCTACTTTATCGTTTCTACGTGATCGTTCCTCCGTGATCGTTCCTTCGTGATCGTTCCTTCGTGATCATGCCTTCGTGATCATGCCTCCGTGATCATTCCTTCGTGATCGTTCCTGTGATCGTTCCTTCGTGATCATGCCTCCGTGATCATTCCTTCGTGATCGTTCCTGTGATCGTTCCCCCCTCGTGTTCGTTCCTTTGTGTTCATCCGCCCCTGGTCACTCGTCCATGTTCGTCTCTCCCTCGTCGTGTTCGCTGGCTTGTGTTCTCTGCCGCAGTTTTGTTCAGTGTTGACGGCTGCTATCAGGGACACTGCTGCTATCAGGGACACTGCTGCTATCAGGGACACTGCTGCTATCAGGGACACGGCTGCTATCAGGGTAGGTGAGAGATATCGCAGCTGGAACAAATACACAGATAATTTACGGCCGACATAGAGTCAATAAGGCATTTAAATTACTGGACATCGTGGAGTGAAGAGAGAAATACATGATAATATATACGTGGAAAATACTTAAAAAGCCTTGTCCCAAACCTGCACACTGCCATAACATATTGGAGTGAGGGGTACAGGAGAATATGTAAAATATAGCCAATGAAAGGCAGGGGCGCTGTGGGCACAATAAGAGAACATTGTATTAACATCCGTGTCTCAGACTATTCAACGCTGCCACAAGAGATCAGAAACATTGCTGAAACAAGCGTATAAGTTTTCAAGAGGAAATTAGACATATACCACCGTGTAGTTCCAGATCAACCAGGCTGTGATGGCTGTGTGGGTCAGCAGGCCTCCAGCATCAATATCCTGGTTGACCAGGCAAGCATCAGACATGCCTGGCCCCGGGTCGGTCTACGGGAGTATGAAAACTCTTCTAAGGTATATTGCTGGCTTACCTGATCGCTAACTAAAGTGGTGGTTGGTGGTGGTCGTTGTGGCCAGGCTTGCGTGGTTCACTCGTATTTTTTACTTTTAATTTGATATGATTGATTATAGGTTTTGATTAATGCTTGTGTTACTAATGGAGGGAGTCGTTGTGGGTGTCGGCTTGCACGATCACTACCGCTCTGTTGCTCAGCTGTTGGCTACAGAACTTCTGTGTTGCAGAACTGTCTGCTGCAGACTCAGTATGTTGCAGAACTGTCTGCTGCAGACTCAGTATGTTGCAGAACTGTCTGCTGCAGACTCAGTATGGTGCAGAACTGTCTGCTGCAGACTCAGTATGTTGCAGAACTGTCTGCTACAGACTCAGTATGTTGCATAATTGTTTGCTAGAGAAGTGGTGTGTTTGAATAAATGGTTTAGCAAACAGTCTCGTCAAATTGTATACATGTTCGCAATTAAGGAAGGACTTTAAGGTGGATTTTGAGGGGGGATGGGTAGGTTTGTTTACATGTGATGAGAAGTGTTGTCAGTTCTGTTAACTACCTTGTTAACTCCAAGAGTCAGTACTGGTTAAATATTGAGAGCCTTACTAACAGTGTTGTTCACTCCAAGAGTGGTAACCTTGCTGACTCCAGGTGTGAGTACTAGTTGTTAGTCTGCTGACAACCTTGCTGACTCCAGGTGTGAGTACTAGTTGTTAGTCTGCTGACAACCTTGCTGACTCCAGGTGTGAGTACTGGTTGTTAGTCTGCTAACAACCTTGCTGACCCCAAGTGTGAGTACTGGCTCTTAGTCTGCTGAGAACCTTGCTGACTCCAAGTGTGAGTACTGGTTGTAAGTCTGCTGACAACCTTGCTGACTCCAGGTGTGAGTACTGGCTATTAGTCTGCTGAGAACCTTGCTGACTCCAAGTGTGAGTACTGGTTGTAAGTCTGCTGACAACCTTGCTGACTCCAGGTGTGAGTACTGGCTATTAGTCTGCTGAGAACCTTGCTGACTCCAAGTGTGAGTACTGGTTGTAAGTCTGCTGACAACCTTGCTGACCCCAAGTGTGAGTGTTGGTTGTTAGTGTTACGTCCTGCTAAGAGTCTTCTTCACTCCCTGGGCCAGTGTGTTGCATGCAGTAACGTGTGCCGTTGAGTTTATTGCATATGAGTTGGCTTGCAAGGCGGAAGTAAAAGGCCAGCAGTGTGAATTGTTAATGTGGGTTTTTATATGTCTCTGGGAGGGGTGTGAAGGAAGCATTGTATGTGTGTGTGTGTCTGTGTCTGCTGGCATTTAAGAATCTGCTTTTCGATCAGTCTGCTTGACTACTTTGATCAACATTACTTGCGTCTGCCTTCTTGGGCTTTACCGTACCTACTTCATAGACTGTGTAATCAACTCTCCACCACCGCCATTTTTCAACCTTTCTTAGAAGAGGAATACTTCTTGACGTTGCAGCCGCCCCTTCAGTCACGCCTAGGAACATGCTGAGCTCTGCTAGGTGACTTCCTAGGTCGAGCGAGGGACGAATAATTCGCGTAGATTTTATATATTTGATCATGTAAATTATAACACTATCTTCTAAATTCTGACACCATGTTCTAAATTCTGACACCATGTTCTAAATTCTGACACCATGTTCTAAATTCTGACACCATGTTCTAAATTCTGACACCATGTTCTAAATTCTGACACCATGTTCTAAATTCTGACACCATGTTCTAAATTCTGACACCATGTTCTAAATTCTGACACCATGTTCTAAATTCTGACACCATGTTCTAAATTCTGACACCATGTTCTAAATTCTGACACCATGTTCTAAATTCTGACACCATGTTCTAAATTCTGACACCATGTTCTAAATTCTGACACCATGTTCTAAATTCTGACACCATGTTCTAAATTCTGACACCATGATTAAATTTTAACACCATGTTCTAAATTCTGACACCATGTTCTAAATTCTAACACCATGATCTAAATTTTAACACCCAAGTCTCTCATTGAACGATAGTTATGCTAGTGTGTGTCAGTGTGTTTGGTACGTTCTCTTATTAACTTGACCGACACAGAAAATAAACTATATATACATACATAGAGAGGTAGAACCTCTAGAGCTGGACTGGGGAGCCTCATCTGGGAGCCTCATCTGGGAGCCTCATCTGGGTACTTCATCTGGGAGCCTCATCTGGGTACTTCATCTGGGAGCCTCATCTGGGTACTTCATCTGGGAGCCTCATCTGGGTACTTCATCTGGGAGCCTCATCTGGGAGCCTCATCTGGGTACTTCATCTGGGAGCCTCATCTGGGTACTTCATCTGGGAGCCTCATCTGGGAGCCTCATCTGGGTACTTCATCTGGGAGCCTCATCTGGGAGCCTCATCTGGGAGCCTCATCTGGGTACTTCATCTGGGAGCCTCATCTGGGAGCCTCATCTGGGAGCCTCATCTGGGTACTTCATCTGGGAGCCTCATCTGGGAGCCTCATCTGGGAGCCTCATCTGGGTACTTCATCTGGGAGCTTCATCTGGGTACTTCATCTGGGAGCCTCATCTGGGTACTTCATCTGGGAGCCTCATCTGGGTACTTCATCTGGGAGCCTCATCTGGGAGCCTCATCTGGGAGCCTCATCTGGGAGCCTCATCTGGGAGCCTCATCCTCAGAGAAGACAATACACGTTCTTCACGAGCTGTGCGAATATTTTCTTCTACCAATATATATATATATATATATATATATATATATATATATATGTCGTGCCGAACAGGTAAAACTTGCTATTTTGGCTTAAATAGCAACGCTCTTCTTGCCGAATAAGGCAAGCGAAAATTTGTGTATGCAATAATTTTGCAAAAATCATTCTGAACCAAACTAAAAAAAATATATTTCGTTGTATTTGTTCATTGTTAAATTATTATAAACTTATCTAAAATATATTTAGTTGGATTAGGCAAAATTAAATTGCGCTTGTTATAATAAGTTTAGGTAAGTTTTCTAAGGTTCTTTTGGTACAAAATTATTAATTTTAACATTAACATAAATGAAAAAAATTATCTTTAAACGTATAAGAGAAAATTTTAGAAATTACTTAATTTTAAATGAGTTCTTGCTAATTCACCAATTTTACCTATTCGGCACGACATTTTATTTATATATATAGTATATAGAGAGAGGGAGAGGGAGGGAGGTAGCATAGACTTATGTATGAGCAAAAACAACAATAGGGGATGTATGTCTCAGTGGGCGGGCTGAAGAACGTTCTTACACAAATCGGGATATTTGGATCTTGTCGAACTTCCACATAATACTAAAAATACCGATTTCTTTTTTTTTTCACTTAGAAAATGTGCAGACAATTCTGCGAGCAATCCAGCGCAAGTTTTTGGTAAATATTACCACAGGGATGGCACTCTCTTAACATCTCGGTCTTTGATGCCATGAGCAGTATCGCTCCGGATACAAATCCGGATTTAGCTAAGACGAACTCCCTCATATGATACAGATTGCCCCCCCCTTCCCCTTCCTCTTCCTCTTCCCCTACTTCTTCCCTCTCCCCCTCTCCTAGTATAGTGTCCGGATTCAGGAGTTCTTCGTGGAAGGGAAAAATCCTCTCTCTGATACCTTAAAGCATAATCCGGATTTGCTATTTAAAAACGCCGTAAGAGTAGAGTTTTCTTACAATATGTATGATAAGGGGAAAAAAGAAGAAAACTTATTGTTCCCGCTATGTAACGTATGTAGACTGGGTCTATGTAACTGTCGTATAGATTAGGTCTATGCAAATATATGGAATAGGCCTGTGTAACTATCATACAGAATAAGTCTATAACTATCATATATATTAGGTCTGTTTAACTAGAATAGGTCTATGCAGATATATGGAATAGGCCTGTGTAACTACCATTTATAATAGGTCTATGTAAATATATAGAATCTATATAAATATCATATAGAATAAGTCAATGTAACTGTCCTAAAGAATAGAGTAGCAGCGAATTCCTAATGTATCCAGTTTTGATCAGTAAACAAACATGTTTGAAGCTTCGAGGTGTTATGAGAGAGAGAGAGAGAGAGAGAGAGAGAGAGAGAGAGAGAGAGAGAGAGAGAGAGAAAGAGAAAGAGAGTCGGTGAGTAGAATAATACATAGAGAGGGACACAGGGTCGATGAGTAGACCTCACTGCTAACATTTTGTCACAGGTGGTCACCATTAATCAGGTGGAACAGGAGGTCCAAGACAGGTTATTTACTCCCTGCACCAGCCTGATGCCTCATTAATCAGCTGTTCCAGTGTTTGATGCCTGTTGGCCTGGCTTGTTTACCCAGGATGACTGACAGGCGGTCACTTCATGCTGGTACATATACCTGAATTGTGTCGGTAGATACAGGTGGGTCGTGTTGGTAGATACAGGTGGGTCGTGTGGGTGGATACAGGTGGGTCGTGTTGGTAGATACAGGTGGGTTGTACTGGTAGATACAGGTGGGTCGTGTTGGTAGATACAGGTGGGTCGTGTTGGTATACAGGTGGGTCGTGTGGGTGGATACAGGTGGGTCCTGTGGATGGATACAAGTGGGTCGTGTTGGTAGATACAGGTGGGTCGTGTGGGTGGATACAGATGGGTCGTGCTGATAGATACATATATATTCTAGATATACATGACAACACTGCCTGGTGCTTGACTAAGCAGGTACTAGAGATAGAGACTTGCTGCCAGACCTGGTCGTGGGAGGAGGAGGAGGAAGACTCTCGACACTGGTCACAGGCTCCCGGCCCCTCAGTGCACTTCCGCTCGTCAGGCGATCAACCAGCGATCAACCAGCGATCAACCAGCGATCGACCAGCGATCAACCAGCGATCAACCAGCGATCGACCAGCGATCAACCAGCGATCGACCAGCGATCACTGGACCAGCGGAGGGAGAGAGAAACTCCCATGATAAACCTAAGATAATTTCTATAAGTACGTGAAAACTATAACAGTGATGATAAAAACAGTAATAATAATTATAATAATAATAATATAATAATAATAATGATAAAAGACAGAATTTCAAGAGTAATCTTAAAAGTAACTATAATTATTTTTTTTTCCTTTATTTCTGTCTATTTTTCTTTTGACCCGGAGAGATCAGGACGAGGAAGGGGGGGGGGGGAATAAAGCGGAGGAGTGGAAAGTGATGGAGGAGTGGAGTAACGGAGGAAGAGTGGAAGGTGTTGCAGCATGACTTGAGGCACCATTATCACCTCTGTAGAGCACCTTTATGCGCCTATAAAACACCTTTATACTGGAGGAAGACACATCAAAAAAAATAGTGGAGGAGGAAATTGGTTTTGTTGCGACCACCAAGATGCCACTCCCGTGTGAGGCAGTGTTGTGAAGCTCTCCCGTGTGAGGCAGTGTTGTGAAGCTCTCCCGTGTGAGGCAGTGTTGTGAAGCTCTCCCGTGTGAGGCAGTGTTGTGAAGCTCTCCCGTGTGAGGCAGTGTTGTGAAGCTCTCCCGTGTGAGGCAGTGTTGTGAAGCTCTCCCGTGTGAGGCAGGTGTTGTGAGAGCTCTCCCGTGTGAGGCAGTGTTGTGAAGCTCTCCCGTGGAGTGCAGTGTTGTGAAGCTCTCCCGTGTGAGGCAGTGTTGTGAAGCTCTCCCGTGTGAGGCAGTGTTGTGAAGCTCTCCCGTGTGAGGCAGTGTTGTGAAGCTCTCCCGTGTGAGGCAGTGTTGTGAAGCTCTCCCGTGTGAGGCAGTGTTGTGAAGCTCTCCCGTGTGAGGCAGTGTTGTGAAGCTCTCCCGTGTGAGGCAGTGTTGTGAAGCTCTCCCGTGTGAGGCAGTGTTGTGAAGCTCTCCCGTGTGAGGCAGTGTTGTGAAGCTCTCCCGTGTGAGGCAGTGTTGTGAAGCTCTCCCGTGTGAGGCAGTGTTGTGAAGCTCTCCCGTGTGAGGCAGTGTTGTGAAGCTCTCCCGTGTGAGGCAGTGTTGTGAAGCTCTCCCGTGTGAGGCAGTGTTGTGAAGCTCTCCCGTGTGAGGCAGTGTTGTGAAGCTCTCCCGTGTGAGGCAGTGTTGTGAAGCTCTCCCGTGTGAGGCAGTGTTGTGAAGCTCTCCCGTGTGAGGCAGTAAGCCTCCGTGTGAGGCAGTGTTGTGAAGCTCTCCCGTGTGAGGCAGTGTTGTGAAGCTCTCCCGTGTGAGGCAGTGTTGTGAAGCTCTCCCGTGTGAGGCAGTGTTGTGAAGCTCTCCCGTGTGAGGCAGTGTTGTGAAGCTCTCCCGTGTGAGGCAGTGTTGTGAAGCTCTCCCGTGTGAGGCAGTGTTGTGAAGCTCTCCCGTGTGAGGCAGTGTTGTGAAGCTCTCCCGTGTGAGGCAGTGTTGTGAAGCTCTCCCGTGTGAGGCAGTGTTGTGAAGCTCTCCCGTGTGAGGCAGTGTTGTGAAGCTCTCCCGTGTGAGGCAGTGTTGTGAAGCTCTCCCGTGTGAGGCAGTGTTGTGAAGCTCTCCCGTGTGAGGCAGTGTTGTGAAGCTCTCCCGTGTGAGGCAGTGTTGTGAAGCTCTCCCGTGTGAGGCAGTGTTGTGAAGCTCTCCCGTGTGAGGCAGTGTTGTGAAGCTCTCCCGTGTGAGGCAGTGTTGTGAAGCTCTCCCGTGTGAGGCAGTGTTGTGAAGCTCTCCCGTGTGAGGCAGTGTTGTGAAGCTCTCCCGTGTGAGGCAGTGTTGTGAAGCTCTCCCGTGTGAGGCAGTGTTGTGAAGCTCTCCCGTGTGAGGCAGTGTTGTGAAGCTCTCCCGTGTGAGGCAGTGTTGTGAAGCTCTCCCGTGTGAGGCAGTGTTGTGAAGCTCTCCCGTGTGAGGCAGTGTTGTGAAGCTCTCCCGTGTGAGGCAGTGTTGTGAAGCTCTCCCGTGTGAGGCAGTGTTGTGAAGCTCTCCCGTGTGAGGCAGTGTTGTGAAGCTCTCCCGTGTGAGGCAGTGTTGTGAAGCTCTCCCGTGTGAGGCAGTGTTGTGAAGCTCTCCCGTGTGAGGCAGTGTTGTGAAGCTCTCCCGTGTGAGGCAGTGTTGTGAAGCTCTCCCGTGTGAGGCAGTGTTGTGAAGCTCTCCCGTGTGAGGCAGTGTTGTGAAGCTCTCCCGTGTGAGGCAGTGTTGTGAAGCTCTCCCGTGTGAGGCAGTGTTGTGAAGCTCTCCCGTGTGAGGCAGTGTTGTGAAGCCTCCCGTGTGAGGCAGTGTTGTGAAGCTCTCCCGTGTGAGGCAGTGTTGTGAAGCTCTCCCGTGTGAGGCAGTGTTGTGAAGCTCTCCCGTGTGAGGCAGTGTTGTGAAGCTCTCCGTGTGAGGCAGTGTTGTGAAGCCTCCCGTGTGAGGCAGTGTTGTGAAGCTCTCCGTGTGAGGCAGTGTTGTGAAGCCTCCGTGTGAGGCAGTGTTGTGAAGCCTCCCGTGTGAGGCAGTGTTGTGAAGCTCTCCGTGTGAGGCAGTGTTGTGAAGCCTCCCGTGTGAGGCAGTGTTGTGAAGCCTCCCGTGTGAGGCAGTGTTGTGAAGCTCTCCCGTGTGAGGCAGTGTTGTGAAGCTCTCCCGTGTGAGGCAGTGTTGTGAAGCCTCCCGTGTGAGGCAGTGTTGTGAAGCCTCCCGTGTGAGGCAGTGTTGTGAAGCTCTCCCGTGTGAGGCAGTGTTGTGAAGCTCTCCCGTGTGAGGCAGTGTTGGAAGCTTCCGTGTGAGGCAGTGTTGTGAAGCCTCCCGTGTGAGGCAGTGTTGTGAAGCTCTCCCGTGTGAGGCAGTGTTGTGAAGCTCTCCCGTGTGAGGCAGTGTTGTGAAGCTCTCCCTGTGTGGAGGCAGTGTTGTGAAGCTCTCCGTGTGAGGCAGTGTTGTGAAGCCTCCGTGTGAGGCAGTGTTGTGAAGCTCTCCCGTGTGTGAGGCAGTGTTGTGAAGCCTCCCGTGTGAGGCAGTGTTGTGAAGCTCCCGTGTGAGGCAGTGTTGTGAAGCTCTCCGTGTGTGTGAGGCAGTGTTGTGAAGCTCTCCGTGTGTGTGAGGCAGTGTTGTGAAGCTCTCCTGTGTGTGAGGCAGTGTTGTGAAGCTCTCCGTGTGTGTGAGGCAGTGTTGTGAAGCTCTCCCGTGTGTGAGGCAGTGTTGTAAAGCTCTCCCGTGTAAGGCAGTGTTGTGAAGCTCTCCCGTGTGAGGCAGTGTTGTGAAGCTCTCCCGTGTGAGGCAGTGTTGTGAAGCTCTCCCGTGTGAGGCAGTGTTGTGAAGCTCCCGTGTGAGGCAGTGTTGTGAAGCTCTCCCGTGAGTGAGGCAGTGTTGTAAAGCTCTCTGTGTGTGAGGCAGTGTTGTGAAGCTCTCCCGTGTGAAGCAGTGTTGTAAAGCTCTCCCGAGAGTGTGAGGCAGTGTTGTAAAGCTCTCCCGTGAGTGTGAGGCAGTGTTGTAAAGCTCTCCCGTGAGTGTGAGGCAGTGTTGTAAGCCTCCCGTGAGTGTGAGGCAGTGTTGTAAAGCTCTCCCGTGAGTGTGAGGCAGTGTTGTGAAGCTCTCCCGTGAGTGTGAGGCAGTGTTGTGAAGCTCTCCCGTGAGTGTGAGGCAGTGTTGTGAAGCTCTCCCGTGAGTGTGAGGCAGTGTTGTGAAGCTCTCCCGTGAGTGAGAGCCAAATGGGATTTCTTATTGAAGGAAAATGGGATAATTTTACAGAAAATGGAATTCCTCATTTACAGAAAGTGGGAATTTCCCACATACACGACTTGCACTTTACACACAATTCAATATTTACAGCAAACTGAAATCTAAATTTAAATGCACTATAAGTGGTAATATATATATATATATATATATATATATATATATATATATATATATATATATATATATATATATATATATATATATATATATACTTGGCTCATGAGGAAAGAGTGCATCTAAGTTCCTCAAGGAGCTGGGCAAAAGACTCAACAGGGTAACTAGGGATCCCAGGGCAGCTAGTTTTCTGTTCCAGCGACTCAGCGCTGCTGTTCATAGGGGTAATGCATGCTGTATTCTGGGCACGCGCCCCAGCTCGGAGGAGCTGGATGAGATTTTCGCATTATAATCAGTGACAAACATGTAACAATATGTACTAGACATGTATCTCTCACCTCGTGTACTGTATATGCCATCTTTTATATATATATATATATATATATATATATATATATATATATATATATATATATATATATATATATATATATATATATTATATATGTCGTGCCGAATAGGTAAAACTTGCGATCTTGTCTTAAATCGAAAATTTGTGTATGCAATAATTTCGCAAAAATCATTCTGAAATTAACGAAAAAAATATATTTCATTGTTTGTTTATTATTAAATTATTGTAAACTTATCTAAAATATATTTAGTTGGATTAGGCTAAATTAAATTGTGCTTGTTATAATAAGGTTAGGTAAGTTTTCTAAGGTTCTTTTGGTACAAAATTATTAATTTTTACATTAACATAATTGAAAAAAGTTATATCTTTAAACGTATAAGAGAAATTTTTAGAAAGGACTTAATTTTAAATGAGTTCTTGCTAATTGACTAGTTTTACCTATTCAGCACATGATATATATATTAGTTTATTATGGAATATATATATTTTAAACATGGTTTGAAAATGGTGCTGAGTATTTAGGTAATTTGGACTTCATAATTATGTATTTAAAGAAAACGTTAATAAGTATTTAGAGAGAATGGGAAATTATTTTTAGAGATGATGAGATATCAAGTTTTAATTTAAATTATACAAAGGACTGAATTTACACTTTTTTGGCTAATTATTAAAAAAATATTTTTTTAGTTTTACTCTTTGTAAAATATTGACTTTAATAATGACTGAGGATATATAGGAGGGGGGGGATGCTGGGAGGATGTGGATGAGGGATGTGGAGTGGAAGAGGGAGGAAATAAGGGATGAATGGTGGTGGAGGGATGCTATATTGTGTTAATGGATTTAGAAAGATCACGACGGTGGATTACGGAATGATGACAGTGAAATGTCTGTCCGACCGTTTCTTAAACCACTGACTTGTATTTGCCTTTGTGACATCAGAGGGCATTTTGTTGTCTGTTAAATGGCTGTGTGAGTAAAAATAATGTATTATCCTTCGTCTGTTTCACACTTGTGTTCTTAAAGTGTTGAGCGGTGTCAACTTAAAATGTCACTTTTTCTTCTAAATATATCGGATTTCCGAAGTGTACTACCAGGAATGGGTCTGTTTGTGGTGTGTAGAAACACACCAACAACCCTGTGATGGATATGTGGGCCAGCGGGCCGCCAACAGCAACAGTCTGGTTGGCCAGACGAGCTCCAGATGAGCCTGGCCCAAGGCCGGGCTCAGGGAGTAGAAGAAAACTCTTGAAACTCGTCTTTTGTTTATCACAGGTACATTTACTCTATAAATCAGACCATCTGCTTTTGGTCTGGTCAGTCAGGTTGTTGGTGCTAGCTACCCGCTCATAAAGATAAGAACATAAGAAAGGAGGAACACTGCAGCAGGCCTGTTGGCCCATACTAGGCATGTCCTTCACATTCCATCCCACTAACAAGATATTTCTTCAACCCAATCTTAAATGCTACCCAAGAAATAAGCTTTGATAATTCTATTTACTCATGTGCAATTCCCACTCAAATCCAACCCCTCTCACTCATGAATTTATCCAACCTAAATTTGAAACTAACCAAGGTCATAGCTTCAATGACCCTACTAGGCAGACTGTTCCACTCATCAACTACCCTATTTCCAAACCAATACTTTCCTATATCCTTTCTAAATCTAAACTTATCTAACTTGAATCCATTATTACAGGTTCTCTCATGGAGAGATACCCTCAAGACCTTATTTATATCTCCTTTGTTAATACCCATTTTCCACTTCTATACCTCGATCATGTCTCCCCTCATTCTACGTCTTACAAGTGAATGTAATTTAAGGCTCTTCAATCTTTCTTCGTAAGGAAGATTTCTAATGCTATGTATTAATTTAGTCATTCTACGCTGAATGTTTTCTAACGAATTTATGTCCATTCTGTAATATGGAGACCAGAACTGAGCTGCGTAATCTAGGTGAGGCCTTACTAATGATGTATAAAGCTGTAATATAACCTCGACCAGAACTGAGCTGCGTAATCTAGGTGAGGCCTTACTAATGATGTATAAAGCTGTAATATAACCTCTGGACTTCTGTTGCTAACACTTCTTGATATAAATCTCAGTAATCTATTTGCCTTATTACGTACGCTTAGGCATTGCTGTCTTGGTTTAAGGTTGCTGCTTACCATCACCCCCAAGTCCTTCTCGCAATCTGTATGGCTAAGTTCTACGTTATTTAACTTATAAGTGCTTGGGTTATGGACACTCCCGAGCTTCAGAACCTTGCATTTATCTACATTGAACTGCATCTGCCACTTTTCTGACCACGAATTAAGTTTGTCTAAATCTTCCTGAAGTTCTATGACATCTATGTTTGAATCAATTATCCTACCTATCTTCGTGTCGTCGGCGAATTTGCTCATATCACTAGTAATTCCCTCATCAAGGTCATTGATATATATTATAAATAACAACGGGCCTAAGACCGATCCCTGTGGAACACCACTTGTTACAAGTCCCCATTAAGGTTGATTTCTTAATGAATATAATAATAATAATAATAATAATAATAATAGAGGTTGGTGGGTGTGGTGGGCACCCTCAAGGTTTGTCTTGACTACTATTAATCTGACAACCAAAATTGGATAGTATATTGCAGGTAGTTTCTGTTTTATTCGATGAAGGGGAGACAATAAAAAGTGAGGGGAGGCGGAGGAGGAAGTGGAAGAGGGAAGAGGGGAAATGAGGGAGAGAGAGACATTGTTTTTATCTTTAAAATAAATATGTGCATAAATGAAATGGCTTGTATGGGTGAGGTATCCTGGTATACTAGAGCGGGGATATACTTAGATTATTCTAATGGGATGGCAGTGTAACCAGTCATTTACTGCTGCTGCTGTTGTTGTTGTTATTATTGTTGTTTTATGGAGGTGGTTCGTGAGTGTATAGCACTCACACTGACCTACAGTGTTTGTGTATGAAGGACGTGTGTCAGGGTCAACTTGTGGACGCACCTTACACACTCCAGCTTACTCCATCAGCGCTCTCTCTCTCTCTCTCTCTCTCTCTCTCTCTCTCTCTCTCTCTCTCTCTCTCTCTCTCTCTCTCTCTCTCTCTCTCTCTCGTAAAATATTTCACTAAGTACGTTAAAAAAACATTTCACACTAATAAGGAAGTTTTTCATATTTAATTTTCCGTGTTGGTTCATTGTTGATATTTTAATCTTGTTTCCTGGTGAAGCATTATCTTGGGAGAGCGTCCTTTGTGCAGCTGCAAGTGAGCACCTGAGCACCGCTACTTAGCCCCGAGCTCTATTGTCCTTCAAAATGGCTTAATTATACTGCCTCACACACACACACACACACACACACACACACACATACACATTAGTTCATAAATTAGAAGAACAAGAAGAGTACTCCAGTGGGTGAGGGAGTACCTGAATGGCAAGTCAGAGAGTAACAGTAACCTCCGAATGGGAGAGAGTAATGAGTGGGGTTCCACAAGGATCAGTACCAAGACCACTGCTGTTCCTAATATACATGAATGACTTACCAGAGGGAGGCGAGGCCTACGTGTTGATATTTACTGACGACGTAAAACTAATTACAAGAATATGAACAGAAGAGGACAGTGATAAGCTCCAGAGAGACATTAAAAGACTGCAGATGTGGTCAGACTAATGACTTCTCAAGCAGACCGGACACCTGTTGTGAATATAACATCAAGCATATCACCAGATTTGCACATGACCCTCATAACGTCAGCGGCATATGCAAGACTAGCTAACCTCTGAATAGCATTCGCAACTTAGATAACGAAGCCTCCGCAACCTAATACACGACGCATGCTAGGCCAATCATTGAGTATGTGGCCCCAGCATGGAGCCCACACCTGGTCAGGCACGTGAAGTAACTAGAGAAGGTCCAAAGGTTTGCAACTAAGTACCAGAACTACGGGAAGTTCTCTATAAGAGGTTCAAAGAACTGAACTTGACGACCTTAGAGAAGAGGACAAGGGGAGACATGGTTACTATAAACAAAATCTTAAGAGGAATTCATAGAGCAGATATGTGCAGTAGTGGACCAGGATCAAGGGGACACAGGTGGAAGCTGAAGACACACATGAACTGCAGGGATGTTAGGAAGTATTTCTTTAGTTTCAGGCTAGTTGGAAAGTGGAGTGACTTGGGTGAGGCAGTGGTGGAGGCAAACTCAGTACACAGCTTCAAGAGTTGATATGAGAAGGCAAAAGAGGCAGATCAAAGTTGTCTAGGAGGCGGGGACAGGAGCTGAATATCGACCTCCTCCGCAAACACAGATAGGTGAGTGCACGAACACACACACACACACACACACAGTAAGCATATACCCTTGAAGATTTTTGCTACCTCCTCTTTGTAGCGAGAGTGGGTGAGTGTACTCCTGGGAGTTGTTGAAGCCCACTCTCTCTCTCTCTCTCTCTCTCTCTCTCTCTCTCTCTCTCTCTCTCTCTCTCTCTCTCTCTCTCTCTCTCTCTCTCTCTCTCTCTCTCTCTCTCTCTCTCTCTCTCCCTCTCTCCCTCTCTCCCATCGTGTATTCCCTCTCATTTGGTTGTTTGATCATACAATTGCAACTTGTTTTCTTGTGTTATTTATGGTATGTTGTGTGAGCTTTAAATTACTATGTTTTCTGGTGTTATTATTCTGCTCCCTTCATAATATTTCTCTTTCCTTATCAGTCTTACAAATGATAAAAAATATAAATGAAGGTAATTCTTTGCGTATTACCTCAGGTTTGTGTCTGTTTCTCAGTGTGTCCAGAGACATTTTGTGGAGAGAGAGAGAGAGAGAGAGAGAGAGAGTGAGAGAGAGAGAGAGAGAGAGAGAGAGAGAGAGAGAGAGTGAGAGTGAGAGAGAGTGAGAGTGAGAGAGAGAGAGAGAGAGAGACAGTTGTGTGAATGTTGTGAGTTATTTATTTTTTAATTTGCGGACTTAGCTGATAAAGCAACGATTGTTTTGCCAAACATTTTCTTTTTAGAATTCGGTTCTTTCCATGAATAGTAGTAGTAGTAATGATAGTAATAGTAGTAGTAGTAATGATAGTAGTAGTAATGATAGTAATAGTAGTAGTAGTAATGATAGTAGTAGTAATGATAGTAATAGTAATAGTAGTAGTAGTAATGATAGTAATAGTAATGATAGTAATAGTAATAGTAGTAGTAGTAATGATAGTAGTACTAATGATAGCAGTAGTAGTTGTAATGATAGTAGTAGTAGTGAAAGTAGTAGCGGTGGTAGTAGTAGTAACAGCATCAGTAGTAGTAGTAGTAGTAGTAACAGAAGCAGTAGTAATAGTAATAGTGGTAGTAGTAATAATAGTGGTAGTAGTAATAATAGTGGTAGTAGTAATAGTGGTAGCAGTAATAGTGGTAGTAGTAATAGTAGTAATAGTAATAGTGGTAGTAATAATAGTAATAGTGGTAATAGTAATAGTAGTAGTATCAATAAAAGATCAACGATCGTCTCTTCTTCCTTATTCTCTCTCTCTTCCCATCTTCATCTTCCGCCCCCCCGCCTGTCCCTCTTATACTTCCTCCTGCTCCTCCTCTTCCTCCTCTTCCTCTTCCTGCTCCTCCTCTTCCTCCTCTTCCTCTTCCTGCTCCTTCCTCCTCTTCCTCTTCCTGCTCCTCCTCTTCCTCTTCTTCCTACTCCACCTTCTCGTAATTTATCCAGTCTGGTTATAATTCATAAACGGCAGCTTTTACACGATCTGGGAATGACTTGGCTGAACAAGGTGCCGTTGAGACCCAGACGTTATTACTAGCTCTTACTGAGAGCCAGACGTTATTACTAGCTCTTACTGAGAGCCAGACGTTATTACAGCTCTTACTGAGAGCCAGACGTTATTACTAGCTCTTACTGAGAGCCAGACGTTATTACTAGCTCTTACGAGAGCCAGACGTTATTACTAGCTCTTACTGAGAGCCAGACGTTATTACTAGCTCTTACTGAGAGCCAGACGTTATTACTAGCTCTTACTGAGAGCCAGACGTTATTACTAGCTCTTACTGAGAGCCAGACGTTATACTAGCTCTTACTGAGAGCCAGACGTTATTACTAGCTCTTACTGAGAGCCAGACGTTATTACTAGCTCTTACTGAGAGCCAGACGTTATTACTAGCTCTTACTGAGAGCCAGACGTTATTACTAGCTCTTACTGAGAGCCAGACGTTATTACTAGCTCTTACTGAGAGCCAGACGTTATTACTAGCTCTTACTGAGAGCCAGACGTTATACTAGCTCTTACTGAGAGCCAGACGTTATACATCTCTTACTGAGAGCCAGACGTTATTACTAGCTCTTACTGAGAGCCAGACGTTATTACTACCTCTTACTGAGAGCCAGACGTTATTACTAGCTCTTACTGAGAGCCAGACGTTATTACTAGCTCTTACTGAGAGCCAGACGTTATTACTACCTCTTACTGAGAGCCAGACGTTATTACTAGCTCTTACTAAGCGCTAGTTATTACTAGCTCTTACTAAGCGCCAGAAGTTACTATTAGCTCTTACTAAGCGCTAGTTATTACTAGCTCTTACTAAGCGCTAGTTATTACTAGCTCTTACTAAGCGCTAGTTATTACTAGCTCTTACTAAGCGCCAGAAGTTACTACTAGCTCTTACTAAGCGCCAGAAGTTACTACTAGCTCTTACTAAGCGCCAGAAGTTACTACTAGCTCTTACTACTCTTACTAAGCGCCAGAAGTTACTACTAGCTGTTACTAAGAGCTAGTTACTACTAGCTCTTACTAAGAGCTAGTTACTACTAGCTCTTACTAAGAGCTAGTTACTACTAGCTCTAAGCGCCAGAAGTTACTACTAGCTCTTACTAAGAGCTAGTTACTACTAGCTCTTACTAAGAGCTAGTTAATACTAGCTCTTACTAAGAGCTAGTTATTACTAGCTCTTACTAAGCGCTAGTTATTACTACTCTTACTAAGCGCCAGAAGTTACTACTAGCTGTTACTAAGAGCTAGTTACTACTAGCTCTTACTAAGAGCTAGTTATTACTAGCTCTTACTAAGAGCTAGTTATTACAGAGCACTCTGATATAACAGCCTCAGTCTGTTATTTTGTAGCGATTACATTTTTTTGCTGATGTAATTTTATTCTCTCATCCTCCTCCTTATTTCCTTTACTCTTTCTCTTGCCTCCAGTTCCTTTCCTTCCCTTCAAGTTACTTCCTTCCATCTCTCCCATTGCATGTTCCTATCTCCCCTCCCACTTGTTCCCCACCCTTATACTCCCCTTTTGTCTCCCTCCCCCCTTCCTTCTCTCTTCTCTCCCTCCCCCTTCCTTCTCTCTTCTCTCCCTTCCCTCTTCCTTCTCTCTTCTCTCCGTTCCCCCTTCCTTCTCTCTTCTCTTCCTCCTTCTTTCCCCCTCTCCCCTTCTACCTCCTCTACCCCTTCCTTCTACCCTTTCTCCCCCTTCCTTCTACCTCCTCTCCCTCCAACCTCTTCTCCCTCCTACCTCTTCTCCCCCTTCCTTCTACCTCCTCTCCCCCTTCCTTCTCCTCCTTCCTTCCACGGGACATAGGCATCCATCTCAGTTTCTAATATATTGACTCTTAAATACGGAAGACTTAAGGGTAAAATTTACGTGAATACCCAGACGTTCCCGTGGGTCCAGCGTCCGATGCGCTGCTGGAAGTTTCACCCTTAAATTCGAACGATTTAGCGGCGGTTTTAGCGTGCAACCCGAATGTTCTGTGGTTCCTGTCAGCTGGAATATTGGCCCTTATGGAGGGAGGCTATTGGAGCGATTTTCGCACGTTTGTGTGTGTTTGGGTGGAGATTTACGAGCTGTTTGAGAATTTGGAAGGGAGGGAGTGAAGGAGGGAGTGAAGGAGGGAGTGAAGGAGGGAGGGAAGGAGGGAGTGAAGGAGGGAGGGAAGAATGGAGGGAGTCAAGCTGAGTGGAGTGAAAAGTTATTTTTATTTGCAAAATTGGACCGTGAGCGAGGTTGAATGAAGGAGGGTGGGGAGAAGGAGGTGAAGGAGGGGAGGTGGGGAAGGAGTGAAGGAGGGTGGGGAAGGGGG